>VXBW01000790.1:299455-463937 GCA_013400375.1 Thinocorus orbignyianus | reverse complement strand
AGTTCGGGGTGCTGCTGCGGGAAATATGGCAGAACCTGGAGGTGGTGGTAGTGGTGGTGGTGGGGTGAGGAAAGGAGTTCCACGAGTGTTGTAAAGGTCGGCCCTGGAGTGTACTTTCTGTAGGGGATGTGCCGTCACTCATCCGCACCCGGGTGTTTTCTTGGAGCACACCATGCATCCCGAGGGGCAGGTAGAGATCTGCCTTTTCAGCTGCCTGCCTAGGTATGGCCGTGAACTTCCCACTCCTCTTCAAAAGTGCAGAAGGCAAAGCCTCCTTCTTGGTGAAAGAGAGGATGGCTGGGAGCCTTAGGCCTTCTGTATGCTGGTGTTTCTCTTAAATTTCCCACGGTTGCCTTGCCAGCCCGCTCTGTTACAAGCAAATCCACGGTGGGGAAACAGGGGTGCGTGCTGCCAGCTTGTTTGTATAACCACTACGTTGTTTAGATATGCGTCAATCAGTGAGATGTTAGCAGCTGAAACGCAGCCAGTCGCACCAAAATAAGGGTAGGTGCACCATCTGAAATCGTAGCGAGTGTTTGAACCACAGCACGGGTGGGGAAAACGCTGCTGGTCACAGCCCAAGATCTGTTATTGCCCGTGGAGGGAGGCTGTGTGCCTGTGTCGCAGAACTGGTTGTAGCTTTGGCTTGGACATCTGAAAGGGAAACCCTTTGTAAATAACTTCGTTGGACCACAGCTGTTGGATTTGCATCTTAATGTAGAGTGGATTATAAAAGGTGATAATGGCTAATCATATGGTCGGGTACGGTCTGTTCGCAGAGACTACCATTGCAGAGCCAAGGCCTGGGGAAGATGTGTTTTGAAATTGGGGAGGAGGGTGAGTAGGGGAAAGGGGAGGGAGGAGACAGAGTGCTGATATTTTTGGAGACTTGCAACTTTCTCATAGTAGGTGTTTCTTAATGCGTGTCCTAACATTTTCGCTGGGGATTTCTAAAGACCAATGTAATTAAGTTACTTTGAATCTATTATGGAAAATCCTTGCGATCCTGAGCGTTCACACATACTTTACAGAAGAACAGTTTTTCTTTTAAGTACTCAGACTTTATTCATTGATAAACACTTCTGGTTTTTCTGTGTTTAATCAGTGATAGATATTTGTTTAGTCTCTGAATGTCTGGCTGTGGCTTTTGCAGCTTGCATTGTGCCTTGCAGTGGAGCGTCTGCATTCAGATCCCAGCTGACAAGCTGTAGATAGGTGAAGCAGAATAGGGAGCAACTTGTACTTCCATAGTTACGTTGACTCAGCACTGCTCAGAGTTGGTCTAAATAACTGCTCTTATTTTTCTTCTGTCATCCCTTTTACTACGAGACCTGAACTTCTGGGTTTTGCTTAGGTACTTTGTGAAGGACATACCAGCAGTGTTTTAATTCTAAACTTAACTTATACAAAGTAATCTAAAAGCAGCTGAAATCCTGAAAATTTTAGCAGGTCCTGAAAACTTTTAGTTGTAATTGAAGGTGATATGCTGTTGACTTGCAATATTAAAAAGATGTAGTTTCAGCAAGTGTACCAGATCTTTCCTTGTCAGCCTCATCACGTATTTGTGGGTGGTGGTGTTATATTTGGGAGCCTGCCTTAAGTTCCCAGGCAGTATAAGACCTACTGTGCTGTTGACTTAAGCTTGCATCCTTTTTACCAGTTAAACTGGAAGAATGCATGTTTACAGGTATAATATGTATCTGTACAAGGACATCTAAATTATAACTTACAGTTGTGCAAATACATTTAATCCGTGTTGAGAGGCAACCAGTCATAGTCCTGTTTACTTAGGGATTCTGGATGAGATGTACCTGAAAACAGCAACAGTATGGTTATATTGATACAAAACTATGATTTAAAAGTCTTTAAACATTCATTGTATGTGAAAACCAGTTGGCTAGGTTTCTAACTGATAGGCACCTCTGTGTTTTACACATTTTCCTTGCTTTTTTTTTTTTTATGGAAGAATCCCTGTGTTACTACATAATTAGAGAGGGCTTTTAATTACTCTCTGAAGAAGTAGGAAAGCCAGGTCAAATTTCCTCTTCAGGTTAAGAGATGCATGCTGGAGTCTTCTGCTTCCTTGGTCTAACCCCACCACATACCAGGCCAAACCAAGCTAAGGGAGTCCCTCACTCTGCCTGATGAGGTTGAGTTACTTTGTAGGAATGAATGACAAGTTCATGAATAAAAGAGAGGAAACAAGTGGATCTTTGCTTAACTCTTAGTGGTTGACTCCTAGAAGTTTAGTGTCTGGAAGAGGTTGAGATCACTCTTGCTGGTATAGTTTCTACTCTCATTAAGTGGCTATTTAGTATTAAAAAATGCATAAATAGGCTTAGCAACAGGACTGAAATCCAGGTCTCCCAGTTTGCAGAGAAGTCTCCTAATGGCAAGAATTTGTAGTCAAGCTTCCTTGTGTAGTGTGGCAGCCTTGCATCCCTTTCAGTCGTGCTGCACAGTTTTATCAGGGTGGGGGATACCTCTGTAGCTTTTAAACTAAAGTTCTTTCCTGGAAAGTGGTTTACTTGTAAACCATATCGTTCTTTTCAAAATAAACAAAATGTTGTTGTCTAGATCTTTCTAGGAATGAGTTGAGGTGCTTTACCTTCAGTAAGGGAGCCCTGTCAGTTCTGAGTGGATGGATGCCCCCCCAGCAGCTCTGCCTAGACACAGGGTGAGGAGAAGGCAAAGATTTCAGAAGTGTTTGCTCTACTCGGGGTCAGCTTTTTTGCGCTGTGGGTGTTGGATGAAGGATCTCTGTGGTACAAAATCACAGCTGCTGTTGTTCTTCCTCCAGATGCTGTGTCTTGCGATAGCTTCTACCCGAGGAGTGGCTTGGCTGTAGCCTGTGTTGTACAAAACAATCGCTTCTGCAATCAGCTGTTCAGCCTTCGACTAGCCCTGCTTATCTGGAATGTGTGCTTTAGTATCAGTACGTGGGGGGCAGGAAACTCCTGAAAAGGGGATGTGCCCTAGGAGAGTGAAGCTGTGGAGGCCTTGTTTTGCTGGATAAGGAGTGTAATCAGAAGGTAGAAGGACAGAAGGGTTGGGTCCTAACACAGGGTGGTGGGCTGTGCAGAACAAAGCCAAAGGTGTAAGGTTGGTCTCTGGGTTTAGGAACTTGAGATTGCCTCCATGTTTGTTTGAAGCTGTTAACACTCATGATGATAGCTAAGTAAACAGTTTGGGAACTCTTATTCACTGTACAATTGACTACTTATCTGAAACACACTGTTCCAACCCCATGATCTTAGTGCTTCAGACACCTAGTTCCAGTTTCTGGATTCCACTTGTGCCAGCTATGTCCGTTAAGCCTTGTTTCTTCTGATTCTTGCAAATGCTTAGGGTTTGTAGTGCTGGGAAGATGGAATGTCTAAGGATAATATTTCTCGTGTGATGGCTTTGAAGGATACTCCTTACTTTGTGTATACAAGAGTGATAAAGGGAACAAAGTGCTGCTTCACTGCCTCCTGGTAAGATGCTACACAAAATGTGTTATCTCTTCATTTTGTGGGAACCACAATACTGGGACCTTCTTTCCCTCCGGAATAGCTTTATAAGTTTGGCAGCAAAGAACTGTCTGCTGTTTATGTGGCACCTTAGTTCCAGGATGAGCTGTTTTCTGGAGAAACCTTTTATTTGTGAGAGCAAGGCTAAACTGGATGAGTGGGCCCATGCCAGTGGAGGTCTGCAGTGAAGAAAGAACAGAAGCTGTCAAACGAAGTAGATTGGAAGCGGTACACCCCAGTTAGATATCAAGGCTTAGAACTAAGTACTGAGTACGCAGATTAAGCAGCATAATTTTTAATATTCTTTTTGGGTGGGAAAAAGGAGGTAACTTCTAACCCTTCTGTGTTTGTCTTTTGTGTGATTAGAAAGCTCTCTGAAGAGAATCTGCTGGTATTTACCATATACTGAATTTTTATTTTGGATATGACTTTCCCAATGTTTTTCTCCCATGAAACCTCCTTGGGTATGTATTCTAGGTGCTTACATAGCCTTCAGTAATGTAACTTCTCAATCTATCCTGCAGACTTCATGTGTATTTTAGTAGAAGCTCATGAAATAGAAAAGTAGTACTATTTCTCTTCAAGCAGAAAAATAAAGCACAGAAATTTCAAGAAATGCTTTATTTCAAATAGTGAAAAAAAAAATAATCATGGATTTATTGCTTTTTCTTTAGGATGCAAAGACCAGAAAACTTATTAATTTAGATTGTCTGAAAGTGCAGATGTAAATGATACAGGTGTATTGCTATGAAATATTACAGAAAAGTATTTCAGAGATGAGAATGTTTTTTGTGGTGGGATTTATCATCAGGATGAAAGCCTGGCTCCCAGTCTAGGGATTCTGTGGGTAATTTAAAACATACAAGAGATGTAATTATTGAAATTTATTAATTGTGAAATCAGCATCTTGAGTCAATGATAATTGATGTATTTAGCGACTTAATGGTGATTAAGTCTGAAAAAACTATACTTGAAATTACAAACTGCTCAAATGTCTAGTTTGAAAGTGATGCTTTCCAAGTATTATGAAAGCTATGTATGGTTTTTATTCAAAGACCATTTAGCACATTGGGGTCCAGATCCTCATGAAAACGAGATAATATGATCACACAGATGGCTGTCAGTAAATGTAGGGTTTTGAGGACATGAAACAGTTTAGTTTGTTCTTTAGCTCTTTACTATAATAGGTACCTTTTAAGCAGTGTTGAATTCACCAGCTTTCTGAAATTCTATGTGTTTCTTGTCTGTTTTTTGATTTTAAGAAAATATTTTTCTAATTTTGAGAACAATTTAGAGAATTCTTCATAAACACTGATACATCACATTCAACCGCAAAAAGGGCTCCAGCCTTCCAGAAGAAGTACCTAAGTGTTCAGAAGGAAAACTTGGAAAATACAATTCCTTCTGAAGTACTGTATGCGAAAGGTTGATAAATGTCTAGGGACTTTCATAGGTGCTAGCAAGACATGTAGAGATGTTGGAAACAGGAACAGACTGAAATCCTGAAATCTTTTTTTAGCAAAGGGTGGGGTTTTTTCTTGCCCAAGCTGCCAGCCACTCTTGTGCACCCATCAGACGAAACTGAGCACTTTATTGCAGGAACATATTAATGGTTTTTTAAATCCCATCAAACACATGTACATACTTCTTAGAAAATGAGTGAACCTGAACAGAACTCTGACACTGTGCAGACACCAGCCATTGTGCTAAAATATTTAAGTACAACAGAAGAGCTATAGTGGCTTTTATTTCTTTAAAGGGACACCTATGGGTTGCTGTTTCTCTGCTGAGAACTGTATTGATTTACAAGAAGAAAATGCAAATAATTTAAGCACCTGTAGAGCTTTAAAGATCTGGTAAAAACAAGTAGTTAGTCATATCAAATTGACCCTGAATGTAAGATTTGTGTGTTCAGCTGTGTGGCCATCTCCTATATCTTATTGGGGAACTGATACATACACCATCCACTAGAAGCTGGTTATAATAGATTACAGGTTTGCAGGATACATCAATACTGTAAAAATTTTACAATACTGTAAAATTTATTTAGTTTAAACTCAGATTTTTAGTTTCTCTTCATACTGTGGTGTTTTAAAAACAACTCTATAGAGCCAGAAAGAATTGTAGAGTTCAGATTTTTTTTTTAAGTGAATCTACCTTTGTTTTAATTTCAGATTAATGAACTAATTCTGTCAGACAAAATTATAGGTTTCTTGATTTAACTGGGGAATTCATACATAGACAGTCCTCTTAAAAATGTCTCTCATGGTGTGTGATTTTAAGATATAGAAGCTTATTTTAAAGTTGCTCAGCTTAGTCTTAAATTTCAAGGTACTTGTGCATCTTCAAAACACATTACCTTCAATGTTTTCCTGTAGAAGCTTTTGAATTAAATTCCGTACTTGCAGAGTTTTCTTGATTGTCCCCCTCCCTTCCCCCCTCCTTCTTGGTAATCTGAAATATTAATGAAATATTCATGCTACTTTAAGTTACTTCCTGTGGGAACCATGAAAAGTTGAGACAATTATTATAACCAGAGTCTTTTAATGGGTTTTGTTTTTTTGGCTACTTAGCCCCCATTCTCCAGCTATTTGTATAGGTATTACTTTCCAAGATTTGTTTATTTTTCTTTGCAGGGTAAAGTGACACGATAGCTTCCCTATGTGGGCACTGAAAATAAATCTTTTTATCCCCTCCTGCTTTTTAGGTGTTCTTTGGACTTTTATTGAAAAAGCCAGGTAGGCAAGCTCCTTTTGTATGCATGTTTAGTTTAGATTGTGCTACTTTAGTGTAGAGCATATTTTATTTTTTTTATGATGCCTGTGTCACCTGGGATCATCTTCTCTTTTCTGGTCTTAATTGGTGCTGTAGCTCATGTTGCTGTAGAGATGTGTGAATAAATATGGGTAGCTACAATTGTCAAATAGTGGAATAGTCTGTGGCAAGACTTAAATTTGTTCTCAGTTGTGCAGTGTTGCTTGATCGTGTCTGTGCTGTAAAAACGCTATTTAATATGTTAAAACCAAATGTAACAGTGGCTTTAATGGCTTTCATAGTTTAGTACAATAATATAGCATTAGCGCTTGGGGTTGGATGTTTTCTATCTTGCTATTCATTAAGCTGTTTTGACACAGATTTTTGCAATGAATATTTGGAAAATTTTATCAAAAAAAGAATCATTGCTCATTACAACTTCTGTTTTGCCTTTGAATTTCTGTTTTGCCTAGAGGACAATAATTCTTTAAATACTGTTTTTTATAGCCAACACAGTTGGCAGTAACTTGCGTCTTTTCTTTCAAAATAACCGCAATTCTCTACTCTTCTGTTGGATAGTCTGTGGATAGAAACAAATTTTGTTGTTTGGTCATACATGAAACATTCTGGGTAGCAGTATGTTGAGTTAATACTCTTATGTTAGCCGGCATACTTCTTGGACTGAAATTTCAAAAATAGATATTCTTTGGCGATTGAAAGATTTTAACATGAATAAAATTTGAAATGTCTGAGTGGGTGACTTGCCCAAAAATCATTTAATCTGTTTCTTTTCTAGTTTCTCCCTCAATAACTTAGTGTTGGACTAATTTTTATTTATTTATTTATTTATTCATTCATTCATTTATTTTAACACTGAAGACTGAACCTGGGGTTACTGGTTATTTCATTTCTGAAATATTGTGAGTGTTGCTCAAACATCTTTCTCTTCCCCGCCTTCCCTGCCTCCCCTCCCCCCGCCTCCCCTTTTTTTTCCCTCCTTGTAAATTGTGTAGGTGGTATGTGTTGATAACATTTTAAGAGAGAATAGGGAAGCAATTGGGGCTACAGTGCTAAATTATCCTGGCATGTAATGACTTGTACAAAGATTTACATGATTGTTATTGAAACAAGAACTATGGCTATCTGCTTCTTCATATTCTTTTATTAATTAACTTCTTGCTGGTCTGGTTTTTGTTTTCCTGATCTTGTTTGTTGGTTTTTTTTCTAGGGGTTACAGATACAGAACTAATATTTAGTTTTTGCTGCACTAAGGCATGCAGTATACAATGGTACAATATACAATGATGAGTGCAACTCAAATGCTTTCTTTGTCAATGGGTTGCATTTTAGCAGCTGTGTTGTCTTAAATCCTAGTCTAGACAAGAGAATTAAAGGTGTGATATGACCGTGTTATCCTTTCTCAACGTTAATGTCATGGGGTTAGCTCAATTCGTTAGTGCTGTACTCTAAAATTCAGTGGTGACAATATTTTAATTCTTGTCTTGTTTAGGCCTAGACTAGGTGAAAGATCAGTTAAAGGACAAAAAATAAAATAAAATTGGTGTTTCTAGAGGAGATTAACTTGTTTTGAAACATCACTTGCATCATGTAGATAGAGCATTAATGTCTTTCAAAATATTGTTATTATCTACTGCAAAAAGGGTAATGAGGCATACATTAAAGCATTTTAAAACATTAGAATGTTGTATCTTAGAGTCTGGGGTAAAATAAAACATAACTCTTATGTTATAGAACGGTTTGGTGACTTCGTGTTATCATTCTGGTTAACAGGTAGCCACCTTAACTAAAAGATTAATAGCCTTTGAGATTCCCATGTGAGTATTAACTCAGCTACAATTTAATTTGACCTGGAAATGAATTGGATAAGGGCATTGAACTTGAAGTGCTCTTAATGTTGTGAGGAAGAGCTTTGGTCCTGGATTTCTGATTAATTGCAAGGAAAGATGCTTTCAAGAAATAGCCACATAGATTGCCTCTGGGCTATATGTGCACTTGCTGTGATGAGCAAGTTTTTGGTAAAAGAGTGTTTGTACTGTTTGCCCTCTTACTCCTAATATATTTTACAGGGTAAAGGATAAGCCAGGGCTGATCAACCTACTTTATCTGATTAGATCTGGTTGCAGTTTTCCACATTGCTATAACATCTTCTTAACTGCTGTACAAAACCTTACTTGAAATATTTCATAAATGTGCCAATAATTGGAAGGCTTTTTTCTTTTGAAAAAGCCATGAGCCTTGTAAGACCTATCTAGAAATGCATAAATTAAGTCTTTCCTCAAGAGCTGCTTTTCTTTTGGAATTTCTTTACCATGCTTTCAGTTTAATTTTTAAATTTTAGAAGCTCGTTGTTTTTGTCAGAACATAAGCATGAATATGAAGTGTTTGGGTTTTACACCTTTTCTCCCTAAAGTTATAAATGAGTGGGGAAAAAGATCTGTTGGTGGTTGGCTTTTTGGTTGTTTTTTTTTCACCCAGCTTTGTAATTAATTGCACTTGGCCATAATTCAGAATCCTGGATGTGTGTATTTTTGAACTACATGACAGCAGACCTTATTTGCATATATTATTTGTACATTGTGTTTAAGAAGGTATGTTTTCAGTCTATGGATTACTTGCTACTGCTGAAACGACTTGATGTTGTAAAGAGTTTTCTTAGTAGTAATCTTCTGTCTCCATGTTCAAAATTTGCCCCTCTTCTGCTGTGGTAATTCTGCTGAAAACCAGTCAAATGATATTTAATTTTATATTTTTTTTGACTTTGTGTTTTAGTTACGTTTTTTGTTTTTTGTTTTTCTAACTTGAGGAATTCCGTTTCTTTTTGAAAATAATTTGGAGGGCCTAAGATGATCACATTGAACTATTTATTGTGGAGCGTTTTATCAGATGCCTTTCATACCCACCCTTCCCACTCCTCAAAAATAAAGAGATCTAACTAGTCTGGGTGTTCCTCGATCTCCAATCAAATCCAGGCTCTCCCTCTTGCTGCTTAAAGAAGACATCTGCTCTGCTAGCCTCAGAAGCAGTTAGATTCTTGGTAGCTGACATGCAGGTTACTCCCTACAATGCCTGGAAGAGAAAAGCATGAGTCATCTTCTGCTGGGTTAGCACTGCAGTCCGCGATTGAAATCCAAGCATTAATTTGAAATGAATTCTCCCATTACTTTCATCTGTTTGGGTGGGTTGTTAGATTTAGGCAGAGGAGTGGTGGTGGTGGTGTTGATGTAGTGCCACCTAAGTCTGTTCGCTCTGCTGGGATTCTCTACTGGGTAACCTCCTCTTTATACAGTGGGGTTTTTGAGGTAAGAGAGGGTGATTTTCTTTTTTGCACTGAGTATGTAGGAGGCTGTCCAAAGCAGAATAGAGGCAGGAAATTCTGGCGTGATCTTCTGAACGTGCAATGCACTGGGGGAGATGCGTTTTTTCTTTTTCTCCTCCAATGTCAGCCTTTTTTCTTCTTGCATTTCACGGGTCTTGCAAAATAGCTTAGCGCTTCTTTTCTGTGTGAGTTCTTCAGGAATCTGCTTTGCTCTGAGGTGCACAGACCTGTTGCAGAAAACCACTTGAGCTATCTCCTTATTTATATAGAATATAAAATGCCCTTAAGAGGCAGACCATTTCACTGATCAAAACCACTTAAATTCTGAAAGAATGGCAGAAAAAAGGAAGCCGCTGTGTCATCATGGAGCAGCAATTGACCTTTCCTGAAATATTGTGGTCACCTTTGGTAACTGTTCACTGGATGGGATATTGATTTTGCATTTTTGCAGTGACTTAGTCTAAAGTGAATAAGCAGTCGTGAGAAATCCCTGGGTTTCAGTCCCTAGTATCTTCAGCTTGTACACCTGATCTTTTTCTGTTGTTGTTCCCTCAGGATTTGTTATTTTCCCTTCACATATTTGTATTTGCCTTCGTAGTGGCACATCTTCAACAGGAAGATTGAAGAGGGTTTTCTCAACCTCCCTTGTAGCTTAGTGGTTAGAGCAGTCTTCTGGGAAAAGCAGATGTGAGACTCCTGTGACTAAAGAAAGATGTATGGTGCAGGTCTTTCACCTCTTTGATCAGTGCTGTAATCCCTGTACTGCTATGTTAAATGTGAGAAATGGTGTTGCCACTTCTTGCTTTTATTCCTGTGGCTTTTTGTGGTAGTGATACCTGTTGTGGTTTTTATTGAGTATCTTACTATTGGTGTGTTCCTAGATTCACGTAGGAAAGTTCAGTGAATTAGGCATCTCAAAGCACTTAGCTGCTTTCGTGCCTCATCTGTTAATTCTCCAGAGAGCTGTAGGTGTGTGACCCTGTTGTGGCTCCATAATGTTATGGATCAGGTGATAATTTTGCCTGGACTGTGTGAATGGATATCTTCTAATGGTCTTGCCTCTAGGCTGGCACTATGTACATTACACTTATTCCATCTGAGATTGAGCAACTTCTGTTACTTACCAAAGTATCACAGTCTTATTACGTAGCTGCTGCAAATTTCTGATGTCTCTTTACCATCTAGCAGATTTTAGTCAAACCTTTGTAACCCTTTTATTTCTAGTGCTCTCTGTAAGCAGATTTCATAGCAACCAAAGTCAGATGCTTGCTACCCATCAGATGAGTCTGTCAGCAACTGTTGGCAAGGAATGCTTTTCAAATTACCACTCTGAGTGCCAGTTTTTACTTACAGGTCTGGTCTTATTGTGGAAATATCCCTGCTGCCACCAGGCCCTGTGCCTCAGATTCCACACTGACCACATAATGGCGGTATTGCTGGACTTGCTCCGCCTCTGTGGGAGGGTGGTTTTCAGGAACCAGACTGAGCAAATGCAGTCCTTGGACAACCTTCTGATGGACTATTGTTCTTTTCATCTTTCCTGATTTATACTGTTGGTTAAATTTGTATTTGCCCGTAGTTCAGCTACTGGGTTGTTATAATGGTTTACAGACAAGACACATGATGTGAATGTTTTAACTGCAAGTGGGGCCCTTTCTTGATGGGAGGAAGTGACTGGCACTTGCAGACAATATGAACCTTCAGTCATACTACTAAACTGTAGTGGACGTGTTGGAAATACCATTATCTGGCTAAAAAATATAAGAAGCTAAAGATAAGCATTGTGGTAGTCTGATCTGGTGGTGAAAGGATGGTTTCTCCTGATTACTTCCTCTTACTACTTTCATAACACTTTGATTAAACAAATACACATCATTCAGTTTTTCCATACTCAAGTTTACAATGTAACTGTGTTCTGAAAAGAAAAATAAAATATATGGAAAGCTAGGGTCAGGATACTTGAAGTGAAAAGATCAGGATTGCTCTGGAACTTAAGGAAGGGGGTAGGAGGGTGATGTGAAGGGTTTACTGGTATATTGCTGAGTCTGATAAGGGTGCACTGAGGGGGAAAAAACCCCAAAAACTTGTGGTTACAAAGTTTTTTGTCTCTGGGATGAATTGCTATCTTGTAGACTCAACAGGAAAGAAAATGGATTTGGAAAAAAAAAGTTTACCCCGTGTTCTTTCCGTGGCTTCTCAAGAATTTGGTCACTTAATATGATTTGCTGTTTATTGCATAATAATGCTTTTTCCCTTTATTTTATTCTAAACCTGGTGAACTGCCTTTAGACAAAATATACTCCCAAAAGCATCCTTTTTTAAACTGAGGTGAGCACATTCAAGAAAGCAAGCAAATCACCTAAAGGTGTGAAATCACTGAACTTCCTGTGTGTTGAATTCTCCTCCAGATGGTTTCTATTCAGAAATAGTGACTGCCATCATGGTAGCTTCATCTGCCAGAGAGGGACAATGGAAAGCTCAATCTTGGATGAAAGCTGAGATGGCACACCTTGAAAGTCCCTTATTACTCTAAAATTAAGCAATTGTATTGCCTTCCTGGCTGGGATAATTGGACTGGTAATTGAAGTCTACGTTCTTCTCCCAGAGATGATCAAAATGCCTTCCTTTGAAAGTCTCTGTCTGTCAGCAAGAAATGTGGTTAGATTAAAAGGACTGGGAACAGTCTGGGCTTCACACCCCCGTACACACCTTCATATTAATTGAAATGGTCTTTCTGCATAGGACAACTTAATGTGGAAAAAATAATTAGTGGGCTATTTTCAGGAAATTCTAGCTACCAACTGGTGATTTAATGAAGAAGGTGTAATGGGCACTAGGGTAGTACTTTTAAATGTAGTCTCTTTCTTAAAAGAAATCCGACTTTCTCAGATGTTTTCTTACCATTATTGCTATTGCTCTTGAGGGTTACATATACAAATTATCATCCTTTCTGTACCTAGAATGTGGCAGACATTTAAATATTGGGGTAATATTTTGTTTCTCAGAATAAAACAAAGTACATTAGCATCTTTCACAAACTGTTACCTATAAGTTTACTCAAAGAGGGACAGCTGAAATGTACATGTATGCACAAATATGTGCAGAGAGGTTTTTCAGTGAGGAGCCAGGACAAAGCCCGAAATGTGGATTTCACCAGGTTCTGCAGTCATCTTCTAGTTAAAACAGTTTAAACTAACCTTTGTCCATATGTGAAAATTTTGACACTAAATTAGTCTCTGAAGAAGTTTGGTTAAGTGAATATAAAGCTGCATTGTTTCTCCTACCTAGTTTTAGCAGTATTAAATTTGGGGTCCCATGTGGAACTTGCAACATTTTAAAGAAGTTCTTTAGGTTAGCTTGGCCTATTTGTTTTTTGTCCCTCTGAAAAAAATACCCAACAACGTATAAGTAAGAAGCATAGCCTCTTGTTATAAAGATTTTTGTTCTTTTTTCTTCTCTACCTCATGCATGCATGCATTGCTTTTCTACCAGCTAGCAAAGCTCGTCCTTTCCATCAGTTTGGCTGAGGAACCCTCTCTTTGCGTGACACAGGCCATCAGCCAGCACACAGCCACTGGCAAAATGCTGGCACAGAGGTACTCTGGTTCCCTAGGGATGCTGCCAGCCAGGAGCCTTGGGCTGTTACCCTGGTGCAACCTCCAGGTTGATGCCTGCTGGCACAGCTTTGGCATGCACCAAAGCAGGCAGGTGCCCAAAGCCCCAGAGATGCAGCAGTGTGGACAGCTGTGTGGTGGTGGAGTCCCAGAAGCTCATCTTGCTGGTGCAGGCATGGCCTGATAGATGATAGGGTTAATGTGTGCGAGATGAAATGGTCTTCAAGGTGATTAAATGCCACAATGTCTTCATAGACAGTAAAATGGTTATCTGACAGGTTAGTAAAACTCTCCTGGGAAAGGGAGCTTTTTTTAACCTAGAGTAGACCCAAAGAAATTAACATTTATACAGTAGTTAAAGTATAAATAGCTCAGCAACTGAGATGATGGGTATATCTGAGCTCTTCATTCTAGCTGGCTTCATTTTAATAGTTACTCAAATATTAGATTTGAGATATATGTACACATGCGTAAGGAAGAATAAAATGTTTAGATTTTACTGTTTTATCTACTAGATACCCTATATCTGATGTCATTTTATACACAAGTTATTACTAGGAAAGTTCTGGATACTAGAATGGATAAATTTTATTTTCAAGTCTTCCAGTACGTTCAGGATGCTGATTTAGAATTAATTCTTCTGTTGGCTACTTTTTCTGTAATTAGTACCTGTCTTACTGTAGGAAGAATGAAAAATGTTCCTAAGAAAATTATTTCTGACATTTATGCTCAACATAGAAGAGAGGTTATCAGTAATTTGTACTTTATATTTGCTGCATAGAGGTAGTGTGCTGGGAGGCAGTATTTTATACCTAAAAATGAACCAAAAATTTATTTAAAAGAGAAAAGAAAGCAAAACCCAAAACCAAATAACAAAACAAGCCAAAAAACCCCACATGACTTTGGAGGTTCTTATTTTTGTATGTTTGTGTCTAGATATGCAGACAGTTTCACTTAACTAGCTGATGTGCTCCTTTTGAATCAAATTTCCAGATTTATAAAGTTGATTTTGTAAAGATGGAAGTCACTTCTGAAAAATGTGGAGAATAAAACCTTTTTAGTGCTCTGTTCATTCAAACTGAGTTTGTAGTAATTAAATAAGCTCTTCAGTAAGATAAGGGCCACTAGCTTTCTGATGTCGTGGCAGAATGTTTTTCTTTTCCAAGTTAAAAGTCAAATGTGCTGGTGGAAACTCAGTAGTGAAGAGGTTTCTGCAGCATCTGCTAATGAAATAGTCAAGGCTTTTGGATTCAAGTCTCTTTTCTTTGTTGGTAGCAAATTTTATTTTGGTAAAAGAGAACTTGACTGTGGCCTAAAGGATATGAAGCCATAATACTATTTCTGAAGTAAAAGAGAAGATGATAGAATGAACTTGCACTGTTTTCTGCTAAATTGGTTGACCATACAAGCGTGGCCACTGGTTTAGAGTTTCTGTAATATTGTCTGTCCTCTGAAAAATGCCCAGAGTTGTAACCTGATTGTACCCTTGTGAGGAAAATCTGTCTCAATACAGCATTTTTTGCAAAGTTTTCTTACAAGCATTGTAGGATATTTTTATTAGCTTGAAGGACATTAAGCTGTATTCTTCTTTGGTTACTAGGGCAACAAAGAAGTCTCTGCTTCATGCTAGACACACGAATTCTCTTCAGGCTATGCAATATCATATAAACTCTGGTATCTATCTGCCTTAGCTTCTGCACAGGGATTGATGAGAGAGCAGAAATTTATGCCAGGTTGTTTGCCTCTTAATCCTATTATTTTTATTCTACTTTTTATAGAGTTTTAAGTGTCCTGAAGCTAGGCTTATTGCAAAAGGTCAAATTCTTTAAAAAGTAAGTATGTGGAACCATAAGTAATGGTCGATTCTACAGACCAGGGAGTGACAATCAAATTGTCAGAAGTGACTTTTTTGATCCAGGCTTGCATTTGTTTTCAGAATCTGTGTCTAGGTAGTGCTGAAAGTCAGCAGCTCTGACTTGTTGGATTCAGAAGGCTCTTACCTTTACGTGGGGGAGAAGCTGTTGCTTGTTGTGTAGTTCTGAGTGGACGACATGACACGATCATTCCTGAACTCTAATCCTTTGGAAGCAGGTGATGCTGCTAAGAAGATTTTGAATTAATTGTTAGGCCTATTCTTGAAGGCTGTAAAAGTGTAATTTTAATGAGCTAGAGAAAATCCTATTAGAATAGTTTAAATAAGTTTTGCAGTGGGATTTTTATCAGTGATTATAAATTGGTTAAAGGAATATAAGAATGTGTTCACTTTGAAAAGTGAAATAATACCTTGCAGGACTATAGTCTCCCAGCCCTTTTAAAATGCATATACATTTGTCTACTTTTGCTAGCCAAAGATTTTCCTTTGTGAATCCACTAAAATGGTTTGCTTTCTGTAGTTTAAATAAACAAGGATAAAGAGATTGAAGTTGTCATTAAATTGTGCCTGAGCCTTAGTTAATTCTGCAAAATCTGGTTAATTCACCATGCTTTCACAATGTTAGGCTATGTGTCTATCTTGAGTCCTATAAGTATGATTATCAGTTCCTCTACATAAATGAATAGCTATAAATAATTGTATAGCTTTGGCATTGTTTGTCAGCCCATTTTCTATGGAAACAAGCCTTATGCAACTCAGTTACCGGCTTGTCTCATCTTCCTCTGTTACCTGCCAGTAAGTTTTTTGAATTCTGTGGCAAAGTTAAAGTAAATTAAAAGCTTGCACAAATTCCCAAAGAGGTTGTGGAAGGTCTGTCCTTGGAGGCTTTGAGGATTGATCGGTACATAGTCCTGCGCCAACTGGTTGAGATCTTGTGGCTGACCTTGCTCTGAGCAGGGGACTGGACTAGTAACCTCCTGAGGTCTCTTCTCACCCCAGTGGTGCTGTGGTTTAAAGTCTGTAACGAATTAGAAATCTAAATAATGATTAAGCTGTATCTGAATTGTGTCTGTTAGTGCTCTAGTTGTGGAAAGAACTGTGGCATGTGCTCAACCCTAATTATGGACTGGAGAATGGCAAGGGGAAGAGTTGTAGGCAGAAGGCGAAACTGGAGCTTTAGATACCAGCATTGACCAAGTCTAAAACTAGACCTACTGTTGTCCTCATAAATTACTCTCCAGGCTCTGTGCTTTGTAGAAGGGCTGGATGCTGCTTCATCTTTTCTGAAAGGAATATTATCGATATATGTTTCAAAGATTTTTCTTTAACTCAGCTACAGGCATAAATTTAATACATCTGAATTGGTATTAACCTGTTTGCTCACTTTCTTTCTCCTCCCCCTGACTTTTGTCAATGCTTCATTGTGCAGTAGGTTTGCAGTATATTTTAAAATACTGCAATAATTCATCTAAAAGCTTGCATACCAAGAGATACGCTTCTGAGAGAAATTTCTCATGACAAAATATGTTAGGGTCACTGTTAAGTTCTTTGAACACAGTAATGTAATAAATTAAAAATACAAAACAGCTGGAACCAGTAGATTTGCTCTATGACATGCAAGATGCTTATATTGCTTTCAATAGGTATCTGCATTTTTCATTATTTTTACTGAGGGACTTATTCAACCCCACATTATCAGAATAGGAAGGGGTTTTGGCCTTGTCAGAAGTTTTTTATGGAGAAGAAAGGAGGAGGAAAAAATCCCTCAATGTCAACATATGATTTAAGATATTGTGAGCCCTTATGATTTCCGCTCAAGCCAGCGGAGTTAACAACCTTGACTTTGTCGCCTGTGCTGGTGTTCTTGCTCCTGGTTTGAGGCACACCTAATCCAGTAGCTTTATTCTTTCTGCTGGCAAGCTTGATGTTGGCACAGAATCTTCCCTAATATATCTGCTCTCAATATTTGTAAAGAAAAAGATTTGTGGCGTTATGTAGCCTACTGCTGAGAATAGCTGGAATGTGGGATGTCTTGTTCTTGAAGAGCGAGCAAAACTGCTAATGCATCCTTCAAGATGTTCAGGTTGCCTACATTGCGAAGGATGGAAGACCTCAAAAATGGTTATGTGCCATAGACATTCAGAGGTTAAATCTGATGACTGGTGTTTTCATTAGATGGAGAACAGAGGTACAGAGTTCAAGGGACTTGCTAGAAACCACACAGGAAATCTGTAGCAGGATATGGATCTGAACCCACATCTCTTCAGTAGTGTGTCAGCACTACTCTTGCTTGATGTTTAATGTGTTTATTGTGAGGTATCAGAGGATGAACTGTAATTTTAAGCAGTTATTTCGGAAAAAAACCCCACGGTAATTTCAAACAATTGTCTTTTTAAAAATATTTTAAAATGCACCTAAAAGATAGATGGTAGTCTTTAATTTTAGTATCTTCCATGTTGTACATTTGGTAGGTACTGAAAACCTCGACATATCCAGTCATGCTCATTATATTGGAATAAATATTAATATATTAGCATGGCATATGGCTTCAAAAATATTTAAGGTCAGAAAACTAGTATGTTCATTAAATATAATTTTTAATTATCTACCCAAAGTTTAAATACTTATATATGAGGCCTCATTTTCAATATGTTGAGCCATTCCTACATCTAGTAGTAGAAATTTTTGAAAAATTAGATACTTGACTTTAGAGTCTGGAAATTTTGAGGAAGAATTTGTGCTTAAGCAACTATACTGAGCTTCATAATCTGTTCACAGATATCTGGACAACTAGACTTTTTTTCAGTGCAAACTAAGTATAGAGACAGCAACTAAATGAAAAAAAGAAAGCATCTGTGAGAATCTCAGATTTGTAGGACATTCTGATTTTCCTGTTGCTTTTAGAAACAAGAGAATTATAAAAAAGTTGGGAAAGTGTTGGGGAAAAAGGCAGGTAAAACACTTGCCTTGCATTTTATATAGAAATGAAATTTGTGGTTATTGCTTCTTAAACTGTTCTAAGGAATAGAAAATTCTTATTTGAAATTTCCAGTGTTTTGTAGTTGCTAAATGTGGACAGAACTTCAGGATTTCAAGAAGGCAGTGTTAATGATTGTATTAGATGTGAACTTTTATTGGTATAGAGAGGGAACTCTAGGATTAAAAATTATTTGAATACATTCACAGCAAACCTGCTGCGAAGTGGGTAGATGCTATGTATCGCTTAGTCTTTTCAGCCTTGATAATAGGCTTTGGTGTTAGATGTGAATTGTAATGATAGATCCTAGAGAGAGATGTCCTTATAGGTGAATGCTAACCTCTTGTTTGCATAGGCTTCTATGCGTCTGAAGCAACAGTGGAGAACTACTGTTGCTCCTGTCATAGACTCCTCATCACTGCCAGTACTGAAAGTCCTTTTTGATTCTTGCTTCCTATGCCAGAGCGTTACTGCAAGGGGAAATAACATAATTGGACATAGCTTAAGCATTTATACAGTTCTGCAGATGTGCTGAGAGAAGGTCTACCCAAGATCTTGATGGTCAGGGATTTTTCTTTAGGACTTCCCCTTGGTGAATAGTAAACTCTTCTCCCATAGGGCATGTTGGCAGGCCATTGAATTTTCAGATATACTTGCTGGTTTACTGTTTAAGGAGGTGACAGATCTGAAGATAGGCTTTATCTGCCGGGACTTGCAGAACCAGGCTGAACATGTGGGAAGGAGCTTATCGTTCTTCTAGTTGCCCCATGAGATCGTAGATGCAGAAAATCCTCAGTAGATGAAAATTTCTCTCTAACTGGAAATAACCAGGAAAGTTCTTTGGCGTCCTTCATGCAGAAATGTGCATCATCTTGTTGCCTCTGTTGTGGCAAAGGAACATAGGTTTGCCAGATAGCCTTTGAATATGTGTATCAGATGGTACCATCTGCCATTCCTGTCTCTTGGAAGTTCTCAGCTGTAAGCTGCCTGGAAATAATGTGTTCAAGTGCTTTGGTTGAAAAGTGCTTATAGTAACAGTTGGAAAGCAAGTATATATACATATATATATAGTGCTTCATTAGATTGGGTTTTGTTGTTGTTTCTTGGGCTTTTGCTTGAAAGAGAACTCTTTCCTCTAATTACTTCCAAGCACAGCACCAAAGGTGAGCCTGCCAAACAATTTCAGTGGAACGGGCATTGGCTGAGACTTTTGCTAGACCTTGTAATCAAGCTGGAAAGCGTAAGCTGACTGTAACAACTGCAAAACTGAGTTGGCTTTAAAGTAATTTATTTAAGTGGAGGTGATTATTTCCAGAAAGTTACATGTACAAGAACAAAGTTAGTTTCTGAAGCCTCCTCAAAAGTGATATGGTGTGGTGGTTATTTATTATTCTAATATTACGCTTCGAGTTGTTTTACGGTTATTTAATTTGCTGTCTGATGAGTAAGTGCAATTATCCTGACTTTGTATACCTCAGTCTATCCATCTGAAGAGTTTTTTTCCCAAAGGCTATATAAGGAGTTCATGTCAAAGCCTAGAATAAAATGTTAGATCCGCAGTCCTGCAATTAGGCCATACACTGTTCTTTATAGCAAAGTAATACATGACTCAGCCACCTAATTGCAATGGGACTTCCAATAAGCTCTTTAACATCTACTCACTTAAAAAATTTTTTTAAAACTCTTTTTTTTTTAGTTGGGAGTTGTTGCTTAGGTAATTAAATCCTCACACAATATAGCTTACAAAACTGAATATTAAATGCTATTAATTGGTAAACTGGAATGACTTGTTTACATCAGAATGGTGGGGGTTTTATAGCTGTTCTGTATGGGTTTGCCCAAGAGCTGTAATAATTTTCGTTGGAGAGCGAAGTACTCAAACTTAGCAGAATCACACTTATTTCCACATTCACGTATCTCTCTCCTGACACGTTCTATACATGTGTGCAGGTATAGGCACATCTTCATTGGTGTATATTTGCAGGACTCCGTGGAAAAAGATAGCTCTGCAGACTGAGCCCCTGCTGTTGTTTTTACTCATAATGCTCAAATTTTTAAAGCTACCAAGAAAGAGTTCAGAAAAAGTGAAATGCCCTCTCTGCTTAAGTTTCTTAAGACAAGGTAGTAATTACTTCAGAAGTACGTATGTATTTTTCCTCCTGCTTTGTTTCAAAAACTGTGAGCTTTCAACAAAGGGTTAAGATTGTTTGCTTTCCCCTTGACAATTCTGTGGTCTTGCTTCCTCTTGTCCTGGTGTTTGAGAGGCTCAGAATCAGATGAGGGAACGCTGTGTATCTCTTCTTATCCTCTGAAACTGATGTGAGTTTTAATTATTGAAGATTCTGCATTAAACATCCAAGGAATTGTATGAGAAGGATAGGAAAAGGTCTTAATAGTTACCCTTGGAATATGTTCTTTCTCTGGGTGAGGAAACTTCAAGTTATGACAGATTTTACTACAGGCAATAAAATTTTGCAAGTTACATTACAAAATAATGTTTTGTAATATTTATGTATGAATCAGTAAACAATCTACTAGGTTTAACCGTTGTTTTTGATACTCTGTTTCATATTACCCAGAGCTGTTCTACTGTGCATTTTGGGAGGATTCTTACCACAAAGTTTTTTGCAAGTCTAAAATGAATAATAATTGTTCTTACTGGCCTTCTGATCTTATTTGCATCATCGTCCCTAATATCTTTATCCCTTAAATAACTTTTCCTTTTTGAAATACTTGCAAAAGTGCCAGAAATACATTTAAATAAAGGGGGGGGGAGGGGGAAGTAGGAGGGGGAGAAAGCCTGTATGTAAAAGGCAATAATAAGGGTGGGGATATCTTTTCCATTTCAGAGGGCCCGGTATTTAACATGTTAAGCTAGAAATCATACATTTTTCCATGAGAGATGCTCCTTTCAGCAAGACTTAAGCTAGTTATATTATACAGAAAGTTTCTGTGTTTTGGTTGAACATGTTTGTCTCAAATACGAAACTTAATCGAGAATCTTTGAAAAGGTGCAAAATTTCCAGAATGTGTAACAAGAAAGCAAGAACCCATTTGAACTTCTTATTGTCTTCTCCTGTACTGGTGTAGCTCTCTATCGTCCCATCTCAGTTTAGGGGTACTAGACAATCTCTAGCACGATATGATGATATGATGTCATGTACTGCCTATGTTTTTTCCCTAAGTATATATACTTGCAGGTAGAAAAAATGGGAGGTGAAATCCTCTGAAGATTATCTACATAACCATTCATCTCGAGACTTTCTAAATGTTTTAAACTGTTATTCAAAGTATACATACTAATCTAAGCAGAAATGTGGATGATGTATGTGCTATGTGAGACAAGATAAAATATGGAAACTATTTATTGCTGTGTGGTGTTCTAAGCTGTGTGGTTAGTGGTGCATTGCTGGGACACAAACCGTTTCAAGTCCATGTATTTATTGGTTCCGCATAGCTATGTTGTCCATCCTCAGGAAAACCAAGGGACTTACCATGGCCTGTTGGTCCCAGAAACTTGTTAAGGATGGATAACAGGGTGTTTTGGAGAGCTGAGTCAAGCTGCCTGGGACTGGGGAGTACATGCTGATTGTCTTTTATGGAGCAATAGCTGTATCTTGCCAGTAGTGTTATCATAGGTGTCAGGCCTTCCTGTACTGCATATCAATATATTTCATAGAATCATCGCATCATCCAGGCTGGAAGGGACCTCCAAAGGTCATCTAGTCCCACCTCCCCGCAGTCACAGGGACACCCCCAACTATACCAGGTTGCCCAGGGCCTCATCGAGCCTCACCTTGAATATCTCCAGGGAAGGGGCCTCAGCCACCTCCCTGGGCAACCTGTTCCAGTGTTCCAACCACCCTCAGAATAAAGAACTTGTTCCTAATATCTAATCTAAATCCACTCCAACTTAAACCCATTGCCCCTCATCCTATCACTGCAGGCCTTCATGAACAGACTCTCCCCAGCCTTTCTGTAGGCCCCCTGCAGGTACTGGAAGGTTGCTATTGGGTCTCCTCCAAGCCTCCTCTTCTCGAGGCTGAACAACCCCAGCTCCCTCAGCCTGTCCTCAGAGCAGAGGTGCTCCAACCCCCTGATCATTTTTGTGACCCTCCTCTAGACCTGCTCCATCAGGTCCATATCCTTCCTATATCGAGGGCTCGAGACCTGCACGCAGTGCTCCAGGTGGGGTCTCACCAGGGCAGAGTGAAGCCCCAGAATCCCCTCTCTGGATCTGCTAGCAACGCATCTTTTGATGCAGCCCAGGATGTGATTGGCCCTTTGGGCTACAAGTGCACACTGCCTGCTCATGTCCAGCCTCTTGTCCATCAACACCCCAAGTCACTTTCTTACAGGTTGTGCTGTGATGTTCACTCTAGAATATCTACTGTGCTTCAATGACACAGAGGAACCTAATAGCAGTTCTCATTTTCAGGTGGCCCTCATGGTTTTCATTAGGAATGATTGGTGGTGCTCAAAACTCTTCAGCAGTCTGGAGAAAACTGGATTTTCGGGAATGAGGAGTAGAACTGTGCCACTTTTAGCTGTAAGGGGACAGGCAGGGGGAGATGGGTTGCGCTGAACAGTAAGACCTCTGCACAGCTCTCATGGTGGGCTGAGCTGCTCTTGCACACCCAGCAATGGTAGCAGCAGTCCAGCTTTTTGGGGATCTGGTAGAGGTGGTAGAGTTCTAACTCCTTTTGCTGTGCTAAAAGGGTTTCTGGGGAGGTTAGATCCTATTTGAAACTTCTGGAAGGATTTAGGAATTCCTGGGCTTGAATTCTGTCATTGTATGGAAGGGTTCTGCATCACTGCTTGGGTGTTGCAACACAGCTCTCTTTCCTTCGTAAAGAAACTGTTTTCCTTTTGGGTCACTGAAATTGTACAGGGTGAAAAGCCTGTGAGGAAGAGATGTTCTTCTTCCCTTCAAATTTTATTAGAATCAGGTATTTCCACCCCATCTGCAAAATCACATCAGTGGTGGGTGTGCTGACATCTGGCTCTGCAAATAGTGAGTGGAGCCTCCAGGTGTAGGCAGAAGTCACCTCTGGCAACATCAGCAGCTGTGGTAAGGAGAGTGTTGAGCCAGGGATCTCCATTGTACTCATCAGAAATAAATTTGCCCAGGATACTAAGTAAGACAGGGAATTCTGGCAGTGTTGGGAGGTACAGGGTGGAGAGCCAACTTGAACTTCAGAGTTTGTAGAATTTGATTTAGTTGGGAGCTAGTGTTTCCACAGTGTGTTACCGGAACTCAAAAGCTGGGAAGTACAGTATGGGAGACCCTTAGGGATGCTGAATGAAGACAAGCAGGGGCTGGAACCACACGGTTTCTGTAGAGACCTTTTTGTTCATGTATGGCACTGTCCAATGTACAGTCCCTCCATCATCATCTTGGTATTTGGAGAATGCGATACACATGTGTGGTCTTGCTCTCCCATACTCAGCTTGGGTCTGGCAGGACTGATACTGAATGGGAGCTCGTAAGTCCAACCAGAGCTGGCCTTCCAGTCAGTATCCATGGACTGTTCTCCCACCATTTCCAACCTCCATTATTCTAGATAACGAATACCAACTCTTCTATGCAGAAAGACAAATTGCGTGACACACTCTGTATATGTGTGTGTATATATTATAGGCAGGCATAAGTGTATGTGTTTTATACAAATGTATTTAAATATATGTCACACAGGATTTACGTATATAAAAAGCATTTTCTCTGACTGTTCAAGACTTATGTAATACAAGGATGTATTTTGCAAGAGCAGCTTTATTCTTGCTCTGTGAGGAGATATTTGATAAGATGACATGATGAGAGTTTTGCAGAAACACTTTCTTACACAATTTAATGTTGTAAAGTGGTTACTGAATGAATCTGGATTATAAAGAGAATAAGGCTATTGACTGTAGGATTCCCATCTCATTTTAAGCAGTGAAAATAGGTAGTGAATAGGGTAAATGCAGGAGAAAAGAGCAGGAAAAAGCAATGCAGACAGAAAAGTGCTTCTGTCTGTTCCAGCAAATAGTTCCTAGATGGTCCTGTGCAAGTAAATTAAATTAGACTCTTCACATCTATCCTGTCAGCTCATCGGTTCTTTTTGTTCTGTAGTACAAAACTTCAGTTTCCACTGCTCCCTTTCCCAGGTGCTGAGTATTCATAGTAAACAGATTGTCAGATACTTAGGTACTCAGTTTTTCTAGAGTTCCTAAACCTTTTTAAGTGCTTGAACATTTCAGTGGAACTGGCTATAAAATCTGCAACAAGTATGGGAGTGTTTTCCTCATGTGTTTCCCAGCAAATCTGACTGATCTTGCAGAATGAAAAGTGATCTTGTGTTTTAATTCTGGCTGATGTGCTTCTTCACTGAATGTTTCTCAAGTGGCTGCTTTGAATTTCTCAATTTTTCCCACTGGTAAAATTGAAGAGAATCAGAATACCTGGAGGAGCTGTTGGGGCGAAGTTTGGGGCCCTCGGATATTAAGAAATGCAGTGAAGGTGTACCTGATTCCACTTTCATTGGAGGGATTTTAATGCTGTGCAGTAAATGAAATAGGATGCATGCATCTGAACAATAAAGATAAAAAGAACTATTGAATTGCTGTCTTATCTGTTGAATGCCATCCATCTTATTTAATTAAGGACTGTGCTATCCTGTGTTTAAAGGCGGGAGGACAGATTTCAAGATGCTTGTGTGTATTTTGGTACTTAATTAATGGCAGCTTAGCTCTTGCAAGAGTTCCAAAGGTATCATTGTGCTAAATACTGTGTATCCACAAAGTAAGAAATGGATTGTGTCTGTTCAGATGGTAAACAAGGAGAAGATAAATGATGGAAGCGAGGGGAATTTTCTACTGTTATTGACCACAACCCTTGACTGCAGATTAAGTGATATTCCCATAGTGAGCAAAGAGACATCACAAAGTTTAGAATTTCAGCTGCGTCTTGGGACATAGTTGGACCAATTTTTGATACTTCTGTGATGGTGTAAGAGTTGCTGAGATGGTTTGAGAAGTTACTGCCCTTTTATCCTCTCTGACTCTATGGGAGCCTACTATCCTTGCAGCAGAGCTGACAGGAACACACAGATTCCCTGTTCCAGTGCAGAGTCTTGACAGCTGAGTTGGAACATGGCAGGTGGATGTTTTCCTCAAGTATCTGAGGCACATACACCAGCTCTGCACTCCTGCCCTGCCTGGGAGGCAGGGAGGGCAAGTGGGAGGGATGAGGAAGGAATAATTAAGTGGCTTAAGGACAGCGGTAGCTTCAACTGCTGTAGGTGTCAGCTCTGACAGTTGTTTGTCCACAGCTCAGTCTTACTGGAATGATTTGACTCGAATCAGTACTACTAAGCTCATATGAAGTAGAAAATCAGGTTTAAATTAGGAGGGAACCATCTTAGATCTTCTCTTGGTTTAAGTGCTAGAAGCCATAATCAGTTGTTCTCTCAGTCCTTGTTGCTTTCGTGAGAAAGCCCTTGTAAGAGTATTTTGGAAATAGGCCCAGTGTTTCCTTCTCTGCTATGGCAAATATGTACATTTGAAACCTGAGCGAACACTTATTCAGTTCCATGTCTGAAGAAGGGTTTGTGCATGTGAGGGTGGGGGGAAAAAAAAAGCCACTTAAGGCAGGCATTTTAATTTTTAAAAAATTGGTAATCGTACTGTCACAAGGAGGTGCAAAGTAACAAATTCCTTCACAGCTTATATGATCTATTGTGCTGTCTGAGATGATTAAGAAGCAGAGCTGTGATAGCATTGCCTGGAACTTTTTTCTTTTTTGGCTTGTTTAACTGCTGCGAGGGAGAGTTATATATTCTCTATTAGCGAATACATGTTTTTATATAACAGTACTTTGTGTGTATATAGTACTGGAAGTGGGCTATGTTTCCTGAAATTTCAAAGAAGTTTCCTGCCTCTTTGGTTTTCTCCCTTTGATTGCTGATCTGAGAGTCCCGAGTATATTAACCAAAGATAAATGTACTCTCAAAAGGGAGAGTGATGCACTCATATCACAAGCAGGAAATCCAACATGATACCTGTTCAGGAAGGAGGAGGATATAATGTTGAAGGGAGGGCTGAACATCCAGCCTGTTCTTACACCCAACATAGAAAATATTCTTTCATTTTGTGGTTTTGTAGTGTCAAAGTGTTCCTGGCAGATTTCCTGGTGGGAAAGAAAATTCAGAGGGGGAAGCATTCCCTAGAACTCCATGGAAGCTCTGGGGGGGGGAAAGAGATGTGCAACAGATTGCTAGAATGCGAAACATGCAAAGCATTTTTTCAGTGTAAAATTTTAAGATCATCCAAATGTCTCTTTTCTGTTGGGTCTGTACTGTTTGCAAACAGATGTTTACATTTGGAATGTCGCTGTTCTTTAAATATAACTATTGCTTCCGTTTTTCTTTTTTTCTTTTTTTTTTTCTTTTTTTTTTTTCTAAACTCTAGGTATGAGAAGGTGCCAGTAATTCTGGTTGGTAATAAAGTGGACCTGGAAAGTGAAAGAGAAGTATCATCGAGTGAAGGCAGAGCCTTAGCTGAAGAATGGGGCTGCCCCTTCATGGAGACCTCTGCTAAAAGTAAAACAATGGTGGATGAGCTCTTTGCGGAAATTGTTAGACAAATGAACTATGCAGCACAGCCAGACAAAGATGATCCATGCTGTTCTGCATGTAATATACAATAGCATTAAAAATGACCTAACCTGGACTTAATTTGCAGAAATTTTGTAAGGTGGTAAAACTGTCTACTTCACTTCCTGGTTTGTGGGTCACTTGAAATACATCTGTAGTGAAGTAGCAACATTAACTCAGAGCTGAGCATTGAAAGTCAATCACTGACTCTGAATATAATTGGGTTAAATGACCACATCTCACCCGTTTTTTCCCTTTGAGCACCTGCAGTTTTATGGTATCGCCAGTGATCTACAGGGTCGTTCCAGCCAAGCGTACACGTGTTGTCATGTCAAGGCAGCAACAACACCAACTATTTGCAAAGAAGCTGGAAAACTTTTGGAAGTGGGAAACGGAAGCTGTGGAGAGAATCTCTCTGAAGACCATTCCCAACTAGCGTCAGCGTGAGAGGAGATCCAAGTCTTTCAGTGTCTAATTGCTTCAGGACGTGCGCTATCACTTGTGGCTAAGTTTGTTCAGTCAAATATGTTGATTTCACCTGAACTTCTGACAGTGTTAGAGGAAGAGGCTACCAGAGACCTACATAGTTTGGATTTTTTTCAAAATTGATGCTATTATTTCTACACTTTATCCCACATCTTGAAATAGAAAACATTTGAATCGGTGTGTGAAATGAGAGGCAAGATCTGAAAATGAATGACGGGTGAAGAAACAGTCTGGCATTGGAATGTTTTAAATCTTTCATTTTGCTGCTCAGAAATGGAGGATCGCTTCAGGTTTTGGTCTGCAAAAAGCCAAACAAACCCTCTGTTTACAAAGCAGGAAGCATCTTTATTTATCACTTTACTGATCCAGGAGGAAGCAACTGTGATGAAAAAAATTTGCTGAGCCTTACTAACAAGGAACACTTTAATAGATTAACTAGTACCATCTTGTAAGGAAAATTAAGCCATGTTGCATCCATATGTTCCCTTCTGCAGAAACCTCGTGGGACAGTATGAACATCCTGCATTTTTACGTTCGTTGAAGACAACGGTTTTTCTTGCCTTTAAGGGCTACGTTCTCTGGTGTGATCCCTAACTAACCTTTGAAAATCAAGTTTGCTATTTGATAGCTTTAATGCCGAAAACTCAAATTGAATAATCATGTGAAATCATTTGGTTCAGAGGTGAGATAGTTACAGTTGTAGTTCCTTAGGTGGGTGTGGAAATGGCTCTTTTGTGGCCTGACACACTATTCAAAGGTTGCCCCAATTACTGGAGTGTTTAAATGGTGGGAGCAAATATTTCATTTTGAAGGGATGCTCGAGCTCTGACTTGCTAGTTCCATAGCAGTGAAGTATTTATCATTTGCATGACTAATGGCACAGAAATACCTATTCCGAAGTCTTACAATCAAAGTATAGAAAAGTTTTCAATCACAATGTTTAGATTTTAAATGCTGGAGAGGTTGTCTTGAGCTGGATCTTTTATAGGTAAAATTGGCCATAAAAAATACTGAGTCACTGAGCCTGTGGTCTAAATCAAACACCGTGCGTTTATTAGTTTTTCAATCTTGTGCAGTAACAGTGTAGTTCCTTGTGTTTAAATGAGTGAAAACAGGGGTGCTGGGGTGTGTGTGTGTGTGGTGAGCATGTATGTGTGTGTGTATATGGCCCTTAGAAATGCTGTAATCGGAGTTAGGTTCGAGAGTTTTGCCTCCATCTGCAGAACTTCCTAAAAACGCTCTCATCTGCCACAAAGGAAACTGGAGTACAAAACACTTTGCAGATTTCCATACATAAATATCCTTAGCATTTTGAATTATAGTTCTGTTGATGATAACTAAAAGGAGTCGTATTCATGGAAGAGAACTGGCCATCTCTGCCCTTAACCTTTCCAGACCTTTTCACAACCAATGTATCAAAGGGCATTAGATGTCACAAAACATTAAGCCTTACTAGAACGTAAATGTAGCCCGTTTCCCATCTACCTTGCCGAGCTTTCGTTACTGTACCTTGTTCTCTTGGGGAGAAAGGCACACCATTTATTTCTGGCATCTGAATGCCCGTTTTGGGTGCTCTGAATCGCCCTCCTAGAGGCACCTACCTCTTTCCATTTGACTATATAGCAAACTTAGGCTTTTAACTTCGGTCCTCCAAGTCACACAACTTAAATGCCTAAACTAGATGGTATGAATGTTCTCTTACCCCCCGCCCACCCATTTTGTCAGCCGCCATGCTTAAGCAAGATGTAAGGTGTTGAATTACTGATATTTCAATGTCTAAAATACATAGATTGGGAAATGGTTTATTGAGCAGTACTGCCTATTTGTAAAACAGCTTGTCAGTGTGAGATCCACTGCATAAACACTCAAAAAAAATAAAAAATCCCAACCCCAGATTTGAAACTGAGTTGGAAGCACATGTTATGCAATGTTATTTACAGAGATGTTAAAATCTTACCTCACAGATTGTACATCAAACAAGAAAATGAAGTACAATATGAACAGTCTAACATGAAGTTCATAACGTAAAACAGATGGGCCTTTTAATATGGGAAAAATTGCTCCATAAATTTTCAACAGAAAATATTGAAGAAAATATCTCCCAGTCTTGCTTCTTCGTTATGCTCTTATATTTTTCCAAAACGTAGGCCGTATGTGAACTGCCACACAGCATGGCGGGGGAGGGGGGAGAGCGCAAGTGTTGTTTTTCATTGTATAGTTCCGAGGAAGTAGTTATGCACTATTTGTATTTCCACTAATGTGAAGATAGTGGAGCTTGAATCAATGACAGTTGCACTGGACAGAGATTTTTTCAAATTCTAGGGGTAGCAGAAAGGAGGAGAGTGAGCCACACAGCAGCTGCGTGGCCACCCGGCGGGAGTCATTGGTCTCGGGTCACTGTTTCATTTGTACCCTGGTAGGATTACCAATTATAGTATTTGAAAGTTTCTTATAACATGCCTTAAAATATTATGATTTGTTCCAAAGACCCGCTATTCCTTTGGCTGTTCACGTAGAGCTTTGTACTTTTCTACAAAGACAGCATCTCTCCAGTTTTGTTTTTGGTTTTGTTTTGGTTTGTTTTTTTTTTCTTAAAATGTTGCAACTTTTATTCTTTTAAGCTATGATAGTGAGAGCAACTGTTTCCTCTTTCCCTTAAAAATACACACAAAAACTAGTTAAAGCAAACAAACTAGAATCAGATCAAGAGTATCAAACATAATTTGTATTGGGTTTTGGTTTGGTTTGATTTGGTTTTTCCTGTTGTGTCCATCCCTCTGCCTGTCCCTTCAGAGCATCAAAAAAATTTTGGTGACATTTTTCTGTTCTGGTTCTAGCCTCTCCCTAACCCCAGTGCTACAGTTGCCATTACTTTTCTGTGGGAAAACTACTGGTATTTGCTTTCCTGTATAGAATGTTGCCTAAAGATGTCAGCCATTTGGTTGGGGGGTTTTGTGCATGTTTGGTTTTTTTATTTTGATTTTTTTTTTTTGTACCAGTGTGCTGTCAAAGCACTGGTTAGGCTTTAATTGTGAAACTCTGCAACAAAAGCAAATGTTTGACAACTGCAGGAGGCTTTTATCTGCATTGTTGTGCATCTGTTAATTCTTGATCAGGGTTTGAAGACAGACTGAAGTGGGTTCTGGAATCAGGCTTAACACTGTTGATTTGGAGTTTCCTAGGGGTGAATTAATGTATTTCACAGTTAATTGTTGAGCTCTAATACAACTGGCAACTTAAAATGGGGCAACAGTTTGTTTTGTAACAATGTCAGTTGTTTAAACCTTGATGTTTCAAATAAAACAAGAATTGTACATAGAACTCAATGCAAACTCAGCAGTTGTATTTGGAGTTAAATTATTTTAACAAATAAATTTATTTAATGAAACCTCCCGTGCATTTCCTGTATTGTCTGTTTTGATTTGATCAACAAGCCCATCCAAAGCTGACAAGGGCTACCCAGTAATTCCAAACAACGCTGTCAACTACAGCTAAGCATTTCATGCCAAAATGTTCTTCTGGTACAAATTAAATAGCAATAAGTAAAATGCAAATATACTTTGATGTTTATCATAGAATCATAGAATGGTTAGAGTTGGAAGGGACCTTAAAGATCATCAAGTTCCAACCCCCCCTGCCATGGGCAGGGACACCTCTCCCTAGAGCAGGTTGCTCAAAGCAGGGTGAAAGCAGGTTGTGATTTAAGGCATGAGCTTGATGAAGAACCACAGCAAAGGGTATTTGTGTTTACCCCTTTTCTTAGAGGGATATATACATTGGCAACCATCAGTAAGATTTAGTATTTGCTAGGATATGGCTCTTGCTATGGCAAGAGAAAAATATTTATTTTAAAATATGCTAAATAGTTAATACTATTTAAATAGTTAATATGCAGAATTACTTTTATAACATTGAGGTTGCAAAGGGTTAAAAAAATAAAGCATTGTTTGTTATATCAGCTGTTCAATTGAATGTTTTGGAGGCTTTCATCGCCTGTACAAAAGGAGTTAGTGTTAGAAAGAGCTTCAAATACAATTAGCGTGTCAGAGATTTATAAGTGAACAGTCGAGCTAATGCTAACAGGATTATTCTAGCCAATTGACACTGATCAGCAGTTACACTTTAGTCCTGCCAGTACCACTGAAATACCCTGTTTGCAGTAGTGATGGGTGCTTGGTGATCTCTTGTTTTCATGTTGTACGTGCCAGGAGGAGCAAGAAACCTGGGGCTGGCACATCTTGGTGGCTACTGATTCTATGGACGATAGAGGAAGCTGATACGTACTGCAAACTTCATAATTTTGATTTGCCCATTCATTCTGTAAACCACTTCCAGGGAACTTTTGCTGATGGGTTCTTGCGGTCCCGTTTTCTTATTCGTATCCTTTTCTCCTTTTTTTTTAACCCAAGAAGATACTATATGGGGACAACAGGTATTCAACGGGCTATTCTGAACAGTTTTTTAAAAAAAAAAGCCAATGTGCTCTTTTCAAATAACTGAATTACTAGAAAATTTTGAATGTTGCAATTTTAACAAATGCTTTCTCTGGGCTTTTTTGGTTTGGGGTGGGTTTTTTTGTAATTGTTTTTTGGTTTTTTGGTGGGTTTTTTTTAATAGCTACTGTAGGGAACTCGTTAACTCTTTGAGAAAGACTTGTAAAATATTTTGATTGGATATAAACATCTTGTTATCCAACCTCTGCAGGTACCAGTCTTAGTGGATCACCAGTATCTGGTCCCTTCTTTTGTTGCTTTACCAGTGAATCACTGGACTACATCTTCTATCTCAAATTTCAGTAGAATTCTCTCCCGTGCTCTTTACCTCTGCCTTTTGCTTTTTTCTCCATCAAAACAGCACCTTTTATCTGAGAGCAGGAAGAGTTGCTCTGAAATTGCTGACACCTGTTTTTATTGCTCTGTCTGGCTTACACAACTGTGCTCAGAACACAGTCATGCTTTCCTTTTGCAGGCTCCGACTTGATCATTCTCTTCCAGCAAACGTAGATTTCCAGTTTCCCCTGGCTCCCTTTAGATGGACTAAGGCCTGAATCAGTCATATTATACATGATTCCTGCTTTGCCGTGAAACCTGCGGAAAGACCTTTTCTGGTTTTCTGCGCTAATCACAGTCATGGAATTTGCAGACATTTTGAGGTGCAGGTTTCTCACCTTTCTTCATCAGGAGGTCAGTTTCTGCCTGTGTGAATACATCTGGATTTTGAGTCCAGTTCCTTATTTAGACTTTGGTTGTTTGATGGTCAACACAACAGGATTTTTCTTACCTTCTCCCATTGGAGATAAAAAATACCAAGTTAGTGTAACATTTAATTTTTCTTTACTTTTTTTTGCCTATTGGTGCCTATAATTACACTCACCGTGTGGTCTTGTGATATTTTCAAATGGCACTTTTACTGGAAAAGTGACCATAAAAGCGCTAACTCAATAGCTGGGCTACCTAACTATGAAAGTTGTATGTGTGCAAGCTTTACTAGATTTTTCTGTTTATTTGCTGAGCTAAACCATCCCAGCTTGGAAGCGAGAACCAATGTTGGCTCATCTCTGCCCCTGACGCAGAGCCCACACCAACACTGAGACATGGTGGGTTGCGTTTGAAGTGGGTGGAAGGAGAAACCATCCTGGAATTGCTAGCAGCAAATCTTCATCCCCACTCTACTGGAACTGTTTTTCTGTGCACTGTCAAGCACACACGTGTGGGTTTGACCGGAATACAAAACAGTTTGGGGAGCACTGAGAATTTGTTTTGAACTTTTCACGGTGCAGTGACCGCATCGGTAGGCAACCTGATAACATGCCTGCCTGCTCTTCTTAGGAGTGTTTGCAAGGTCAGACAGCCAGGGAGGAACCTCACTGGAGAACGGAAAAGTTCTTCGAGGGGGTTACCTGGCAGGAGTTGGAGGGGCATGGGGTTGGATCTAGGTAAAAAGGTGAAAATATAAAATGGAAACATTGTTCAAGGATAAAACCACACAGTCTACCTGTGTAATACTAAAAGAGATATACAGCATTTATCACAGATCAAGTTTAAGAATATTCCTACACAAAGATGCTTATTAGCTACAGTTAGTAGGTAAATCAGATAACTGGCTCTTAAGAGTAGCCTTCTACAAGGCATTTCTCTTAGTTGACAGGATTATAACACTGAGTCTTGAGATGTTGAAGGGAAAGGTTCTGAATACTCGGAATTTTTTCTTCCTTTAGAATCCATACAGAGTTTAATAAGCAAAAGACATTATCCCTAAAAGTCATCCCCAAATACTTGAGACCTGGCACCTTAGCTTTCCAGGTGTACAATACAGTCTGGAAAAGCAGAGCAAGCTTTTCTTGCTGTCTAGAATATATTCTAGATTGCAGGTATTCTGACCATTACATAGTTGTCTTTTTACCATTCACCCTCCATTCTTGCAGGTAGAATAGATTGCAGAACCTTGAATAAAGGTTGCCTGGCACTTTCCAATGTGAATCAAGGTAATGCATTTTTTTTGTTTGTTTGTTTCTTTCCAAACTATCTAGTAGAGCTCCAGTTTTCTCAGGGTGATCCATCTGTCCCAGATTCAGGGCTGCTTGTTTGTTCTCTCTCTTTCTTTTTTTTTTTTTTAGATGATTCAGCTGTTTCTAAGAATGAGAAGATGCATCATTCTGCATGTACTGAATTCTTGAAAACGTTCTGTTAAGACCTAGCACCTTTCTGGTTTGAACCACTGGGAAATTGCCCCAAAAAAACCCACTATCTCAGGACACGAGTGTAAACTCGACCAAGTTACAAGCCTCTGGAAAAATATGGCTTACCCAGTAGGATGAGGGTTAGAAGTCTGCATCCAAACTCTTCAGTGCTGCTGCATATGCTTTCGGCCTGTTGTAGTTCATAGATAGTAACTGCTGAGTGCAAGGCACAGTCCTTGTGCACATATATATAATATATAAATACATACACGTACACACTGGATAGGAGCTGAGAAACAGAGTGGGAAAGAGTAGGACGAGGCAGTTCAGCAGGGAGGATTTCCAACTGCAGATCTCAACATATCTTGTTCAAAAAATAGAAATCAGCTTTCCTGACAGGGATGTCCTCTAGGAGCCGATTCAGGGGTGGACTTCGTTAACAGTGGTGGTGGAGGACTGGTCTAAATGCATGAGCATCATAACCTGCCTGATGGATCATGACCGATGCAATGACACAAGAAAAGCTTTCCAGAAGCATTAGAGTAATTTTGCTTTGAAGTCTGTCTCTCTCCTAAGTAAGGCAATAATAACTTAACCTTTGCAATATTTGCTGTGTAAGAGTTTAATTACAGGAACGCAAGTGATTGATTAATCCAAAGAAGATGGGATTCTGCAAAGCAGAACGGATGATGTGTAAAGTGTCCTATTGATAGAAAGTAAATGAATGAGAACTCTCAATGCAATATGACTTAGTACACTTCTCAAATTCTCTGTGAAGCCTCAAGAGTTGTACCTGGAGCTGCTGTAACAGGGTAGAATTCTTTTCCAGAATTCTTTCCAATTCGAAGAGGGGAGATTGAGAATTATATATTAGAAAGAAATTCTTTAGTGTGAGGGTGGTGAGGCACTGGAACAGGTTGCCCAGAGAAGCTGTGGCTGCCCCATCCCTGGAAGTGTTCAAGGCCAGGCTGGATGGGACTCTGAGCAACCTGCTCTAGTGGGAGGTTGGAACTCTGTGATCTTTAAGGACCCTTCCAACTGACCACTCTATGATTTCTCTAGCTATGTTTTAGCTAAAGTTTACATTTTTCCTGTGTAGCTCTATTGTAATTTTGGTTTGGGGAAGGCAACCCTTAAAGCAATTCAGATGCATTTTTGATTTCATATTTAGCTTTGTGTTTTAAGGCAGAGGAAGATAACCCAAAGCTCTGATGATTCTGCCTAATTTCTCAAGGTATATATGGCTGTGAAGATTCAAGGCTTTCCAGAAGTCCTCATAAGAGTTGGCACCTCTTGATTAGGTGAACACAAGCACCTTTTCTTGATGAAGGCTGTATTTGTGGTTGTTTCTGGGAACGTGGTTATTCAAGCAGTCAGCGTGGGTGTGAATTTACAGCATGTTGTCTAGTGGTTCTACTTTTCAAGCCGGGACAGCTGTGTGTGACATGCATGATAGTTACTCAGATAATCCCTGATGGCTGCATTTGAAGCAAGAGTTAACCTGTCATGTGGACTTCCTTAATCCAGGAAGACAACATCCACCTGGAGACAAGCTATATGAGATGACAGCGGGGAGGGGGCTCTCGTCTCTGTTTCAGATCTAAAGCAAAATGCTCATTTCTGTGTCACTTTTCACGGTTGCAAGAAATCTGAAGAGTAATAGACGTTGTTTTCTCTGCATCAGGAGAAAGCAACCCCTGTTTCAGAGCTCTTTGGTTTGTCTGGAAACATACATTTGTAAAAATTTCAGGTTTGTCGGTGTGGAGGAAGAACAGTGACAGGGAAGATTTACTGCTCGTAAGGGTACATGGCTCTTCACCTTAGACAAGTCACCTTTGCCGTTGGGTGAGCATCCTGTTCTCATGCTCAGCTTTTTTTCTGCGTGGACAAGAGAGGACAAGAGAGATTCTTCCCTTTTATTTTTTCTTTTATTCTTTTATTTTTTTATATATATTGTCTTGGCTTTGCATGTAGCAGCCGCTTCTTGAATCAATAGTTCATGGCAGAAGCTACTTAACTGTTGCTCTCAGGAGACATTCTGACTCAGAAGTGTACAGAGCCTCTGTATCACTAGAACTATAAACCTTGTTTGCTTGTTTATAAATGGCAAAATTTTCCAAGAGGTTACAAAGGCAACACTTTTAAAAAAAGTTTATAATGCTGCCTCCTCAGTAAAATTTTTTATTCGTTCCCAATTTTGGCATGTTTGTCTAAAAAGCCAAATGAACAAAAAATACCAAACAGTAAAAACCAGGCAAACAAGATAGCCCATAGCAGTGCTAGCCCAGTTCAGGTTTCCTTATCTTTGCAACTCGAAAAAACCAAAAACTTTCAGCTATTATTGGTCAACTTCATGTGTCCATAAACCTGTAAATGCAAATAAAAAGGAGAGAAAGACTTGGCGGGGGGAGAGGAGGCTTCTTAGTGCTGATTGAGTTTGGATAGCAATATCAAAATAATCCATAAAAATCTCTGATCAGGAATAAAAAGAAGATGATGGAAGTAGGTGATCACTCTGGGCTTGGTATTAGTTGTGTTAAGAAAAGTTTGGAAAAAATGAGCAGTGTCTGCCATGTTGTACGTGTGCTGGGTGACAAGCAGAGAGCCCCAGGAGCGGTGCTGGATTAACATTGCAGCAGCTGCAAGATTCACCTTCTTTAGCAAAGCTTCCCTGCAGACCACAGCTGGCATTTAGTATGTTTAGAAACACAGCTACTTCAACCGATCGTGTAGTTGCACCTAAACCTGTATTTTTCTTAAAAAACAGCCTTCAAGTGCTGTCCATCACAGGGGAAGCGTAGGGTGCCATACTCCTCTTCAAGGTGTTAGTCAGGAACTGCACAACCAGAGCATGCTGAATACTTGCTATGCCTTGAGAATCTGCCGCGTAGATAATCTGGGCTAATCAGTCTGCTGTGATTTCAGAGGTCACTGCTCTGCCACACTGCAAGACAGGTATGGTCTGTGCTAACTCCTGACCAGCTGCAAGTTGGTACAGTCCCAAAATCTCTCTGCTACCACATTTCTTCCGAATCAGAAGTCTTAACCAGTGTTGGCTTCTGTCACATTGCCCAATATGTGCAGTAATTGACTGACCCAAAGATCACCCAGTAGCTCTTTTTGCTCTGTGCAAGAAATAATCTTTGAGATCAGGACTCTTAGACTAATTAAGCAGAGATCCCCACTAATCCCCTTGGAGCAGACCTTCCATTGCCCTGGCTTTGTACAGACAGACTCCATGAAAGCTCTGGCCACTGCCTGATTGATGAAGCAACTGTGTACTGGCTGAGATAAACATGCTGCCAAAGGTGTGTCAGTGGGGTAATTCAGCATCCAACCTGTCCAATTTGTGAGGATGCTTGGATGCATTAATTTCACTGACTTGCACAACGAGCAAAGCTTGATGCCCCAGAGCATGATGTCCTGCTTGCGTTGGTTTGTAGCGTTATGGAATGCCCTCAATGCTGCACTGCATCCACATTTCTAGCTGGCTTTCTCCAGGATGTGCCTCCTGAACACCATCCTGACAACAGCCTGTGTGCTGCTACCTGTGGTAGAGCTGCAGACCACACCACCTCACGGGATGGCACCTCACATGGCCCTTGGCTTGCCTGCCCTGTGCCCCAGCTAGAGCTGAAGTGTCCTGGTGCTGGAATTGGTAAGTCATGGTCCTGGGGGACCATTTCCAGAGGGACACATCAAGCGGGATGCAGGAGTCAGTTGTTCTATACTCAGAGATGTAAAGGGCATGCAAAGAGGACTTGGCCATCTGCAACCACTGGAGGTACAGAAGGTGACAGGACAACTTGTGTCAGGTTATCACATAAGATGTTTTCCCTCTCTCTAAGTGTTTTTCTACCAGACGGATGGGGTATTTCTTACCTGCCCAGCTCTCAACGGGCACAACTTACTGCTGCCACTGGCAAAACACTCGATATTGGCTATTCTAAGCTGAGAGTATGGGGCAGGAGGAGGTTTTCCTGTAGTTAACTGAACAGTCGTGGAGACCGGGGGGTTTCTGAGGCTCCTACGGAAAAGCCAAATTGAAATGTAGTGAAAATTTGGCAAGGCTCCTCATCTACTGATTGCAGTACACCAGCATTTAAAATGTTCTGCCAGGACCAGTGAGGTGCTGATGGTAAAAGCAGGTTTTTGAAGGCCTATCTTAGAAGTCTGTAAAAATTAAAACACCCTGGTAACAACTGTTGAATACTTCTAAGAAGGTAATAGTTGATCCTCAGTTAAAGCAGAGTTAGTTTCCAGCTTAGACTGATTTTTCTGACTTCTTTCTTCTGTACAACCGTTGCAAAAAGACTTTGGAAAAGGGGAGCGCTTGCTTTTTCGTCAGCATAATGCCTCAAAGGTCAGTTAAACTCAGACCCCAGGAGCAAAGGATGGCAAATGACTTGTCTTTCCCAGTTTTTTTACTGTTGCAGCAGGGAGACATATTTGCACGTGTGTCATGTTCAAGGCTAGAAATAAGAAATCCTTTCTTCTGCTGATACTAAGCAGACCCTTTACTGGTAATTTATCCAGATAATGTATAACATTTATCATCAGCCTCTTGTTTTAATGGGCTAACTATCTCTTGTGCTGAAATGTGTTAAAAAACCACATGATTCTTTTGGCTTTTCTTTGGTAAGTTTATAGTCTATATTTGTATCATGCTCTCAGGCAATGATCTTTAAACTCTTGAGTAAAATGGATGCATTACATCCTCATTTCACGCTTATGGAAAGGAATTCGTAGAGACAGTTATTCACCCAAAGGAGCACTCCATGGCAAAATAGATCCCCAGGCTCATGACTCTGAGTGAAATCCCTTCCCGTAGTAACAATGAATGACAATACAAAATTAAACTCTGAAACTGAAGGAACTTGAAAGACCATTGGATTTGGAACCACCCTCCTCCTAAGTGCACCAACACGTACAGAGAATAAGGCAACAGGAGAGGAAAGGATGTTTGTTTTATTTTTGTTTGATATAAACACTTAAAGCTTAGATCTTTTTTCTTCCCTTGTTTGAAAAATCCCAATGAAGTAAGAAGTAGTGCTGTAAGCTTTGTACTTATAAAAGTAGCCTGAGTAAGCCTAACTTTTACTCCAGTCCTTTTAGTGCTGTATGTGGCAAAGAGACACAAAGCATTTCAAGCACTCAGCTGGGGAATATCCTGGAAAGGGCTAGCCTGAGTAGAGCTGGCCTTTGCAGTGTCAGGGAAACAGGAGGTCAGGCTTAGTAAATTGGCTAGTATTATTTATAAGGGGTTGTTACAAACTGTGAAGGGTGCATATGTGTGTAACTGCACATTTCTGCTCACAACTGTAGTGGTCAGAGGGAATATAATATGCTTTTTGGGAAGAGGGAGTCTTCACGTTCCAGTTTGGTGGATGGGAAAGAAGGAAGCAAGGAGGGAACCCATCCTTTGCACACATTTTGGTTCTAGACACTAAATGCTTTTCCTGATCCTTAAGTGGTGAGGGACAAGGGAAAAAAAACAGGAGCAATGCTTTGTAAACCTGATCTCGGAGGCTACGTATGTCAAAGCAAACTCACTGGTGTGTCTGGCAGCATGGTGATGAATAGTGAGCCCCTCTGGGGACTCCTCAGCCCTCACCTGGGGCAGCAGATCTTCCTACAGCCAGTTATTTAAATGATGAGCGTGGTACACTCCGGCTTATGAGTGCACTGGGCAGCCTGAATGGACTGAGGAAAGAGTGATTCCACAGACAGCCTTCAGCTGTCATGCAAAACCCAGGAGAAACGTGGAAACTAAGTTTGTAATAATAGTAACTGCTTTTACTGATAGAGAAATTTGCAGCTGGAGAGGGAGCTATAAGGAAATTGCTACAGGAGAGAAGTCAGTGTGTGAATTTTCCCACTAGAAATGACGGCAATCCAACAAAATCCACCAAAAAACCCCCTCCAAATGCTCTTGCTTTCCTAAACAGGGAAGCAAAAGCAGTAGCTGAAATACCAGTTCTTACCATCAAAATTGCCTGTGTCTGAGAGCTGCTCTGAAGGGTCCTTTTGAGGTGATTCGAACAGGCAGTTTCCGCTGGCACATACCTATAGGGAAACTCTTAGAGCTGTCAAAAATATTTTTTCCAAAAAAAACGTTTTCAGGCTGAGGCCAGCTGTCATCTTCTAGTAAAATCCATTTGCCTGAAATGGCCTCCAAGGAGGGAGAAAGAAAGAAATTTAATCTTGTTTCAGACCCCGCACACCTTTGAATTGGATGAGGAGGAGGAAGGCACACATGGAATTGCCTTCCCGGATGAGGCCATGGAAGAGTTTGGATGCTGTCAAGCCAGGCTTGCTAAGACATGGCTGACCCTCCTGAGGAAAGATGACCCCTGACCTGAGGGGAGGANTGAGGAAAGAGTGATTCCACAGACAGCCTTCAGCTGTCATGCAAAACCCAGGAGAAACGTGGAAACTAAGTTTGTAATAATAGTAACTGCTTTTACTGATAGAGAAATTTGCAGCTGGAGAGGGAGCTATAAGAAAATTGCTACAGGAGAGAAGTCAGTGTGTGAATTTTCCCACTAGAAATGATGGCAATCCAACAAAATCCACCAAAAAAAACCCTCCAAATGCTCTTGCTTTCCTAAACAGGGAAGCAAAAGCAGTAGCTGAAATACCAGTTCTTACCATCAAAATTGCCTGTGTCTGAGAGCTGCTCTGAAGGGTCCTTTTGAGGTGATTCGAACAGGCAGTTTCCGCTGGCACATACCTATAGGGAAACTCTTAGAGCTGTCAAAAATATTTTTTCCAAAAAAAACGTTTTCAGGCTGAGGCCAGCTGTCATCTTCTAGTAAAATCCATTTGCCTGAAATGGCCTCCAAGGAGGGAGAAAGAAAGAAATTTAATCTTGTTTCAGACCCCACACACCTTTGAATTGGATGAGGAGGAGGAAGGCACACATGGAATTGCCTTCCCGGATGAGGCCATGGAAGAGTTTGGATGCTGTCAAGCCAGGCTTGCTAAGACATGGCTGACCCTCCTGAGGAAAGATGACCCCTGACCTGAGGGGAGAAGATAATGAGATGAAGGGGAGGAAACACCAGAAGGGATCAAGGTCCTGGCTGGCCAGTGTGGGCGAGCACCACGGCAGAGCCAACAGGAGTATGGAGGCCTTTGGCCACTTCAACAGGCAGCAGACCCAGCCATGGGCCTCCTCCCTGGGCCATAACTGTGGGAGACCTTCTCTGCTGGTGGAAAAAGGCTGATGGCCAGGACTCTTCTCCTCCATCTGCACCAGCACTTGAACCTTCTGTGGGCTACCTTGTGATGAAAGCCTCATCTGCCAAGTATAGTTTTGTTTGTAACTTGTTAAATGAAGACCTCTGAAGCTGCAGGAAAAGCCTGTGCTCACCATCTATCCTGCAGGAAATAATTATTAGAAACACAAAGCAACAAAGCCTGGCCTCCCAGTTTGACCTCCTTCAAAAGGAGTCAGCAGGGGCATCCTTAAGTGGGTGACAGGAGCTGGGTTTTGAATGTCATTCTGTTCCTTTTCTCCTCATGTTTTCAAGCTAAAAGCTACTTTCATGGAAGCCCTCACAGACTCTGTCACTCTCTTCCATTTCAGTGGGTGATAAGTTTAGTGACAAAGTGCTCTCTCCTTTCCCCACCCAACAGCTTTTGAACAAGTTTTTCCAGCCTGGGAGATGCTCGTTTAATGTTTACTGTGAGCATTGCCGGTGCTAATTGAGATTCACAGCACTGAGTCGGTGTTGATAGGATGCAAGGTTGTGGGGTATATCTCTTCCCTGATTGAGCACGGCTTTTAGAAGAAACTTCCCTCTGCCAGTGCTTGACATGAATTTGAAATTCACTTCCAGTGCCTGTTCTGCAGGCTTTTGAAATTCACTGCTTTGTGAACCCTCCTGTTGGTTGTCTTTCTGGCTAGCAAATGTGCCACACGCCTTTGCAGGCTGCCCTCCTCTCTGCAAACCTCTTCCAGGGCTGTGAGATGGGAAGTATTGAGCATCTCCCACCTGGAGCTACCCTGGACATTCACAAAAAAAGACCAAGTGGTTGCCAAGTCTTCAAGGCCGGCTTTCAGATTATTTGCCCAGCTGTAAGTACAGGAGATATTACTGCTAGTGCTGAGTGGGGAAGGCATTCAAGTGCCTCAGTTAAATGCCATCCTACTTACACTGCCGAAATCTGCTAAGGGGTTTGTCTTTTCACTAGTCCTTGCTCTACTCTGCACTGTGCCCTGATGGACCCCCCTTCAGTGCTCACAACTCTGGGGCTTGGTCAGCTTTTACTGGCCACCTGGCAGAAGAGCTTGCTGGCACTGTCAACATCACCTCGCCCACTCAAGGCACTGAAATGGCAAGAGTGAACAAAAGCTGATTATCATCAGCTGAAATAGGCAGGAAACAAAGGAGAAGGGAAAATCATTAGAACTATAGAATGGTTAGAGTTGGAAGGGACCTTAAAGATCATCATGTTCCAACTCTCATAGGTGTCTAGTGGACACCTCCCACTAGAGCAGGTTGCTCAAAGCCCCGTCCAGCCTGGCCTTGAACACCTCCAGAGACGGAGCAACTGCAATTCATTTTAATGCAGCAAATTTGGTATGCTCTCCTTCCAAACTGGCAACAGTGATTAATAGAACTGTTAATGACCTGGAACGGCAGTGTGGGCACAGAACAAGACTGGTAGCAAAAAATACACTTAGTTTTGTAGATACTGGGGAAGATCAGGAGCTTCATACTAACTGGAAAAACTAGGTACATAACTAAATAGTAGGTGGAAATTCTTTTTGAGATGCGTGTAAAAAGGGATGGTTTGGAAGTTTTCATCATGCATGGACCATTTGTCCTAGACTAATTCAAGTCACTTTGATACAGGCATCATTGCACTTTATTGTGTTCAATTACATGGCTTCAAAAAAGACAGCAAATACGAAAATTTACAAACTGCTGAGCATTTTTATAAATACGTTGAAATAATGTACAGTGTTCTTAGCATGCTATTTCACACTATACATCAGAAACAGCTAAGTGAGCCAGAGACAAGAATGAGAAGGATTAGCAGTACACAAAACTGCAGTCAGTAGTGGAAAAAAATGAGATTTTTTTTGAGTTAGGGAAGAAACTAATACAACGAGACCAAGAGGTGAAGGTGTGGCAGTTGGTGAGTCGTACAGTGAATGCAGATCCAGCAGAGGCCATGCACTTTCTCATAGCCATACCTGACAGGAAAACATCTGAAGGCTGTGTAAGTACAAGGCAGTGAAGTTCATTGCACGTGACAACCACAGGCAACACATCGATAATGCTGAAATGGATACACTTCTTAGATGGATAGCGATGGGGAGGAATAAAAGCTTGTTACCACCCATAATACCCCAAAGCTGCCCAAACCAATGTCTTGACATTTCCTTAGCCACTGCTGGAAAGGGGGGAAAAGACAAAGGACATCAAATGCTGTGCCTCGAGTGGGATGCTCTGGTGGAGTTCAGTCAAATGTACTTTGTAAGCTGATGCCAGGAATAGCACCTGACCCTTCCTGATGATCTCCTCACTCTCTGACAGCAACAGGGCAGGTGTGGTACTAATGTGACGAACAAAACCTGAAGAAGAGTGAAAGTCCTTCCAGGGGCACCAGAACGTGCTGGATCTGAATCCTTTAAGGAAGAGCAACCTATTTTCAGAGGCAGTAAGGCTGAGAGCCCTAACTCGTTCTGGAAACACGGTTTCTGCTTTGCATTTAATCCTGTGATTAATAATGATCAAAATACTCTGCCAGCTGGTGGGTATCTGGCAACCTGCACATCTGAGTCAGATCTCCGAGCTGGCACCAGCGCCAAAGCCATCTCCTTGTTGGAAACCTCCGTGGTGAAGCCAGCCAGAGGACAGACTGCAGGTCCGCTGACTAAAAGAGAAGTTTCTTGCGAGTGTGTTGGTGCAGCGTTGGCTGTGTGCACCATGCTTGTCCTCACACAGCCTTTGCAGTCAGGCTGCACGCTTGGCCATGCTCGGATGGGGACCCACCAGCAGCAACCAAGCCAGAAGGCAGAGGTTTCCTGGGCACCCCTGACACAATTGCCCCACCACTTTGGAGGTCTTGTGTAATGGCCCATCGCAAATGGCTCAAGATAATTCTGCCCTCACAGCTGCGTCGCTGCCTACATGTCCTGACTGCAGCACCTCCCTCCTGCCTCCGTGTTTCTCTGGGTGGCAGAGTCAGAGGAGAATGGGATTGCAAAGCACACACCAGTGCAAAGAAAGACACAGAAAAAACACTGGTTTAAATTACAGAGGTGTTCAGAGTCCATGGATCTGGTTTTCTCAACAAAAGACATATTTTTCACTATTGAGAAACCACCGTGTAACTTTAGCTGTATAAGGGGGGAAGGGAGAGGGAATGGGATGTACAACATCATAAAAATCAGGTAGGTTTTTCTGGGGTGCTGCACATCCCTCATCTTGTACTGTTAAAACTGATGGGAGATTGGTGACGATCTCCTGCGTGTAACAACAAATCTTAGAGCAAGAAAAAGTGAAATGATGGATTCTTAAAACTCATCTAAAAGTACTCAAGTATTTGTGCACATGAAACTGGAAAGCTCGCTGCCAGCCCATTCTGTAAGCTGATCTCTGACAAGAGCAGCAAAATGCATCTAAGTTTTAAATGCAGCTTCTCACTAAAGAGACTCTGTATGTATTATTGTAATGTATGCCATACGCAAAAGGCAACACTGACCTTGCGTGCCAAAAAGAGAGGCTCATTTCAGCTTCGCATTATGATGCTGTGCTTACAGGCAAACAGAGATAATTTCTCTGGATTGTTACTATTTGCTTTACCAGCTGTCCCTCAAAGCGCTGGAGCAGATAATCTGAATGGCCTGGTAGCAGTTCTGCTGCATTGCTACCCAGTTGGCTGCTATGAAGTGTGAGCAAACGTCAGCCTTGCTGGGTGGAGGTGGGCTGACCATCATCTCAAAAGCCCCCCTGAGTGGTTGTCTGTAGCTGTGCAAGGGAGAAAGACTTTATGGTGGGAGCGGGGAGCACGTGTTTCTGTGGGGAAGGGGTTGGCAGCATCCACCCTGTCCCAACCAATGTCAAATGGTGGGTGAATACAGGCAGGATGGGGATCTTTGTGGAATTTCTGTTATCAGTCATTTAAGCACCAGCACCCTGAGCGATGTTGCAGGAGAACACTGGCTAGAATGGGAGCCAATACTGGCTGGCTGCTTGGGGCAGAAAGACCCCAGAGAAGTTCTGCAGCCCAAACAGTAAATCAGAGGCTGATGCTGCCTCACTTTTCACTATGAGGCAGTGTGAGTACTTCAGTGTGTTTTGCTGGCAGAGGATGAGCAGACAGTCAAGGAAGGCACCCTGACCCAACTTCAGCACATCACCAAGATGAATTTACCACCTCTGAGCCACGCTTCCCCTTGCAGCATATGGTGGCATTGGCTGAGGTGCAGCAAGAATGTTGGTGGTACCCAGCACCATAGGGTCTCATACGAGTCAGAATTAAGAGGAGGCAGCATGGCAGTGCCATCGTGATGCAGCAGCTTTGCTGATCACATTTGTTAAAGGCAAGTTCCCGCCACGTTCCACTCAATGCTGGATAAGATGATGCATTAAAAATAGCACTGTGTACAGAAACAGGCGAAACAGCGGGGTTAGCCGCACACATTGCTTTTGCTCCTGTGAGGACAGGAGTGTCATAGTCAATGTGCTCCTAGAAAAGCTGGGCTGAACTCAAACATCCTGACCTTCTCCCTTTGGACCCATTCTGTCTCCTTCCATTCCCGTCCCCAAAATGCTTTGAAAAGATGCTTAAGAAGTCATTTTTCAAGAATAGGAAATGAATTCTGAATGAAAAAAGCACACCATCACTTCTGCTATTCAAGCACAACAGGGGGACTTAACTACTGTTCCAGCAACTTATGTAGTTAAAGCAAAATCTAATTATTTCCTTCTACCTCTAACTCCAGCTTCGTGTCTTAGAGTTAAAATAGACAAAACGAGCCACTTTTCAGGAGAGAACTTTGTACCACTGGAAAAACGTGTCTGGCAGTCTCCCCAAAATCCTCATCATTTTTATTATAACGTTCATGTTTGTTTTCACTTTCTCCTTTGTTAAGCGTTTTAGGCAACTCAAATGAAGCCCTCGCCATCAAACCAGCCTTTTAGCAGTAATGACATAAATTACATTGTTCTCCTGGGCTCCAAGCACCCAGCTATTAAATCTAACCATGGGAGTTTGGCAAATCCTTTCATGCGTGAGGCAGCTGTTTCCTTTCTCCTCTGCCTCTGCCCACCCCCCGGCTTCTCCCTTCCTTTTGTTGCCTTCCATGAGCCCGGTGTGTGCTCTGAGGGACATACTGCACCCAAACCCCTTTCTCTGCATGGAGCCATGGGTCTTCCTGAAATATTTGGTGCCCATGTGAGGCATGGACCGGCTCTTGATCCCATTCTGTTGCACCCATCCAGGATCACAAACCCAGGTGACCGGAGTGGTTTCACTGCACAGAGACGTGACTTATGTGACTCCCTCCATCACCCAGGGGCAAATCCTGGCTCCTGTTGTTGAGGTGGAAAAAAATGAGATGAACAGCCGTGGCACTGTTTGGAACATGCTGCCAAGTGTCTGCACTTGGTTAAACAATCCTGTGGGCTTCGTTTTCCCCAGCAACTGCTGAAAGCATTTTGACTCGTGTTTGCTCAGTGTGGTTATCTGCCTGGGTTGGGCCATCAGCTTGCAGAAAACATAGCTGTGCATATCCCACTTCAAAGGGCATTTATTTTCATCCTTAAATTGCCCTGCCATCAATGGCAATTTTCACGCTGTGCACAGTTATTCAGTGACAATACCCTAATGCAGGCTAGAGGACTGTTAATTTGCAATCAGTGCTGTTTAACATACACATGAAAATGGTAACGTGCCAGTCACCTACTTCCCCTCAGGATGTATGTCTCCCACTGGGAAGTGCGACATGTGGCCCTGGCTGGCACCCGGTGCAGCAGCAGCAGCATGAGCTGGCCGGTGCACAGATCATTCCTGACCATCCTTGTCCCCATGTGGCCTCAGGACAACCTGCTGGCTGGATGGACATACCCGGGGACACTGACCTGCTCCCCACTGCTATTCTTCCCTGGTGCTACCCCTGCATTGCTGCCTGGTGGGAAAGGGATAATTTGCACCCACCATGGGAAAGACCATGCTCACCCCAAGGGCATCATCTGCAGGCTCAATGGCAGAAATAAGGAGCCCTGTGACTGTTTTGAGCCTCTTAGCAATGAAAAAAAATGAAAAACCCAAGTCTATTTTTCTTCAGGAAGCTCTGGCATGAGCAGCAAGCCTTCTCTCCTGACTAACTTCTTTCTGTGCAACAGCAACCAAATAAAAAGAACAGCACTTAAATGGGATTTGTTAGTAGACAAACAAGGTTAAACAGGTTGTGGAAATAAAAGTCTCTGTGTTCATATCTTGAAGCAAATAGATGCCTGAATGTCCATATCAGGGATAAATGTTCCTGTGAGACACATTTGCTGGTGCTGCAGTGCAGAAAGACATGCACTGCAACCCTTTGCCTCAACAAGCAAAACCTGCCTGCACTCACAAGGGAGGGAAATGTTTTTCCTCCCAAGTTTCAGAAAGCTGGTTTTGAAACACAAATCGGAGGTGACAGTAATGGCAAGAAAAATACATCTCCCTTTCAGCTTAGCTGGACAAAAGGAGCAGAACTAAGCCATTCTGCCCTGGCTAACAAGGGGAGGGGCAGGAGCACATGTTTACATGGATGCTGGTCCCAACAGAACGCAAGCTCTCTCCCCAAACACTGAACAGCACAAGTAATAGAAAGAAACTAGTGAATATTTCCCAGCCACTGTGTCATGTGAGACACAAGAGGAGCTGTTGCTGGTCTCCCTCCAGCTCTAGCATGAGAGCAATGGAATGAGGTGTGGAGCTGGGCAGTGGTATCTGCTCCAACCTAAGGAAGGATGGAGAAAGTGTGTGTGGCTTACTATAATGAACTAACAAACTCAGAGAGTTTTGGATGAGTCTGTGATTAACCATGCAGAAAAGCTTCCACCTGTTTAAGTAGTACCTGGATTCACAGGCACAATCATCTGGAAAACTCTTGGAGATGATCAAATCACCAAAGGGAGGATTCAGCCCCAGATGGTGGACTCCTAAATTTATTCCTCTCACCCTCCAGTGGACACCTACATCTGGTCATCTGAATCGTTTTCCAGGTTCCATTAATCATAGTGGGGGTGTAGATAACTGGTTCATCCATAGTCATCTACATTTAGACATGCATACTCAAGTGACCAGCTTTATAGGGGCAGTCACACCCCAGATGTTCATTAAGGCTCCTTGATGGGCAACCATGCAGGCAATGTGGGGCTTTTTGCATCCAGTTTTGGGGTCCTCAGCACAAGAAGGACATGAACCTGCTGGAACAAGTCCAGTGAAGGGTTACGAAGATGTTCAGAGGGCTGGAGAACCTCCGCTATGAAGACAGGCTGAGAAAGTTGGGGTTGTTCAGCCTGGAGAAGAAAGGCTCCAGGGACACCTTATAGAAGCTTTCCAGAACTTAAAGGAGTCCTTCAGGAGGGAGAGGAAGGGACTCTTTATCAGGGAGTGTAGCAATAGGATAAAGGGAAATGGTTTTAAACTGAAAGAGGGGAAATTTAGATTAGATATTAGGAAGAAATTCTTTAGTGTGAGGTTGGTGAGACACTGAAACAGGTTGCTCAGAGAAGTGGATGTCCCATCCCTGGAAGTGTTCAAGACCAGGCGGGATGGGGCTTTGAGTAACCTGCTCTAGTGGGAGGTGTCCCTTCCTATGGAATGGGGGTTAGAACCCAATGATCTTTAAGGCCCCTTCCAACCCTAACCATTCTGTGATTCTATAAAAAGAATGAGAAAAGGAAGGACAGAGAGAAAAATCTTATTGTTGAAAAAAACATTGACATAGCCAGAAACTGAGAGGGTGAAGAACTGGGTCTGCCACAGGTAGGAATGTGGACAACATCAGGATGACACAGCCACAATGTTTGCACATTGGTTAGAGAGCTGGTTAGCAAGTGATCAGAGGGAGGAACGTGTGGATATTATACAGTTAATGGTGGAGCAACAGCAACAACCATGACATACAGACAGAAGAGAATAGATGGGTAGATAGATAGACACACAGACAGATAGACAGAAAAAAGAAGTGACCGATCTGTGAACTGTCAAGGAAACAGAGAAACCAAAATTATAGGAGGAGTGTGGTATTATCTGCTGGTTTTGCAAGAGTTAATTAAGGAGCTAGGGACTGTAAAAGGGGCTCAGTGTACCATACCACACACTCCTAGTACTGGATTTAGAAATGGAAGAAAGCTTTGCAGTTTCATCAGAAATAGATGCTCTTGGGAATCACATCATTGCAAAGACTTAGCCTTCACAACTACTAACTGGAAAATATTCCTACTAATAGTCAGCAGCCCCAGGTATTCTTGGATGCAGCAGCTCACTCATCTCACTTGTCATTGAGCCAAACAAGGGTGACATTACCTTGACCTATTTTGCTAGCCTTGCAACTGGTTACATAAAAACTCATTACAGAGGATGACCCTGGACCAAATAGATGTGAGCAGATTTGGTTTAGGTTAATGGAAACATAACAAAAGTAAACTACAACAAGATATTGTGGAAAAGGGGGCTTTGACTTCCTATGATCACGGCTGTTTTGTCTTGCCAATGTCACTTGCTTCTGCTGCGTGCCACCTCTCCCATCATATTGATGCAGGTGTTTGTATGGTCACATCGTGGCCCTCGTCCGGGGACACAGCATGGTGAAGAAGAGTGCCCAGCAGTAAGAGAAAGGCTGGTGAGGTTGGCTTGCTTGTAGCAGGGAGAAGAGGCTGAAGAATAGCACATGGTGGCCAAGGAAGGCATCATCGCCACCTCTGCTGTGTCTCTGTGCTCCATTGTGCCCAACTCGCCAGAGGCCAACAGGATGTGGTTCCCCAGGCAGGGAGAAGAAGTACGGAAAGACTCCAGGCTTAATAGGACACATCGTAACTGTCTCATAAGTGATCCTGTGAGTGGAGACCAAGAAAGGAAAAAGAAAGAAAGCACATATTTGAGACCAGACTCTCTATGGCTAACGTGAGAAATATCCCCCGCTGGGTCTGGTTAGACCTTGCAAAGAAATAGTAGTTATTACATCCTCCTAGACATATTTAACAACATGAAAATGCTGCATACAACTGGGGCAAGAGGAAGCAGCCCACTCTTGCAGCAAGGCAGGGATCAGACAAAAACTGAGGTTATTTGGTTTCTTAGTCCATGTTGAAATCAGCAGCTTAACTTTTCAATTGAGTGGCTTGAAACAAGACGCTGATGGCAAATTTTCTCAAGGATGAACAACATATTGTGTGGCAGCTTCAATGCCTGGGACCGGAGGCGTAGCGGTTGGCTACTGGTGGGGTGAGGTGGCTTCAGTGACAGTGGGCTCTGGCTCAGTGGGAAGCCCTGCCTGGGCTTGGCATCTCCAGCACCATCCATCTGGGCCTGGGCCAGGCAGTCAGGAACCCGTCAGAGCCTTTCATTCTGGACTTCACACATCCCTGCAAGCAGGCAAACAAGACTGCTTCAGAGCAACTTGATTTTGCCTGTTGATTTACTTTACCCTCCTAAATGAAATTATCTGTGAGATCCTGACATTCAGCATCCTGCTCAGGTTAAAAGGAGTAACAATTTATTTAGGACTCAAAAAAATAAGAGACTAGCTTGCCTCTGCAATTCAATAAGAATAATTATCTAGACTGCAGGGTCAGAGCCAGGATGACTAATGGAAATGTTCACAGAAATGGAAATTACCCCACTACAGATTGAAGCTAAACTCAGAGTTTAATATATTCCAGCTAGAAAGACCAGATAATCTCCATCCTCAGCACTGAGAGAACTGGCCCATGAAATTGCCAGTCTGATAGCAAGGATTTCTGATCTATCAAATTGGAGATAGATACCATAACACTGGAATCAGCTAGCATGAGAAATAGGAGGGAGGGAGAGATCCAAACTGTTTACACACACAGTAATCCAACCTCATCGGCATACAGCACTGTAAAACAAATTTTGAGTAAATGAATTGAAGATGTGGCAGAAAGGAAGGCTAAAATGAAGCAAAGGCCAACCAAAGGTCAGCCAGATGACAGTCTTACTGGCTCAGTGTCTGTAGACCTGCAGGATAACTACAGGTTACTTGTTGTAAACATGGGAGCAAACTTGTGGCCTGTCCCTGGGCTCCTAAGCCTTGGTAGCAAGGCAGCAGGGTGCTGGTGGCACACATCTTGCTCTAGGGAGTCAACTTAGCATTGCTGGAGACTAGTAATTGAGGACCAGTGTCCTGGTTTCAACTGGGATAGAGTTAATTTTCTTCCTAGTAACTGCTACGTTTTGGATTTAGTATGAGAATAATGTTGATAACACATACTGTTTTAGTTGTTGCCGGGTGATGTTTACATTAGTCAAGTACTTTTTCAACTTACTGTAGCAGCTGAGAAGGAGCCTAGACAGAACTATGGAATGGGCAAAGGAATATTCCATACCAAAGAAAGGTTTCTATACCAGTATAGAAATGGAGGTTGACTGGGGGACAGGGACCCACAATCACTGCTTAGGATAGGCTGGGCAACGAATCTCCAGGTGGTGAGTCTGACTGGTGTTGTATTACTTTATTTTGTATATTCTTTTACCATTATTATTATTGTTATTTACCTTTTCCATTATTGTTCTATTGAACTGCCTTTATCTCAACCCACAAGTATTTCTTTTTCCCTTCCTCTCCTTTTCCCCCTCTTCTCCCTGCCCTGCTGGTGGTGGGGAGGTGGGTAAATGAGCAAGTGGCTGCATGGTCCTAGTTGCTGGCTGTGGTTAAACCACAACAGGCACAAGAGGACACTTTGACCACTTTTACTGTGGTCCAAATATGTCACCTTGGGCAAATGAGCAGTGCCCTTACTCCAGTAAATCTGGGCTTGGAGAAAGATCATTCAAAAAAATTTGGTTAGAAAACCCATGGGTATTTTGAGACAGTGGGTGAACACAAAGGAGCCATTTCAGCTTTGGAAAAAACACCTATCTCAAAGGTAATCTCATTTTTTGAAGAGCAAAGGTACTTGAAAGCTGGACCTGCATTTTTATCAAACAGGTAGCTGTACAGCCTCAGGCTTCTGGAGGAAGGGCTGAGCCCTGCTCTTTCATCAGGGACCCTTCTATATTTTTGGTGTTCAGTAACTCAATTTTGAACAGCTTTGTTGATATACCCAGTCTTGGTGTTTGCCAGCATGAAAAATATCTATGTATTTTATATGGAAGCGTAGCATAAATGTTAGCAACTCTTTCCTTCTTTCCACTGTAAAAGGTGATTTTTTTTTGATTTTTTTTTTTTTAAGGCCACTGGCAGAGAACATGTAAGGAGATTTATTGTTTTAACATGGAAATTTTGCTTGACTCTACTTCTGTAGCTTTATTAACACTTCCCCTGGTTGGTCTCCTGTGAGACTGGTGGCACTGCAAGGTCACACAGACATTGGTGGTAGGAGGTGGCAGACAGGAGTGACAGGAGAAGATGAATTACTGTCAACCTGCACTGTCCCTGCGAGGTGCCCACTGCCCACACCCCCCCAGCTCCCACATCCCACCAGTTCTATGCAGAGTGTCAGGAGATATTTTGGGGTATTTTCTTTGTCATTGCCCAAGACAGTCTCAGTCTCAACACAACATTTTCAAAGTCTTATAACTCTTCACAAGAAAACCTTGGCTGAAAATTATTCTAAAATGATATTTTCAGACTGAGGTAGATGTACAGTGACTATTAGTACATCACAACACTTCCGTGGGGCTGATCCTCCAGGCTGTCCCACATCTCATTGTTGAACAAGGGCCAAAGTATTTTGGCAGTAACGTGCAAAGTGCTGACCAAAATGAACTGTGTGATCTTCCGCTGCTATGTTAGTCAATTATTTCTGAGCTCCCTGGCTCTGCCCTAGCCCTGCCATAATTCCCCCACGGACAGCAGTACTGTAGCCAGTAGGTGTGTAGAGAATTAAGGGACTAGTCCTGCATAAATTCTACTAATAAAGACAAGTTAGAGAAAGATCAAGAAAAGAAGAAGAAAAAACTACAAAGTATTGCTGTGGCTGTTTCTCCAAATCCCTTTTTTTTCTGGACTGATCCATAGTCTCAGAACCAAAAAGCCAACCCCATGCACATATATCCACCCCTGTCTCCATAAACGCACACAGGTAGATCTGGACAGCTGGAAAGAGGGTCTCGTGGGGATTGCTTCTCCATATCCCCTCACTTCCTTTCCTTGCTCCAGACGCAACATTTCTCAGCCTCATTACCCTCCTTCTTCAAGGCTTTTTGCATTTTTGCTACTTTAATTTAACAGCAGACCCCCAATTACTCTGAAGCTCAAGGAGTTTGGGATAGTAGAGTTCTGGCTCTTGCCAGAACTGGTCGCCGAAGCCAGAGTGCTGCTCATCAAGGCACCTGTGTGTTATAAGAGCATTCTTATTAGCTTTTGACCTGTAAAAACTGTCTCCCAGCTCCATGCCCAGCCAGCCCCAGCATCCCAGAGAGCAGCAAGGCCAGCATTTACTTGTCTTGCAGCTGCAAAGGCAGACATGGCTTGAGGTGGGACCTGGCTGAGAGGCTGTGGTCACTTCTTTCTTACTGATGCTCCAGCAGCTACCTGCTCTGCCAAGACCTGCAGGAGGAGGCAGCACTGGCTGCCCTAGGGATGGCCAGGGGTGTCCCATGGAAGCAAGCCCCTAGAGAAGCCTCTGGGGACCAAAACCACGTGGGGGTCATTCCAGCTGCGTATTTTCTGCATGAAAGCATTTTGATAAATCCTGAATTTCTTGTTAGAACATACTGATCTTTATTTTATTTTCTTTAAAAATGAGGGAATTAAAAAAACAAACCTAAACATTTTGAACAGCTTGAGATGTTACCTCCTAACATGTTTTACTTTAAAATGGGAATGTGTAAAGAAATAGACATTTTCCAATATTTTCTAATTAAATGTTTCAAAACCTTTTGCTGATGAAAAAGATTCCAGGTCTAAATTAAACTAATTTTTTTTCTGACCCTGAAGAGATTCTTTTTCCACCAGGAATGTGGTCTATGGGGACACTTCAAACTCGCTTCAATCTGGAATGAAAACAGTGTCAAAAAACCTTGGGATCTGTCACAGGCTGGAAATTTGGACTCCCACCAGAGCAGTTTGGAGGCTTCTATCCCCTGTGAACAGGCTGAGTAAAGGAGGGTTTCTCTGGCCCAGAGCAGATTCCCACACCACACAAGGTGGAAAAAGTTGGAAAGCAGCTCCCAGCACTGGTTTTGGGGGAGCTATGACCACCACCACCTCTTGATAATGGGACATGGGGGCATCATATTTCCTTGGGACAGGTAAGCACTAACAAGCCATGGTTAAGAGCCCTTCCTAACCTGCCAGATGGTCTCACTGAGATTTCTGAATTGATTGGGGCCTCCTGTGTTGCCTTTGTACCACACCAATGGCAACCACAAACCTGGGCTTTGCCAGAGACGGCTATATCTTTCTGCCACCTCTCAGGCACCAAGGGAGACAAACGGGCAGAGCTGAGGTCTTCCAGGAGCTCACCAGTTCTTCAGAAAGAACATTTTCTCTGGTGCAGGTGACCTGGGTTCCATGTCTTCTGTGCAAGGTCATTAGGGCATCCCCCATTACATATTTTTAACTTATACTTTCATGCAGGGAAAGAAATTTTCTTCATTCAGCAGAAAACCACCACGGCAACAGTCAAAACCACTGACAGGAAAGCAGAGAGCAACATATACTTTGTCAGGTGAGTTATGATCTGTTTGACTGAGGTGTTGATAAAATCCAACTTCATATATGCTTGGTTTAGTTTCATATGTATTCATTTTATGTAAATACAGATTTACACACTTTTCAAACGTGTGCGTGTACGTATATATACACACACATACCTGTGAATATGCTTAGTTATACTTCTCTATAGACAGGTACAATGCACGGTACCTGTAGTTTTAAGCACAGTCACACCCTTAGCAAGGGCTGTATCATAAATGGTCAGGGTGAGTCATAGACAACTAAGCACATGAATACACTTGTATTTCGGCTGACCTCATTAAATACCTATTCTGGAGATGATTTTACAGAGGACGGTGCTAAGCTAAAGAAAGCATTTCCCTTACAGCACTGAACAGAAGTACAGGCCTTGGAATGAACCCAGAGGAAGAAGAACAGCACAAGCAACCAAATAAAACTCAGTGAGTATTTCAGGCCACTGGCAAATAGCCCAAAATTTGGTATTTCACACAGGTAGGGTGACTGCCTGGCAACTTCTGCCTGCCCTGGAGGGATGAATCTGATCTAGTGGAAGGTGTCCCTGCCCATGGCAGGAAGGTTGGAACTCGATGATCTCTAAGGTCACTTCCAACCAGAACCATTCTATGATTCTATGTCCAGCCCCTCCAAGCAGCATCCTTGGCCCCCAGCTGGCCCCAAAACCAGCAGTGTCATGCTGTGACCATACAGGTTTTCCCCATGAGGGAAAACCCCTACAGAAAACCCGTCACCATTCCCTCCCTTGTCATCCCTCAGGCACCAATTTGGCAGCGGTGCACTGCAGTGAGCCAACTCACAGGGGTGGTTCGGTGATTCCAGTGGCCAAGCACCGTAAGGCACAGCTGTGCAGATGTTTAATGTGTCCAAGAGAAAATTGGGCTCTCAGCCTCGACTGCAATGTTAAAACACTCACCTGTCCCTTGGAAGAGCTTCTTCCCTTGCCAAGGGGGCAGCAGCACACACTGCCCATTCAAACAGGGACCAGAACTCTGTCTTTGGGCATTTCTCTTCCACTCCTGGATGACGACCGAGGAGCAGGAAAACAATTTAGTGACTGAGTGGTTCACAGAAGGAGGAGGTCATTAAAATCCTGTGATTTTTAAGCCCTTATGAGGCTGATGCAAGACTCTCGCACACGTTTAGTATCTCTTTGACCTTAAAGTCATATGTTTGTAATATACTTATTGCTGGGAGCACTGAATGTGCACCAGTATATGGCTTCTGTTTTTTTAACTCACTGCCACGTTTCCTGCAGAAGCAACGAGAATGGGTTGTTTAAGTAAACTCAAATAAAAATATTTATTGGGTTTTAACCCCTTATTCACTTTGTATTTTCTAAAGCAACTCGGAGAGCACCGTTGTCCATAAATGTGCTGCGTTTTGAGGCACTCTGGCTGGTTTAGGTCAACCAGTCAGATGACAGCAAAATCTGCCAAGCAGTTTGGAGTGAGGCAGCACGGGGCTATTTTCGTTTGCGTTATCCCATTTCAGACCAGTGGCAATCTGTTTCACCCCCCTCCACAGGGATTGTAAGAGTGGGTTGGAAGTCTATGCTCATAAATTATCTAAAGTTTTCAGATATTCTTTTCTGTTCTCAGGCCTGCAAACACACACACTTGCATTTAGCTGAATGCAGAGAAATCCCTCTGGCTTCAGTGAAACTAATGACGATGCCAGATAGTTGACGGTGGTGACAGGCAGTGCATCAGAGCGGGTTTAGCCTCTCTTTGTGGGGGGAAAGGTAGAGAGGAACAATATAAATGAAGCCCAAACAATGACGACGCTCTAATCAACAGGATTTTTGTTCTCAGAAACTCCAATTTGGGGCGCAGCAAAGAGAAATGAATTCACTTATTAAAAACTGATCTGGAAACAGTTGTTTTCCAAGATGATGAGGTGGGGATGAATAATTTCAGGGGACAAAGGGCTTCTGTAGCGGTCAGGAGACAGATACTCTGGAAAAAAATACAGATGTGATGAGCAAAAGGAAGAGTGGAATAAAAGATAGGAAAGCTGCTCTGGGAAAACCACTAAATACTGCAATGGGGGTTTTTGAGCTCATATTAAGCTGCAGACTGACCTCATGAAACAAAAGGGAAAAAATGTGAACTCTAAAGGAAAACAGAAGCTCAAGGGGAGCAGCAGAGGAGTGTTTCCATAAGCCCGGCACAGACAGCTTTGCTGAGTATGGGCAGAAAAAAGAACTGCATTTTTTTGTTGTCTTTCCCAAAAGCAATTTCAAAATTAACCAGCCCTGCCAGAAATTTCCCTGCAGTTGGGTTGCTGCCCATCCTCTGCAGGAGCCAAGCCCTTGGGGGGAGGCAACCACAGACCCACAGCCCCTCCACCTTCTGGGACCTGTAGCCAGACTGACTGTCTTCTCACCCTTCCTACACCCCAGAGGAGGAAGAGGCTGTGTGGAAGGGCCTGTCCCTCCAGGAGGCAGTGACATTGGCATGGCTCTGGTGTAAGAAATGCAGTAAGACCCCCTAGACACCTGCACTCATGCCACGTTCTCCATCATCCTCTCTCAGCTTGTGTGTCCCTCCACTGCAAGCCTGGTAAGATATGAGAAGGAGAACACTGGACAGTGGAACTATAGACAGGCAATGCTCAAAAAACCCCTCAGTTGCAGTAATGAGATTGGCTTCTTTGTAGTGGTTGCTCTCAGTGGTGAGAACAGGAGATGGTATGAACAGACAAAGAGCAGGCAACAAAGCCCAAGGGCCAAAGGAGGAAAGAATAGCAAGTGCATCTCTGAAGAACCTTTCCAGACCTACTGGTTCCCAGGCCACAAGTGGTGATGCTGCCCCAGCCATGGTGTGATGAGTGACAATGCCTATGACATCCATCCATCCATCCATCCATCCATCCATCCATCCATCCATCCATCCATCCATCCATCCTTCCATCCATCCATCCATCCACAAAACACAGCCTTGTTCCCTCGAGCGGGAGTTGAGTGGGACCAGCAACTGCAGGTGCCCAAAGGTTGTAAAAATTAGATGGCTGCCTAAATGCCTTAATTCTTACCTGAATACAAGCTCCAAGCCTGAGGGTCATGTGAGGGCCTGGCCTGTGTGGAGACACAAGGTACAAAGTTGGGATGGGATCTCAGGCCAACTCTGTTGCAGCAATGCTTGACTCCTCTCACAGGTAGGGTTTGTTTTTGGTTTTTTTTTAATTATATTATTATTAAAATGCTGGCATTAGCAACAGGTTAAACAAGGAGTTCAGCTGGTGAACCCGCCGGGCTGGTGAGCCACTGTGCTAGCATCTCACACCAGTGATGAGCCTCAGGGCACCTCTCAAATTAAAAGAGCTAGCAATTAGAGAAAATTCCTACTCTCCATCTGTTTTTGTCAGAGGGGGACTAAGCACCCATTGCAAGCATGTTGGAAGCATATGCCTCTGCTGCGAGCTGAGGAAGCTCATTGAGCTTCCCAGCCTTGATGCACATGCCTTGGAGGACAGAGCTTTCCTTGCTCCAAACCTGCTGGTCTTTAACCATGGGACCATGAGCATTAACCTGCTGGCTGTCACTGTGGGAGCTGGGGCAGCAGGTTGACAAGCGAGTATTCACAAAGCCACTAACCTTTCTGCTCCTAAAGCAGCTACAAAAGAGGACAGCAACATTATAGGTATATTTTGTCTATCTATCTATATGTACGTATGCACTTATCAGCAGTCTAGCGGAGATGCAAGGCCAGGGAGCTTTGCTGTGTGGATAGGAGCCAAGCAGTCCCAGTTCTACGTAGGGGCAGGAGTGCCTCTTCTCCCTCTTTTATTTAGAGACCGTGTTTACAAAACCAGGCAAGCATCCCTGCAAGGATCACCCTCACTGGCTGTGGAAAACAGCGACTTGAGAACCAGCAAAGGTAGAGGCTCAGCAATCACGACAGTTTGGGCAAGAACCCAGTCATCTTCCACAAACACATGGAGAGAAGTCATTTCTTAGCTTCCTCTAATAGATCTTCAGAAATGTGGGTGTTATCGCTTTGCCCTGCCTTCCCTGGGGCTGACTGACAGCTGGTTTTGGTTGCAAGGAGCAAAGCAGGTTGCGTGCTCTCCTCTGCGTCCTTGTGCAGGCGTGCCAGGCTGTGCATGGCTGAAGCATTTCTTTCCAGGGCTCTGCAGGGAGGTTACCAACTCATCTGAGGTGAGAGGCACCAGGGCAGGGCAGGACAAACCTGGCCAGGCTTGTCCTCTTCCTGTTGCAGAATGCCCACTGTAAGGCTGCAAGGAAAACGAAGAGGTTTTTTGTAATCAAAAGTGGAAGAAAACACCTCCCTGAACCTACCAATATTATTTTTCATGCACTGAGCAATGCTGTAACCTGCTGCACCTCAAAATTAATGCTTACAAATCATGTGGAGATGCCTGTAGATGACTCCCTTCCTCTTTAGGTTTCCATTAATTTAATTTTATTGTTTAATATGTGGCATACCTCTTTATTTTCGAGAAAAATACATAGCTGCAAAGGAGGCATTTTTTTTGCCAGGAGGGAAGAAATGTCTTGCTCCTGGCTGCTGTGGGACTTCCCCCATTCCCTGCCACCCTGCCAAGACAGCACGTTGCTGGGCAAACATGGGGCTAGGGTTGGCCTCAGCCTTGGAGAAGGCTTTCTCAGCCTTTTTGGGGAGGTTTTTCTTCCATGCTTGGGTTCATACTGAAGAAAATAAAAGATAACTTCACCCAGGAGCTACAGAGACTTTGAGGACAGGCAGTTCTGCCTGACTGAGGACAGGCCATCCGTCTTGTGGCACTTGATTTTAATGCCTTTTTAAAAAAAGTATTTGCAACATTTCAGGCATTTGGCTGCTTTTCATTAGCCAGAACATTAAAAAGTATGTAAATAGGAAAGGCCTTGTCCAGGGCCCAGTACAACTGATTCCCAAGCAGCAGCAGTGTGGGGTAACATGACTGGGTACATGGGGAGGTGTTTTGTTTTCATGGTTGGTTGTTTTCAGGTTTGTTTGGTTTTTTTTCCTTTATTTTTTGGTGGTTAATACATTTGTTGCTGAAGGTTTATTTTTAGCTAAAAGAGAAATCATTGTTACGCCATAGCAACCAGAATTGAGAGGTAAGTTAGAGCAAGCTGGTCTGACTAAAATATATGTGAAAGCATCCAAATTGATTACATATCTTAAAAACAAAGATGATAGCTGTTAGCATGACATGCTGCTGATGTTTGTGATTTAGAAACACAAACCATTTCCGTTACGGCATTATTTTTTCTCTCCTAGTTACTGGTTGTGAAGGGAGACCTGGAAAAGGTTTGCTGATAGTCATAAATGACTAATACCGCCAAAGGTTTTGCAAAACGAGTGGGATGTTCTGCTGGAGACATGAGGAAATTAGGCTTTTTCTTCTGAGACGCAATAAAACCCTCCCCACGACCTGTGCTCGAGTAACCAGCTGCAGCCAAGTGGCTGGCACGTGGCAGGGGAGGTGGGGGGTGGGTTTTTCCCCTCCTTCTCTTGAGCTTGTCTAATGTGTGCTGAGCCAAGTCCTGGTTCCAGCGATGCCGGTGCCCATTGAGATGTCAGTGGTCATGCTTCTCACAGACCAGGCAGTGCAGCACCTCCAGGTCTGGATGCCCAGCAGGCCCGGTGGTTTTTCACTGGTGTCAAAGAGCAGAAGAGCTGCATGGGATCTGATCAGAGCCCCATCCCAGCAGTCACCTCAGGATGCTGAGAAGATGGGAGCAGGCAGTGGTCCCTGAATGACTTCCCAGTGACTTGTGGTTTCAGGCACCACCGGACCATGGATGTGTTGTTACATTCACACACCAGTGTGTGAAGACACTGTCCCTTTGGGGTGAGGAAGACAGAGGGCCTTGAGGACACAGGTGTCAAGGGTGATTCCCAGCTGACATATACTGTGTGGGTTCCTCTGATCCAACGAATCTTAGGGCAGATCTAAGTGCAGATGCAGGCACTAAACCATGAAAGTAAAGAGGCAGAAGGGCAGAGCCACAGCCAGGATGAGATGTCCCAAGCCTGGGCTAGGACCTCCATCGAAGTGAGGTGTACGCTGGGGAGATATTGACACCAACACAGCCTTGCCATTCCTCTCCTCAAATTCTGTACCTCTCCTGAAGGCTCCTCCCTGCCACTGTCAGGAAGGAAATGCTCTCCCCCATGAAAAGCCTCTTTGGTTGTGGGGTTGCTGCTAGAATCTAGCCCATTTTATGGACAGGGATGGGAGTGATGGAGCTCATACATGGTGCAGATGGGAAGATAGTGCTACTCTTGCCATCCACAGGTTCTGGCCTGGCGAGGGATAAAGCAGCTCTGCCCTGGTCTTGACTTCTGGGTTGTTCCAAGGAGGCAGGACTTGACAAACTCTGAACTGACACTGTGAGGTGTTTAGAATCAGACGTTTCACAATGAGACCACTTCCACCTTAGGCTGTGGTGCCCCCATCCGCACAAAGTTACTTAGGTGGGAAGAGACCTCAGGAGGTTTTTAGTCCAGTCTCCTGCTCAGAGCAAGCTCAGCACTGATTTCAGATCAGGTTGCTTTGTCCTTTGAGTGTTGGAAGCCTGCATAGATGGAAACTGCACAATCTGTCAGGGCAACTTGTCCCATTGTCCAATTATCCTTATAGTATCTATTTTTTCCTTATGTCCAGTCAGCCTCCGCTTTAGGATCTTCCACCCAAAAGTTTCTCCAATGTCAAATGCATTTAAACATTTCCTCTTTATACCCTCTTCTAATCCATTAATTGAACTCTGAGAGTCCTCCTTCCTTGCTGGCCCTGATCCTAGCGCTGAAAGCATTCAGCCAAAATTACAGTAAAGGCCCTGGAATTAAATCTTCTTTCCCAGCAATTCATAATTTGGTACTGCATAATTTTTACCACTTGGATGCCACTTGTTGAAAATAAAAATACTTGGAGAATATTGCCATAGTCCAGAAAACAACTTAGACCACACTTTTTTTGTTCTACTTGCAGCAGACTATCTAGGCAAGTATGAAATTTTGACAAACAATGTCAGCATTTGTGAGTAACTTACCTTTTTCAAAGTACATATGACATGTTCTAACATGTCTTTAAAGTTATGCACAACACAATCCTTGTATTTTGAACTTTGAAACTTTAACGTATCTTTAATTCTAGTTAACACAAAATCAATGTCTGTGTTGTTTTCTTTATATATCTCCAAAATGATAAATGAATCTCTTTCAAAATACACCCCGTAATTAAACTCCTCTTGACTTATCCTTTACAGGTGTTTTTGCACCTTTTATGCATATTGATTTGATTGACCCTGTGTTCTGATATCTATTTAGAGTTGTTTGACACCGTGGGAAATACTCTTAATGAGTACATTAATAATTATGCACACACTTACAAAATCAAGCCTGAGCACAAAGGTGAACACCAAGACTGAGCCAACCAAGTTTTCACATGCTTGTTTCAGTGGGCTGGAATAATTTTCTCTGTCTGCAACAGCTACAAGGATGTGAAGTATTTTTTAAAAAAGAGACCATCTTTGGTCCAAACAGGCTAAAAAGAAGAGCCTTGATCTTGTAAGTGGCTTTGAGCAGATCCCTGAACCAGTGTGCAGCTGGTTGTGGCAGCATGAACGAAGGGCTTAGCCATGGCTTCATGTATTAACATTTTCCTAATCTGAGGGCTGAAAATTTACATGTGAACCTCCACCCATATGCCAAGGGAGCCATCCTCTTCTTTATTCTAGGTGGGTGTCCTTTCCTCTCCAGCACCTCTGGACACACAAATCATTAGCAGACTCTGCAAGGGGTCCTCCCTAGCAACAGCTTTTGCTTCGTGCCCTGGCCCAGGCTCAGCCTTGTCCCTGCCCCAGTCCCCATCAAACACAAGGGGAGTTTTCTGCTGCTTTAGCTCCCTGGAGGGGTGCAAAAGCATCAGCAGAAGATGGAGTGGAGAATAGGGACGGCTTTTGGTGGCTGGTATTCATTAGCTGGGATTTGGTGTAGTGTGATCCCATATTCCTTTTCCCCCCAGCATGGAAACCATAACATGAAATGGACCCAGGCTGGACGTCCAGGCTCTGAGGCCATGGCTGTGCTCTCGAATAGTAAATAGACACCCAGCTAAACATAGCTTGAGCTTAGGGTGAGCCACATCTTGCCGGGTTTTCTCCCTAAAGACTCTAGGACATGTTTTTCCCAGGGCTGTGAAAAAACAGGATGCTTCTGTGGGGCAGCATAACTGGCAGGGGGAGTATCTGTGGGGTGTCCTTCCCACAGAGATGTTCACTGGTGGGTCCAATTCGGCACCCATATCATGGTGAACAGCAAAACCCAGGACCTTCAGCATCCCCATCCTGGCAAGTGTGTCGTGCCCCATCTTCCTTCTCCTCCTGCTGCACATTCCCTCCTTGGCTTGGGACGAGGATCCAGCAGGGCCATGGAAGCACAGACCCTCCCTCGCCCAGGGCCTGGTGAGGTGGCTGTCTTTGCTCTCCACTTGTAAAGTTCTTGTCACCAGCCAGATTCTCAGACGCTGTGGTAATGAAAATAAGATGAAATAGCACGCGGTTCATTTGGTGAACTTCTATATGATGAAACTAAAATTGATTTTTAATTTTTAATAGGTTGACTCACCACTCATGGGCATTGCAGACAGTAGTTAAAAACTACTTTGCACTGGAGTCAGAAAGTCAGACCTAATTAAAGAATATGTCCACAAAAACATTGCTAATAGACCAAAGGGAAGACCTTAATTAGAAATTTGGGAGGTAGTAACCCTCCTGTTAATAATGCTTAAATGACATTAGGGAGCCATGCAAAACAAGTAAACAGCTCCTCTCTGCATAACTACAGTCAAAGACAAGAGACCAGAAGAAAAATCTAAAGAGGGACTGGATGCTGCCACTCCAGAGCTGAAGCAACCTCCTCCTTAAAGCAGTCCTCAGTCTTGTTCTCCACTTAGTAACAAACGGCACTGCAGCACTTAAAAAAATCCGTAGAGTAAGGCAGCAAGGTGACTCCAAGGACTGTAAGGCATGAGCAATAGTATGCAGAAGCTAGAACACCTCAGCCTACACAGTATGACTTAACTCTGCTCTAAAAGCAAAGCTCCAGGCGCATCTTTGGTTATCTGGCATACACAGGCAGTCAGGGCTCGAGAGAAATGTAACAGAAGCAAGCAAAATATTTCAGGCATGTCAACGGCGATGCAGTGATTTGATAACGAGCAGCCAGGCTAGCAAAATACAATGCTTTATGAGATTTCATTTCTATTCAGAAGAAAAAAAGAAAATGAAATCTGATTGTAACGTGCCTATCAACACAGGTGTGAAACTCTTGTAATTATACATCAACAAACTCGGACAATACTATAAGCCTAAAGGTGCGTTTTAGTCACCTGCAGTGATTGACCCCAACATAACCTGCTCTGACAGACTGTCCCAAACTCTTCCCAATCCAGGTGGTGCCTGGGGCTGGTACAGCTCGGGAAATGCAAGGACCTGTGAGTGACCTGAGATCAAATGCCATGATACCCACCCCTCCATTGGCACCCACCCCTCCTTCAGCACCCACAGCCAGGGCGGGGAGTGTGGGTGCTGAGCGCTCTGCGGGATTTGTCTTTTGACAAGTGCTGTGTCAGAGCTGAAACATTAAAAATAACCATTGACATGTTCAGGCATGGTACCTCTCATACCAAAATAGTATCATTAATTCCTCCATACCTTTTTGTTTGTTGTTGTGATGGTGGTTGCCAACACAGAAATCTACCTAAATCATTGTTTTGTTTGGGGAGAAAACCACCGTGCAGATTTAAAGCGTGATAAAATTATGCAAAAGAAATGCTTTCAGTAATTTATAGCATATTACCGGAGGACCTAGAGTCATCCCCTTTCTCTTCTAACCCAGGCAACATGCATAGTTTGAAGTTTGAAGTGTTCCGTGATGTCTGGATGCTGTGGGCTACACAAGTCCAAAATATCAAAATGCTGGTGTATCTGGTTGCTGAAGCTTGGCAGTTACGTAGCACCCTTCCGTAGGCACTCCTTGCAACTAGGCATAAATATACTGTGCCAGATACGTTTAAAAATGGCAAATTTTATCAAGGTCACAGTTCTCGCATCTTTCTGATTTTCATTAGCAAGCCAATTTTATTTTAATTTTGTGAAACTTTCAACTAGTTATTTAAAAAATACAAGATACGGGTCATTACATGGCAGAGCACACTAGCATCATATATCTCAGCCAGGAGCATCCTTCAGCACTCTGCACATTCAGAAACTGTTTCTTCCTCCCCCACAAAACTCACTGTAGCAGGGGGGAGACAAAAGCCCAGTTGTCTGGAAGCTGCATCTGGAGAATTTTGGCAGCAGGGGCAGCAGGGAAAATTAGTAACATCCAGCCAAAACATGAGCATTTGAATAGGAACAGGCTGAGGAAATGAAGATGTTATGCCACCTTTCCCTGTAAGGTGACTGCAGCCACTGTGAGTCATGGACATGGGCATTCCCAGCAGGTGGAGGTCCACTTTTGGATGTGCTGGAGGCATAGAGTCTAGAGAGAGTCTGCAGCCTCTGAGGTCTTTATTTTGATGGAAATCAAACATCAGCTGTCTTTGAGATGTGTCTGAGTACAGCACCAGGTTCAACCTTGCTCACTCACAGTCCTTCTTGATGAAGTTTTGTCTTAGGGGCTGATGGAGATGACCATGTTGTGTTCATGTCGCTGTCACAGAATGCTTTGGTCCACATTTGGGGCTCCTTATCTTTAAAAAAGAAAAAAAAAAGAGAGAGAGAAAAGATAACTTGGAGCATAAACTATTACTACTGTTCAACAGTAACTAAAAACCTGCACACCATGACATTAAAATAACTTTATATCAGCTTCCACTTTCTTTTTGTAGAGTGAGGCTTCTTGTCACACTACATCTTTTTAGAACAGGAACCCTCATAACAGAGCCATATGTGCCTCATCGCTGTCCCTGCATACAAAACAGCAGAAATCTTGCCTAAATCACAGGCAGGAAAGGCTATTTTAAAGTGTTGTCTGAATCAACTATTTTAATTCTATTTTACCTTAAAATTTAAGATTGTTAATTTCTGTTAAAGCAGCTCTGTTGTGCCCAAATACCCCACAGCTAACATATGATAGACATCAACAGGGAGGCTGGCATCTCATCCATGAAGGAAAGCTGAAGATAATCTCTGCATGTGCCCTTGCTTCAGTTCACAAAGGCCTTCAAGAGAAGAAATGAAAGGCAATGCAGCAGGCTGGTATTAACCAGCCTCAGCCATTCAGATACTTAGCTGAATTATCAACTTAGTCTGAAAAAGAAAAGAATTCAAAATCAGACCATTGATGGTAATTAACAACTGCATTTTGTGGGCTTCCAGTCTAACGAATACACAAATGAAAAATCAATGGGGGAGGCTTCCAAAAATGAATATGGCAACAATCTTGATCTTAGAGTTGGCGTGAAGACAGCTCCTCCCAAACCAGCTCTGAGGCTGTGTTCTTACTGCACGTTTCTGTTACTTCATTGCACAGCTTTCCCTCTGAGGAACTCATTAGTCCTTCTATTGATAAAATAAAGGAAACCTTAATTTTCAAATTAAAATAATTACATGTCCAAAGCCCCAGTTTAAAAAATGGAAAGAAATCAAATCTGTCAATGGCTGCAAACGATTCCCCATCTTTTGGGGGTCATATGAAAATTTGCGCAGAATGAAGCAGCCACACTGAATAAAACTTTAAATAAAGAGGATTAAGCTCTGCAAACCACCAAACTCGGCTGAAGCTGCAATTCAACATTATAAATTGCAGACTTCATCTCTTTTTAGTTGGAGAAATACAATATACATTTGTCTTTGTTACAAAGAGGTTCTGCAGTTCCGAGATGAATGCACTATAGGGCTGACAATGGCTAATCACATCCAAAGGCTGGGGGAAGGCACAAATTGCATCCCCCTGGGGTCATTTCATGGGTTCTATTACCTCTGTGTGGCATAGTCAGGCAGAATTCTGCTTCATACCCAGCATCGCTTCTGAATTATGCCTTTGCCTGGAACAAGAATTTGGCAATGAGAAATTCTGTTTCAGCCAGACTGAACTATCTGTGAATTATGGGAAATACTTGCTGCTTGAGAGAGAACTTAAGGAAATTTGTGTAACCGCCAGTCAGAAAACCACGCAGGATGGGGTGGCACTCCCAGCCATCAGGACATTCCTCTGAGATGTGACGTGGCTTAAATTTAATTTTTTCATTTGTTTTTTACCTCAGGTCAGAACTTCAGCCTTTTTTCATTTCCCTGCCATTTCTACCATGCTGTTGAATACAACACTCCATCACGCCATCCTGGTGTTCCAAGCTGAACCCATTATTCTGATGAGAAAAAAAGCATTTAACAAACTACTTGGGGTTGAACACAAAATGTAATTTAATTCAAGAAATCCTGAAGTCCTTTATATTTGTCCAGAATTCAGAAATATTCTGATCTGGGGTGGATCCAAAACGAAATTTTGTGTTTGATGTAGTCACAATATTGTAACAGCGGTGATTCCCACAGCCTCTCCCTTCCTGACAACAACTGAATCTGATCTCACACGGCACATTTTGTGCCGCTGCTGCCTTCATTGATTAAATTCTTCTGCATCCGAGTAGTCACATCCATATGCAAGTAAGGAGAAAACTTGGCACGATCTTTTCAGGTACTTTGGGTCAAGTGATAATTTGGCTGCCAATAGCTCAGAGGCAAATACATCTGCCATTATCCACTCAGCAGTAGTGCATCTGTATCAGCTTTCCAGCCATAGAAAAATTTTTGCAATTAGGAGGCCTTGGGACAGAGAGAGAGGAGTGGTTGGCCGCAGACTCAATCAGGCAGTTGAAGATATATATTTGCTGTTTATGCCCAGTGTGTTATTCCAGCTTTCATTTCGCTCAGAAATGAGCAAAGAGCAAAGCTCTTCCAGCGCCTGCACCAGGGCAGAACAGCTCTGTTTGGACAATTTCTTCCTCATCATTTTAAAGCTGTCTCAAGCTCCTGCTCCTAATTTTGTGTGATGTTATCACCACAGAAACATCCTTTACAGTTGGTTAATCACTGCAGCAAGAGGAGGACTTCTTATACATTGGCTTGTGTTCAGTTTCTTCTGGAGCTCACCACCTCCCTGACTGATAGACACAAGAGCCTAGGGATGCTCAAGCCACGTGGAGTACAGTGCCTGGATGACTGTGGTGAGACCATAGGGGCTGGTTTTCTACTTCTCTGTCTGTCAAGGGAGCTAATCAGCACTGCCAACATGCATCTTTGAGGGCTGGACCACTATTTCAAGAGGTTATTCGAAACTGGAAAATCCAGGAACATTGGAAAGCCAAGGCAAAGGAAAGCAAACTTTCAACAGTGCCTATTTCATGTCAGCTTTACTGCTCTCATCTCTTCGCACCTTTGAAGAAGCAAGCCTGCGGAAAGAGGTGTAGCCTCACCATGTGGGAAGCAGACTGTCAGATGCTTGCATTGCTCGGCCCTCACCTGGAGCAGGTAGCTCAGAGAGCTACCAAGTGAGAATAAATGAAAGATGGGCTGAAGCACATGAAAGCTGGTGAGCCTACATTGGTGCCTCGCCAGCGGGGAGAGCTTTTTGACTCCCAGTTCTATGAAGTGGAACAGTTAAGTATAGCTTATCCAGATAAAAGGACTTTCCTCTGAGAAAGTGAATTAACAAGCAAGTTATAACTGGTGCCTGATCTTAAGCCTGTGCTTCTAGCATGTGATTAGCTGGTTTTCTCCCTCTTTTTGGATTTTCAAAGCCATGAAAACCACCACCCTGGTGAGATCTGCATGCCAGCCTCAGCTGGAAAATGTTGTGCCCCCACAGCACCCACCTGTGCCCCAACAGTCAAGCTTCTTTTCAAGCCAAATGCAGGAAAAAAACCCACAGATATGCAACCCTCTTATGTGGGAAAGATGGGAGGAGAGCTATTACAAAAATATAAAAGTTCCACATTATAATAAATCCTTGTTCTTGGAGACACGAATAATATAACTTTCATGTTTTCTTGCTCTGAGAAGTAGGGTTGCAGCAGTTAAAGCTTGTTAGGCTTTGGAAATTTCAAAGCAGTTGAAAGATGAGATCACCGGTCTTCCAAACGCCGTGCTTGGGCATGACGTGGTAGGAAAGTGAAGCTGGTGCCAGCTTCCATGGAGCCCATTGATCCATCAGTGGTGGTATCTGCAGTAGGACCAGAGCAGCCTGGTTGTTTACTGTGGACAATGCTACTTCTGGTAAAGGGCACATGTTTTTCTCTGTAACTGGCTGCTTATAATCTATAGCAAAAAATCTTATGGAAAGAAGCTGTAGCTAAGATAATTTCAGACCTAATATTTCACCAACAGTTGCGTGGCACACTTCAAAACAGCTTGATCCTTGCTTCTGCCACAAATATGCAGGGGATGGCTCAAGAGGAGCAGAGCTCTGCTGCATGAACATCTGTCCAAGTCCCATATGTCACTATCAAGAATGCATAATCTAAGAAGATAAAAAGAGCAAATCCTGGGAGAAAGGAAAAACACCAGTTAGAGGAGTCCCTCACAGGGCCATCACAGACAAATTTATCTTCCTGTAGGTATTTGCTCAACAGCTCAGGAGGAGCTGACATAGCTAACTTTGTCTAGAAGACATCTAAGTCTAAGGGTAAGGTGAATGTGTGAAGAGATTGATGTAGCAAAGTCCATGGTGAAGCTTTGGAGCTGACAGCAGGTAATCCCAGACTGCAGTTTGCACCTTAATTGTGTAATCAATACAGACAAATTGAGGTGCTAGGTTAGCTTTATTTGAAATAATATTTGAGTATCATAAAGCAGGATGGTGCACAGGTTATTGCAGCAGCACCAGTATATAATGACTTTAAATTGATCTATTCAGCTGTTTAGAAATTTCACTTGAAAGAATTCACTCCCTGGGAGGTTATTTTTTTGGCAAAATATAGCTGCAGCAGGAATGTTCATGGTTCCTTTCTCCGTCTCTAAAAATAAGCTGATAAATGAACATCTCAGCCTAAATTCTGTGCAGCTGAATGACCGACTAGGAAGGTGGTGTTGGATACCAGGGTGGGCAGTGCCGAGCTCCTCTGCAGTGAGGAGGCCAGGTCAGCCCTAGCCAAGGTGAGCAGCAGGGAAAGCTGAGGCCATCTGGCACACAGTTGGTTGACCCGCCTGGGATTAAGCTGCTCTCGAGAGGATGTACAAAGGAAAGGTGTCACTGTCCTCCAGCCTACCGCAGCTAATTAACTGGCATCTTCGCTGATATTAATTGATGCCGTTGCTGCTGCAGGAGAGGAGCCAGAACAGAGCAGGGATGTCTGTCTCCTCTTCCTGAAAATGAGCTTCTTGCAACATGGGCTGAGGTGTGTTAGCAAAAAGGTGCGAAGAAGCTGTGCTCAGCCTCTGCCCGGACAGTGCCTGCTGTACAGCAGCATGGGGGATGACAATCCCATGGAGGATGACAGTCCCATGAGGAGAAGATTCTAAGGGGCTTATTGCCTTCTGGCCACCAGAGCAATGTAACCATGCCACAGCAGGTACATGATAGATGTGTAGAAGAGTCAGAAAGTTACTCTAGCTAAAAAAGAAAATTAGCAACCATCATTACTGTTCATTACAACCCATCAGGGGCAAGACAACAAATCTCCACTGCTACTTCAAACCTGTGTAAATGAAGAGGTTTTGTCTCTCTGACTATACACCCACAGCTAGGCATTGCTGCCTGTCCCTCCAAGTACTCCGTTTTGTCAGAATCAGAGGTTGGCTTTGGGAGATATTAACTCTGGCACAACTTGTCAAATTGATGAGGACTTCTGAACAAAAAGAATTGTCTTTACCACACTCAGCTGTTGACATGATGACGATATTAGACAAGGCTGGAACGGGAAACAGGACACTGCTCAACTTGGGAAACTGTGTGATGGCTGACACTATGCTCCCCAAAACAATCCATTGACTTTCCATGTAAGGAGTTACTAGAGAATGGTGAGATGGACCAATGTTATCCTGCAGATGTGTCTGTGGCAGCTATGGTTATCTCCTCTGTGCATGCTCCCTCCTCTGCCTCCGCTTAAATGAGTTGGGTTGGTGCAACCAGCCAGGACCAGGCAACTGCAGACCTTTTCTGAAGTCTCTGAGGATGTGCTTTTTCCATCCATTTTGCTGGCAGAAGCATGAGGCGGGGAGGTGGTAACTTCCCTTGGAGAAGTCATGGCATTCAGTGGGGGGCAGCATGGTTTTCCCTCAGCTTGTCTGCTTGCGAAATGAATGCTTGGCTGCCAGCGATTTATGCAGGGTGGCCAAAACGAGATGGGGAAACGAGAAGCAGAGCTAGATGGAGCGAATCTTGCCCATCCTGTCTCCCTCCTGGTGCCTGCTTCCCTCCAGCCACTCTTTAACCACAACCTCCTCCTGTTCCTTGGCTCCGAAAGCCCACAGAAGTCCAGCCTACATTCGCCGCATGCCGTACAAAAATGAGTCAGTCATTAAGGCTTTTAAAGATGACGGAAGCACAACTGACAGACATGTATCTACAGCGTGGGGTAGGCAAGCAGCAGAAAAACAGTGTACAAGTGAGTGATGTGCCAAATTTGTTTCCACTTGCTGCAAAGAGCAATTTTGTCCGTTATAGGCGAGCAATAGGCGATTTTTAATTTTTTTTATTTTTTTTCCTTTGGTGTAGCTGCAATTGCATAGTAATTTGTTCCACAAACGAACCAGTCTGTGTTCTTACAGGAAAAAGCAAGGATACTTTTATTTTTTTTAGAAAGACCCAAAAAATGTGGTATGTTAACTATTCTCTTTCATATATTTGATTTTGTTATCTTTCCTGAAAAGCGGACATTTGGGAGGAAAATTCCTTTACTTTTTCTCTCAGATTTGGAGGGGATTAGTTTTCCTCTTATGTAATTATTCCAGTGTGCTCAGGCCAGTAGCTGTGAGTCTTAAAATTAAGATACATAATCTCAAACAGTGATTTGGGTGAGAGAGCAAAGACCTGCTCAGCTTTCACCCGTCTAGGTCTGGATGCTGAATTTTGCGTGTCATGTAGTTTGCCTAAACAAAGCAAGTTTGCCAACAAAACACCCTCAGGCTGGGTTTGCGAACCTACCTGCTGCTTCCACCTATTAGTGTTATCTCCCACCAAACAAAAAAATCCAACCAACCAAACAAAAAAACACCAAAAATTTGCTCATTTTAGCAGATAACAGCCTCAGCCACAATATTTATGGGTTGAAAAGTCTGTGAGAACCCGGGTTTTTTTTTCATGCCAAGCATCTTTTCCCTTGTCCCTTATTGTGGCTGTGGCTAACTCAGTGATGCATTGCAGGATGTCATCTGACAGCACTAAAAACCACCACGTAGCCACTTTCTCCCAGTGCTGAGAAAGAACCTGTGCTGAAAGAGCTGGGTGGTACCCAAGGCATCCCCCTCTGCTTTACACTTGTCTTGAAATTTCTCCTCTTGCTTTTACACCTGTCCTCCTCCCACCACCTGTTTTCATAGAGGGAAGTGGCACCCTGAGCTGTTCACACCTTACCTCAAAACCAAGGAAAGCTTTGGGAATTAAATAGCACATATTTCCTGTATACAGTTCCCTATATATACTTCTCTGCTGCCCAGGAAAGGATGGTTTCTGGAGTGCATCCCAGCCTCTTCCAAAGAGCGGAGAGTTTGTCTATGGAATGGGTCGGGCTGTACAAAGGGTCTGGCAGACTGCAAGGAAAACCTCTCTGCAGAAAACATTTGGCAGTTCTTCTCCCCAAAACCCCATCTACCTGTGCACAAATCCTTATGTATTTATCAGGAGTTGACTATAGCTCTTTGCGTTATATCTAAGACAGACTTCTTTTTTTCAAGGCTTTGAATTACAGGAAAGCATGTAAAGAGTTAAACTATTAAAAGATCCCAACGCTCTTTTTCTCTCTTTTTCACAAAGGCTAATTTGGATTTATCACACCAAGCTGGGAACATTTTATGGGACCTCTGACTTAAAATGTTGGCAACACTTCGCCACAGAGGTCTGCCTTCCCTTTTCAAAAAAACATGGAAATAGTAAGCTGGAACAGGCTGAGATGGCCAGCCAGCTGTCTGCTATTTGAATCTCATGAAAACTCAAATACAGCTGCATATTCAACTTTGCTCTGGTCAAATATGGCCGTCCTGGAACGTGCTTCTTTCCACTGGGGCACGAATAGTGTTGAAATTTAAGCTATTCTCTTAGCAGTATGGATTAAAAGCTGTTTGACAGTTCCCTAAAGGCATATGTAAATAGGGAATTATTCAGGAGTGGACCACTTTCTAAAGAGGTTCCACAGAGATCAATTCCTGACTCTTCTTCTACTGAACATTTTAATCAGTGATTTGGAGGGGGGAAGTGGAGAAAGAAAAGAAAAAGGGGAAAAAAGGGAAATCATGACTGGGAAATTTCAAGGTGGCAAAAAATTCATGTCCTAGCCTGGACAGAAAAAAAGCATGGGTGTTTTAACACAGCCAAATTTGAAATTGATAACCTGTAACTGCAGAACATAGGTTGCATTTACAGAACTTGATCTTGCAGGTATGCTGAGACCCTGAAAAATACCTGAGTGTCATAAAATGTGCCCGTTTTTTTCAATACCCCATGCTGCACCAGCAGCTCTGAACAAGCTGTGGTCAGAGGCTATAGAACCAGGACAGGTTCCAGGAGGAGGAGCAGGAGAAGGAGGAGGAGGAGGGTGCATCTATCATCCCTGCATCACGCATGACCATCACCAAAGTGGGCTATTCATTACCTGAACCCTGGCTGGGAAGGACACTGAGAACACGATGAGAGTTCAGAAAAATGGTAAAAAACAAGGAATATGATAGAAAAAATATGCTAAATAATGCAGTTATCAAGGAGTTCTGTCAGTATTACTTAAACAGAAGGAAGAAATATGATCACAGTCTATAACTAGCAACTTACAGAATAGCAGTTTGATAGCAGTTACAGAATAGCAGTCTATTTTGCAAAGAAAAGTGTAACAGGAGGCAGTGGCCTGGGGTTGAAATTAGGAGGCCTTAAATGAGAAACAGGACACAAATCATGAAGTATGTGGGTTCTCCAAGTCTGCTTCACTTATTTGTTTCCACAGCACTGAAAATTTTAAAATAAATTGAATCTTTTCCGTAACGGATGCTCTTGCTCCAATTAATTTGAAGAAAACTTACGGTCTGCCATACACAGTCAGTCAGAGAGATGGTTACTAGCAGTTTCCCCCAGGACTATTAATTTATGAGAATAAACTCCAAATTATTATACACGCTTGATATATATTTGATACAATACAGAACTCTGTCACCTTTCTGTGGAATGTCAATATAATCATAGCCCTGATGCAGCAAGAGCTGGCTTGCCTGTTTACTTAGATACCTAAATTCCGCCTACAGCCTATTTTGGTCACCAGCGATACGACAGCAGCATCCTTTGTGAGGAGACATGGGCCTCTTGTCCTCCCACTCCAGCTGTCTGGGAGCTGGAAGAGCAGGGCAGGCTGGATGTATCTGTTTGTGCCTGCTTGCCAGGGACCAGAGAGACACCCCACGCTTCATGTGATCTTACCAGGATTTGCGAATAATAGACGTTTGCTTTGTAGCAAAAAAGGCCTTGATGTTATCCCAAACGCGAGAATTAGCTTCTAGCAACATGCAGCCGGTTTTGAGCAAAGAAAACAAAAGGTCTAGGAAAAGGTCCTGAGCTAGTTGAGTGCAAAGAACAACATGTAAAGATACAGGAAAGGATGAGGCAGGAAGATTTTTGTGGCTAAATCGGTTGGTAATGCTGACATCCTGGAAGCACGGCCTTGGGGGGTTTTTCATGTGCTCCTGTGTCTTCGGTCAGAGGGAAATACCACCCTGAGGATGAGAGTATAGGAAGCATACAATGGGGTTTATTCATACTGAGAATCCCAAAGCACTCCAGCACTAACAAATTGGGGGGAAAAAAAAACGACCAAAAAACAAATGAAACGAGGAAGCTGGTAGATGTGTAAGGCACATTGTGAATGACACGCTGCTAATAAAACTAATTCCCTCTCTGAACAACAGCGCATCTCACAAAAGCATTCTGCTTTCAATAGGAGAGCCTGAATGAACTGAAAAATTGTGTCTCTCATATAACCTTTTTGTGTGAATGAATCATAGTTCTGGCGCAGAAAGTTAAAAAAAGGTCTTTTAAAAAAATTTACAGCAAGGTAACCATAAAATTTCCGTGTAAAGCATACAATGAGTTCTTTTATTAATCTTTATCTTGCAAATCAACCAGTATTATTCCTCCCTGTTTTGATCTCATTTTATTTCCTGTGTAAAGCCAAAAGGCTGCAGATCGAGGGCTGCTTTAATGTATGCCCCGAGTGCGATGATATTTGCATAACAGTAGCTTTCAGGGAGGCTCTTGTTTCCCACAAACTGCTCTGCTTGCTTATGAAAACCTTGATTGAATTTATGGCCCATTAAGAATTCTGTTCATCAGGCACCCGACCCTGCAGACACCTCAGCAAATCTTTAGTTTCATTAACTAACTGCCCTGTTCAAGTAAACACAACAACCAAAGGGTGCACACACACAACCAGGCTCCCGGGTGCGATCATCCATTCAAAGCTGTGAGAGATTGTGGAGGGAGGATGGGGAGGGGGGCAATGCCTGTGTCAGCTCCTCATGACAGCTCTCAACTATTAACCTGCTCCCTCTCTAAGAAATGTTAAGGGGAACTCCATGTAGATAACCATCTGCTCCGTGATTTGATCCTTCAGCAGCCCAGGTGCTGCAAATGGGGCAGCAATGCTCAAACTGCTCTCTAGTGTCATATTTGACTTGCACAGCATGGCAAACCAGGTATATTCATTGTGGACAAAACAGATTGTTCCCAAACATTAGTATTCTTCACCAGTTACTTTTGACAGTAGAGCAGTAACTAATGTATAAAGATAATCTATTGCTAATGATTGATATTGGGGAATTCTTATGCATTTCATGTTGACTAAATTATAGTACTTTCAGAAATAACCGATATTTCAGTTATTAATACATCCAACTGAGAAAAACTGCTAAATCACCGTGACACTCTTTTCACAGGTCCGAAATAAAGACTTTGTTGAAATCTAGAGGGAAATTATTTATCTACATAGGGAATATTACCAATGAACTTACAGCATGGTTCGTTACTTCTGTTAACTAAGGAGTTTGAGGCAGATAATTTATTTCACAATTGACATAATTATGATATCCATGCTAAGTCATTGCTCAATATTTGAGCATCTTTAGTTCATAAACATCTGTAAAAGAAATTTAATGGCAAAACTCTCACTGAAACACCTGCAACCGAGGTACCACCTTTCTGAAACCATTTTGCATTTTTAAATGGAAAACTTGTTGTTTGCCTCTAAGCCTCTTTCATTACGGGAACACCAACAGCCACACTGCAGGGTCACTTTTTCTATGAACAAGACAATTTGTCTTTGTCCCATCAGCAGCTTGTGACAATTGTCAGCAGTTTCTCAACTATGGTGTGCCAAAGCTCACCTCCCTTCTAGAATCATAGAATGGCTTGGGTTGGAAAGGACCTTAAACGTCATCTAGTTCCAGACTCTCTACCATGGGCAGGGACACCTTCCACTAGAGCAGGTTGATCAAAGCCCCATCCAGCCTGACCTTGAATACCTCCAGGGACAGGGCATCCACAGCTTCTCTGGGCAACCTGTTCCAGTGCCTCACCACCCTCACAGGAAAGAATTTCTTCCTAACATCTAATCTAAATTTCCCCTCTTTCAGTTTAAAACCATTTCCCCTCATTCTTTTGCTACAATCCCTGATAAAGAATCCCTCCTTATCTTTCCTGTAGGCCCCCTCTAAGTACTAAAAGGCCACTACAAGGTGTCCCTGGAGCCTTCTCTTCTCCAGGCTGAATAGCCCCAGCTCTCTCAGCCTGTTCTCATAGCAGAGGTTCTACAGCCCTTTGGTCATTTTTGTGGTCTTCTTTTGGATCCACTCCAACAGGTCCATGGCCTTCTCATTTTGGAGGTGCCAGAGCTAGATACAGTATTTCAGGTGGGATCTCACCAGAGCAGAGTAGAGAAGCAGAATCATCTCCTGCAACCTACTGACATTTCCTTTAATGCAGCCTGGGATGCAGTTGGCTTTTGGGGTTGCCAGCACAGGTTGGTGGCTCATGTTGAGCTTCTCATCTACCAACACCTCCAATTCTTCTCTTCAGAGCTGCTCTCCAGCCATTCTGCGCCCATCCCATAACTATGCTTGGGATTGCCATGACCCAGGTGCAGGACCTTGCACTTAGCCCTGTTGAATTTCATGAGGTCCATGCAGGCCCACCTCTAAAGCCTGTCCAGATCCCTCTGGTTGACATCCCTTCCCTTCAGTGTGTTGACTGCACCACACAGCTTGGTGTTATCAGCAAACTTGCTGAGGGTGCACTCAACCCCACTGTCCATGCCGCTGATAAAGATGTTAAACAACACCAATTCCAGTACCAACTCCTGGGGAACACTACTTGTAACTGGTCCCCACACTGGAGTGTGGAGCCCCGCTTTGCAGAAGCCGCAGATGCTAACATTCCAGGAAGAAGGATTCCCTATCACCTTGCTAGGTCTAACTTTCCTCTCTATGATGCACTGAGCATATACCGTAAGATATCCAAAATCTTGCCTGCATGCTGTCTTTCACCAAAATTCCTTAGTCTCCTGGTTTATAATATACGGCACAGTATCTTGAATCTTTTATTGTGCCTGTTCCTCATTAAGCAAACCACATACTATCGTAACAAGCAACCCTCCCAGACATCGTTATTCCAGCTATCAGGTCTTCTTCAGCCTCTTCATTACTCAGTCACACAGATTTGCCTTATGACCACATTTAATACTCCTATTTTGACACATACAGACACACAGTATGTGATGATGACTCAGTCATCATTATCCCTAAAGTGACTGTCTTTAAATATATGGAGTCTTTCAGCATCCATATACAGTCCTCACTCTGCAATGCACGTCCCACAATAATTTTTGCATGCTTGTCTTTCCATTTCATAAGTATAAATTTCTTGTATTAAATCTGAGCAAAGTTAATAATCCCAAAAATGTTCAAAATCAAAAAGCATGATAGTTTTAAAGCAGTAAAAATGTTAAATAACTTTTTTTAAAATGTATATTAATCTCCATTTGCATAGCCTCTGAACCTCAGCACTTTCTTTTATTTTCGTTAAGGAAAAATTGGTTTCCAACCATAAAACCAACAATAAGTTGAATATATAATATACCTGAAGATTCCAGTCATTTAAATGAGTTGGGCCACTAATTCTTCCTCACAATTTTTGCTGGTCTGCTTCTGTCTGTGCCCATCTTGTCTTACATTACTGCAGCAGCACCCAGAGCAGAGGAGGAGGTGGGACTTGTGTTTCTCCTTTCCTTTCCTTTCTCCTTGCTTGCTGTTCACTTCTTTCCCTCTCCTTTAACACTGCAAGAACAAATGATGAGAAGCCTTTTTTATTTAAATTGCAAGAAGGACTTCTGAGCATACTTTATACCAATGTTTTGTGCATGGAACCAATTCATGTTTCCATTTCTCTATGAAATGTGCCACATTCCTGGATGGTGTCCTTTTTCATGTGATTCATTGGCAACCCTCATGAGGCAGCATGCTGCTGGTTTGACCACATCGGAGTTTTGCATGCCCTTGTGACCATGAGCTTCTCCTAGCAGGTCTAGTGTCACCCCGTGCTTGCCCAGGACTCGATAGTCTTTTTCATATTTGGTTTTAACAGCTCTGACTTCAGTGAGTCGCAGCTGGAAAGAGAAGGCCTGGTGTCCTGGATCCGTGTAACAGAGTACTCTAAGCAGGTGTTCAGCCAAGGTCCTGACAAGTGAGGTTACTCTCATGTTCTGACTCGGATGGAGAGCAGAGGACTGCCCATCTGGGCTCATGCCTTCCTACCTACTCGCCTTACTTAGGGCAGAGCTACTGACAAGGACCTCTCGCTTTTTCAAAGCATTTCCCCTGTGCCTCTGCCTGAGTCCACCTTTCAGAGGTCTGCAGCCTGCTTTTTGGAGTCACATATTTAATGTTTTAAGACTCATGTTAATGTTTAATAAGCTTCCAGTATGAATCCTTCATACCTTCCCATCCTTTGCCATCTTCTTTACCCACTGTCACACACTGAGTGGGATCATAAAGTTGTAATTTTTGGGAGAGTGAACTTCTTGAGTTTGTGTTGCACTTTATCTTTGCTCTATGGCATTCAGAAGTGTCTTGATCACAGGGATATAGATATAAAATGACTCAATTTATATTGAGTAAATGACTCTAGTAAGCAGTCCTTGCTTTTATTACTACTAATTTTAGTTCAGTGTCTCTTCCAACATAATATAGATGCATGTTTGCGAAGTAAAAGAGTTCTACTTGGTAGCTGCCATTTAAGACAAAAGAGTAAAATGGCAGCAAATGTCATCCTTCAGACAGCTTTAGAAGCCGTCACGATGATTTCCATGTGTTTATATCCCTGAAAAGGATTATTTTAAACTTAAACTGAGCAGTTCAAGGAGAAAAATTCAGTATATTGCCTAAAGGTGAATTCTGGAAGTTTAGAAGATGCATTTCACAGATGTGCTCCTCAGCCCATAGTCCAATAGCACACACAGCCCCAGAACTGGGAGTAAGATTTGCACGGAGAAGGCTGTTCCAAGCTGTACGTGCCCTTTAAGATGTGTTCAGCTCAGCAGGGATGGCATGCTGACCAGCTGGGACAGGTACTTAAAATGCTGGTACCTTGCAAACTACTTCTCCTAAATAAAGTTCCTCTTTAGGTATGTGCTTTGCCACCGCTGCTGACGTCAAATCTCTTCCACCGTGTATCTGAACAGGCAGCCAGAGCATGATACCTTCTATGCATTTCATAGAACAGAATCATAGAACGGTTAGAGTTGGAAGGGACCTTAAAGATCATCAAGTTCCAAACCCCCTGCCATGGGCAGGGACACCTCCCACTAGAGCAGGTTGCTCAAAGCCCCATCCAGCCTGGCCTTCAACACTTCCAGGGATGGGGCAGCCACAACTTCTCTGGGCAGCCTGGTCCAGTGAACAAACTCTCTGGGCAAACTGTTCCAGTTTGGTTTAGCCAATGCTGTTTCTCTATGAATTTGTCTACTTAAAGGAAAATGTTGATACAAAAAGTAAATCCATAGTATTTCAAGAAACACATGGTCCTTAAGCTTCGGTTGTCTTGAAGAGGTTGCACTCAGAAAAAAATATTTTTTTTTTTTTGTCCTTGCATGGCCCCTTCCAGCTTGTCCGCTCTTTTTGGCTGGGCCCTTCAAGAAGCTTTTCTGAATCCTGCGCTGTTTCATTTGACATTTTGGGTCTTGTGCTGCATCACTGATCACACAAAAAAGAATTAGCAGCCTAGCTTCCAGTCTTGGTCACTACCTGAGATAACTGCTATACACAAAGCAGGAAGATCTCTATATTTTCGTGTGTCTGAAATACTTAATCCAATTTCAAACAAGAATGTAGAACACATCATTTATCAACGTACATCCTGCAATATGCTTCAGCATCTCAGCTGAATTTGTATTTCGGCCCAGTAGTTCACGCATGACGTTCAGACATTTTCAAGAAATTCTTGGGTATTTCTGGGGATGTGCAGGAGACTTTGAAGATTTATAGTTTCTCAGTGGCATTTTCATGTATAATTATTGCTAAAAATGAATTTCAAGAAGGTGTCAGCATTTCTACTGCAATATAAACTTGGGGTAGTTTTTCTTCCATGCGGAATGATTTATGTCCCTTTCCCTTTCAAAGCCCTGATTTATAGTTAAACTAAGGATCACAGCAAAAGTTGGTTAGTAAGAAGCAAGCCTCATGCTTTCAGGTAGACAGTTATATCCCTTTTTCCTTTACCTCAGTGACAGCCACTATTCTCTTTATTAACGACCTGGGTACAGACTGCTTTAATATTCTGACAGCTCACTGCAGATCTCAAGCCGCAAGGAGAATGTAATTTGTGGCATTTGTTTTAATATTTATTTGAGGGTCTATCAATTAGAAAATCTATGGTTAAAGTCCACAGGGATTTCCTGTGGTTTTACTTGGGAATGTCATCTTAGATTTCCCGAGAAATCCGTTGTATTTATTTAACGGCTTGCTGTTATTTATCTTGTGAAGAATTTAGTACAAAGTGTCCTAAGGGGGGAAACAGTTAACATTCTATTTGGCTTCAAGTTTGCAGTTTTACAGTCTAGGAATCGTATATTTTCTGTAATTTTCTTGGGAGTCCATTGAACTCAACATGAATATTTTTCTGGCTTAAAATCTTGGAACCGAGCTTTCAGAGAACACATCAGTGTAATGCTGTTCTTCGACACATAATGAGTGTTGCAAACAGCATCAATGTCAGAAAAATTGCTGCACTTACTTCTGCAGGCTAATAGTTCGGATTTTGCTAACTGCCAGAATTAGACCTTTGTTACTGTTGTGCATCTACAGGTGTGAAGGGTTCACAAAGAAGAGGGCATTGTCAAGGCCAGTGAATCAAACTGAGTCACACAGAAGAACAATCTCTCAGTGTCACCATCAAATTCAGCTGCTCACTCCATGAAGCTGAAATCCATGACATAGTTCATTTTTCAGCTGTTGAGCACATTCACATAATGTAGCTCATTCACTCTGTGTTGCCTACTTCATGTATGAATGTGCATTCACTTGAAAAGCCCATGAATACCCTTAGGTTTACAACACAGATATTGTAGCATGGTGCATTCAGTTTATCTGCATAGCTCTAGGACTTGCATGGCAGTATGAATTAATCAGAAGTAGAATGGTTTCCAACTTGAAAAGATACCAAAATACTGTTAAGAAGATTTAGTCTTTCAGTCATACCAAACAAAAAAAAGCCCAAAAAACCCCCAACCCCACAACAAACTAAAGCTGAAGAAGAATCCCCTTTTTCTCCATCTAGAAAAAACCACAGAAAATAAATCTTTAAAAGACTGTGTAGATGAATATATTAGTATCACCATATTAGAGATGTGATAGTCTGAGGATACACGGAAGGCAAGGCTGGCAGGTAGAATGAATACTCAATGCTCTAATATAAAGTGTGACGTCTATCTACAAAAGGTTACCTTGATGTTGTTTTCTGTTTCTCTTCATCACTGACTTTAACACATATTTATCTCTAGAGTAAAAAAGGTGTGTGTCATCTGAAATGAAATCTTGTTATTTTCTGGGTAAAATGCAAGAACACTGTAATCCTACCAGGGTCTTGGAACTAGATAGGCCTACTATATTTCCTCAGATCTGTCCTCATGCTGTAATAATCTTTAATCAATGTATTAAGTGCTGTGAGAGCAGAGTTAGCTCTTGGCTGTCTTCACAGCTGGTAGAGGCAAGCAGCACTTTGCATTTTCAGTTACTGAATCCTCCACATTTACTGCAGAGGAAGCCAACCGATTGGTCTCAGGTACAAAGAAATCACTCTGGTCTGGCCTCCAGCCAGCTCAAGACCTATTCTGAAGCAAAAAAAAGTAAAAGTGGAAACACTCTTTATCTTTTGTCTTCAGAGCCAAAATGTGGAAAGTCTCTGTACGGCACTATAGACCTATAGACCTTAATACTTTCCCCACATCCTACTATTTCTTCTGTAGTCAAGAAAGCCCTCCCAATTGGCTCTTCTACCTCCAGCCCCAGCAGAGAATAGCCACTGCAAACGTGCATCAACAGCCCTGCCAGAAGGCTGAAAGAGCCTCTGTTTTCCTTAGGAAGGCAGTAAGATGTGCTATCACGGCTTATTACAGGAGTTCTGGTAGAATAGATCCTTGTTCTTTGGACCAGAATACATATTTGTCAAAACCTGACAGCTTTTTAGCGAGTAGTGTATCACTTCTACAAATCTTACTTGCTCTGATGTGGCCAAAAAGAGCTATGTGCAGACCTGTGTAAAAATCCAGCTGCATTTCAGGACCTTTATTTCATCGTTGCCTGGCTCAGTATGGGTGGAAGACAGAAGTACACATGAAGTAGTCACTCCAAGTATCTCATAGTGTTCTTGGTGGTTACATCTCGGTAAGTGAAGTGAGCACATAAGCATATTGCAGCACAACATGCGGCTGTGTGGAAGCATCGCTAACCATCCATATTCCCTGACATGTCCTGAGGGAGCAGATCACCTACAGAAATAATCACTTGAGGGCTTTAAAAAAAAAGCACAACCAAACATGAACAGGCAAAACAATGTGGAGAAAAGTTAATTTTACTTGCTAGTAGAAAAATATTCTGTAAATTTTCTGCACTTACTATTTTGACACTTACTCCCTGCTTACTTTTACTCTTGCTGCTTTTCCTTTCAATTGTACAACACCTGTCGTAGTTCAGACCATTAACCGCTGGACTGGCAGTTTGAGCCCATGTGAAACACTTTGGGCATCTCAAATGTCACTGGAGACCTGTGTCAAGGCAATCCAGTTGAGCTCTAAGTATTATCATTCAGAGGAGCTAAAGAGACCTGTGGGCTTCATTGGCTATATTGTTAGACGCCCATTGCTTACAGTAGGGTGCAGGCACCAACACTTTGCCACCTAAATTGAGGTGTTCTGAGATGGCCACTCCTGAACAGAAGTATTAAACATGGGAAAGGATATATAGTTTATCAGAGAAGAGATGTGGCTGGTGGGATAGAGTGTACCCTCAGCAAGTTTGCTGATGACCCCAAGCTGCATGTCATGGTCGACACAGTGGAGGAAAGGGATGCCATCCAGAGGGACCTGGACAGGCTTGAGAGGTGGGGCCATGAAAACCTCATGAAGTTCAGCCAAGACAAGTGCACCCAGGCACAAATACAGGTTGAGTGGAGAATGGATTGAGAGCAGCCCTGAGTAAACCACTTGGGAGTGCTTGTGGATGAGCAGATCAACATGAGCTGACAGTACGCGCTGGCAGCCCAGAAAGCCAACCGTACCCTTGTCTGCATCAAAAGAAGTGTGGGCAGCAGGTTGAGAAAAGTTATTCTATCCCTCTAGTCTGCTCTTGTGACACCCCCCTGGGATACTCTGTCCAGCTTTGGAGTTTGCAACACAGGAAGGGCATGGATCTGTTGGAATGGGTCCAGTGGAGGGCCATGTAAATGATCAGAGGGCTGAAACCCCTCTCCTGTGAAGGTAGACTGGGAGACTTGGGATTGTTCAGCCTGGAGAAGAGAAGGCTCCAGGGAGACCTTATAATGGTCTTCCAGTAGCTGAACGGGGCCTACAGGAGAGATGGGGAAGGACCTTTTATCAGGGATCGTAGCAGTAGAATGAGGGGAAATGGTTTTAAACTGAAAGAGGGGAAATTTAGGTTAGATATTAGGAAGAAATTCTTTACTTTGAGGGTGGTGAGGCACTGGAACAGGTTGCCCAGAGAAGCTGTGGATGCCCTATCCCTGGAAGTATTCAAGGCCAGGCTGGACGGGGCTTTGAGCAACCTAGTTTAGTGGGAGGTGTCCCTTCCTATGGCAGGGGTCTGGAACACAATGACCTTTAATGTCCTTTCCAACCCAAACCATTCTATGATTTTATGAAGGATGATGCCTGGGGCTATCTGAGAAACACAACTCTTTATCTGTGGGCTGAGGTATTTCTGCCAGAACAACAGACAGTACACAACTCAGTGCAAGATTATGAACATATCCAAAGCATGGGAAAAAAAATCTAAAGAGTTAATGACCTCTCCAGTAATGTGATCTGAAGGGCCAGGAATCCAATTTCCATGAAAAGAGTTGAGCAGGGGAATTTGAATCACGGCTGTTCAGTTGGAGGGGGAAGTAATGAGCATGAGTCTACAACGCTGTTGAGACCATGCACAAATTCAGTGACTGTTTCCAATCTGCCTTCAATAGGAAGGTTGATACAAAACAAGAAGGTAAAGGTAGCATCACCAATTAAACTGAAAGTGCTGCAACAAGGACAAGAACAGCAAAATTCAGAGAATTGAAGGTGCTCAAGTCAAAAAGAATAGAGCACTTGGTCTAGAGTCGATTGTGTAGAAAGAATACAGAATTGCAACTGCAGGCCCAGTGGCAAAGGTCTTCAGGACATTTTCACATTCAGAGGCTGTGCTGTCAGAATGAAAAGCAGCAAATGGGGCCCTTTGTGCCACCTTTTCTAAGAAAATGGGAATATAGTCTGTACTATGGTGGATCATCACTCTGGTCTCAGTAACTCTGGTGGATAACTGCTGTGGTCTCTGGCAGATAAGGCTTTAGAATAGACTTTAAATTTAAAAACAATAAATAATGTGAAGAAGAATGAAGAACAAGATTTAAAACCCCACATGTTTATCAAAGGTATATTATATATGGTATCTTTTCTTGATGGGATTGATTTTTCAGGCAAAGGAGACATATCTGTTGCCCAAGAAAGCCTATGGTATGGTGTTGCATTGGAAATGATTAGTAAAGGTCAGTGTTGGGACAGGAAACATAAGGTAGAAGGCAGAGGATAAACAGAAGATGAAGCTGGTGGAAAGAGAACTATTGGCTGGAGGGAGGTTATGAGCAAAATTTTTCAAGATTCAGTCTGTAAACTACTCTTTTTAATCTTTTCACAAATAAATTTGATGCAATGTGAGAGTGTGCTATTGAAATGTGTTACAGACACTTTGATACAAGGATTTAAATATCATACAGGAAAAAAATTAATGACTTTGCAGAGGCCCATAATAGACATGAAATTACATGCAAAAGCATGAAAGGAAGGAATAATGTACGTTCAGGCAAATGACAAAATTTTCTGCTATAAATCAGGGGGACTGTAGGAAGGACAAAGGAAGAAAAGGACCTGGTAGTATTAGTTATCGTTTTGATAATGATGGGTTACCAATTTGATGAGCCTGTGAAAAATGCAAATGCAATCCTTAAACATTAGTATGTCTAGCAGAAATGGAGAAGTATTAATGCCACTGCATTAGGCATCAATGAGATATCATCTGTACTACTGTGTGCAGTAGGAGGTACAAGTTCAAGAAAGATGAATGTGGGCTGAGGGAGAGAAAGACTATCAGGAAGGTTACACATAAAGAATATATTAAGAACATATATATATAAAGAATATATTATGAGTGGAGTTGTTAATACCATACTTTTCTCAGCCCAAAGAAGTGAAGTCTGGGATGGGGCAACACTGTGTCTGTGCAGGAGCAAAATATCGAGACAGAGAGAGTAGAAAAATAATGTTGCTGAAATAACAAGTGGGGCTAAAATAGCAAGGAACAGTATGGGACCCATGACAGGTGAAGACCTGGCCTAATGATTTTGGAGTTCCCTTTGTCTTATACTCTGTAGGTTGTATTTACTTTGGTCTACTGTGCCAGAAAGTTGTGTACATTCAGTGCAGTTGTGTTGCTTCTTCTGGCCCATAAACAATCAAAAAAGTTCTTTCACACCAAAAAAAAAAAAAAAATCAGACAACACAAAACTAAGTAAGAACAGCATTAGTGCACGTGGGTCACTAAAATGTCAACGATGTTTCTAGGGAATGGATGTGACCTCTCTCTGGCGAGGAGCCAGGGAATGGGAGACTTCCTTGTAGATGGGATGGGGTCTGTCAAAGAAATCTCATAAGAGCTAGCATAAGATACCAGCCAAGAGATCCTGAGCAGACCTCAAGGGATCTTGAGTTGCAACATAACCAGTGATCCTATGCAGGAATAAACAAATTTCTTTCCTTACAGAGCTGTGGAGAATCAATTTCAGAGGCCGATGTTGCAGCAGAGCTTAGAGAAGTGTTTGCTGCTGGGTGATGAGAGGCCAGGAAAGGCAGGACAAGGCAGGGAAATTCAGCTCTCTAATGTGCTCCAGCCCTTGACGAACGACATTCTGTATGTGGTGTCTACAACCAACTATGTTTAAGGCTGGGAATATTTTTTTCCCCTTATTTTAATGCATCAGAGAAAACACTCCTTTATCTTAATATCTCTGTTGAGTAACCATGTACATCACTAGTATGGATATTATTCCTCTTAATATGTAAATAACTAGATATAGGATGAACTATTTGAATGAATCAGAGAAAAGTGGGGGCTGTGGAGGTTTTTTGCAATCACCCTGAAAAGGGAGCTGCCTGCCAGCCCTCCACCCTCCTCCTTCCTCATATCAGCATTTTCCTGCATGCCCTCTTGAATATGTTGATGTATTGCTTTTTCCTTCCGTCCTGCATATGGGAAGCAGATCCCATAAAACTGCCCAGAGTTCTTAGCTCCCAGAGCTAAAGGGGGCCCAGAGATCTCAAAACTTCCTTGGGATCTCACTGGCACTGAAAGATGCCTTGGGAGGAAACCAAAATGCTGGAATTTATGGGATCATAGTTTGTTCTGTGTCGAAGGCTGTTCTTAAGTATTGCCCCTCTTTGGGTCACATCCCAGATGTGTTCACTTCTTCCTTTCATGTTTACACACCATACATAGAATTGGTGCACAGAGAGCCATCTTTGTGAGCCCTTCCCTATAGAAAAATGCCATGCTAGTTCCTTCTCTGGGGAGTGGGAAAGGTGTGAGCTGCAGTGCAAAGGCAGAAAGCAAAAAACTTGGGGTGGTGGGGTGTGGGCAGGGTATCTTTGGATCTTTGTGTTGTTTGCCTATCCACCAAAATCAGCCTGAAACTTCCACGGGTTAGGAAATATGCAAAAAGAAAAACATTTTTAAAAAGTCAAAATCATAACAGGAGGAATAATTTGCTATTCTTTGACAGCTTACATTTGTCAGTGCTTCCCAACCCTGGCCTGATTCTGTACTTTTAGGATTGTTGGGAAAACTCCTGCTGACTTCACAAAACCCAGAGCTTGTTTGGTGCTGAGTACAGCTGAACACTCACACTCTGATTGCTCATCTCATTCTGATATGCCGCAGCTTCTCAGCGTATGATATTGCATTTCCCTGGGCTTACAGGGCAGTTTTTGCCATGCTGAAAAAGGCTGATCTGGTAAGTAAGCAAAACACTGAGTCTCTGAATATAAACTATGAGAATCAATCAACTGGGGAAAAGTCAAACTGAGTGGGAGGAAAGGGCAGGAAAAAGCATCTGGAGTGTATTTTAAACTCTGAATACTTCAATGTATATAATCGTGGCATGTAATCCACATGGGACAAATCTTACAGCGATCTGTCAGGGAAAGTTCCCGTTTATATCACATGCTCTCTGTGCCTGTAAGGTCACGGAGGCTGTTGCCTTCCCAGAGTTCCCAAGTTATATATGTATATACTTATATATACATATATATGTAGGATGGTATTTCCCAAGGGAGAGCATCTAGAGGTGGTGGGAAAGCTTATGTATAGCGGTGACCCTGAAAGCTGTGCTAGGGGAGGGGGCTAACTCTCAACAGGGCTACCCGGGCCTCAGATGGGAACCCAAATTATAGAAATGCAAGAAAGCAGGCACTCCTCAAGGCTAGCTGATGAAGAAGGGATGGCAGAGGCCCCAGTCACACAGCAGGACTCAGGCATTTAATAATGCACGGGAAAGAAACTTTCTGCTGGAATTAAAAACGCAGAGAAAGAGAAAACATGTCACTTTTCTAGATAATGAACATTAACGCCTTTGCCGAACTTGGATCAAATCCCACTTCCTTCTCCACCCATACTGCACGATGAATACTGTGGAACTGTGCATGTCTTCCTTTTTCTTTCCTTCTGGTGACACCCAAATTTTTGTTGTATACTCTGAGTTTAAATCCTACACACACACATACAAGTACATCCGTTTGAAGTTTGCACAAATTCTTCAGCTGTTAATTATAACTGGAGGTAATATTTTATCTGATATACTATAGTATAGCTCTGGCACTGCAACTTTTCTATTTACAAACCCAGTGCATCTTGAGCTGTGCAAAAATATGGAAGTTTGATGTAAGTGGAAATTCACTAGGAAAGCTTGATTGATGTCTCTTGAGGCTTTTCATACTCAGAAGCGAACAGCTGAGTGCGTCCTGTCGTCATACCACTGAGTCATTCAGCAGGAACTTGCACCCTAAATTAGATTACAAACCATTGAGACAAGAAGGCAGTTTGGGGGTACAAATTGTTCTCCCTATGTTTACAACATCTTGATGTGTTCTGTATTCCCTGACCGTGTAAATATGCAAGCACATGCACAAATATACATACACATGTATGTATACATACCAGTATATATATATTTTTTTTTATATTTTTATATATGTATACTGGGAGATTATGAATAGACCAGTGGCAGACATGGGGTTACCAGCCATTATTTTAACCCTTGTGGCTGACTCTGAAGTCCTTCCATTAGGTAACCGAAGCCATGGCCATACTGCACGTTTGAGGCCAGTGGGTAGGTAGCCATTTAAATAAATTGTTTTGGGGGGAATTTTCTGCTGGGGAGCTCCAGGGAGAAGCCCTTACAGAAAGAACAAAATGGAAAAGGAAGCTAGTGAGGAGAAAATCTCCCCACTGTTTCTGACACTTACGGGGAAGGAAGAGTGAGGATGTTGGAAACCAGGAAAACTGGGACAAAATGGAAGCTGGCTGCTGGGATGAGCCTTCGAAGAGGCTGACAACCAGCTGTGCTGCAGAGCAGCAGCCACCAGACGCACTTTCAGCTGAAGGCAGGTGTCTGTCATACTTCATGTAGGACATCCCATGGGAAGGACTCAGGGGGCAGGGAGATGACTTCCAGGGTGGTTACCCTGTGAGCCTGGAGAAACTGGCGTTCAATATGGTTCCTGCAGCCAGCCACGGTCACAGCTTTTGGATCACAATCCAGCCTCCTGTTCTCTTCTACTCCAATTTGAGACCAGGATTTTTAAGGGGAACGTCTATGGCTTTCTTTTGGGCTTGTGCCAGCTTGCTACAGATTCAGATGCTAGGACTATCATTATCTCTCTCGCAGAGCAACTCTGGCAAAAGGGGTGTATTGTCTCAGTAGGGTCTGCGGGATGTGCCTCATTGTCATCACGCCCATATCAGTATAAATTACTGTCATATCCTCAGGACGACGTGACAAATCCTTTACACTGGCTGAGTCACTCTGAGGGTCTCCAAGGATTCCAGCTTTGTTTTCAGCCTTGAATATGCAATCCATATTATAACAGTGCTGCTCAAAAGAACGTATGTAAGAAGTCTGTATGTTTGTTTAGTTAATGACCAGTGAGAATTCCACCTTTGGGGATTCATAACTTTCTAATATCATTCAATTTCTGCATTTAGTAAGGTAGTTGTTGCACCAAAGACAATTAAGCTGAAGCCTGTGTTCAGTATAAGTCTGGTAGTCAGCCAGCTGGGCAGATAATCTCCTGACTTTCCATACTTTCAGGGGAAATCCTGTAGCACAAAGGGTCTGGCTGCAAAGCCTAGCACTGTCTCAAAATACTTGTGCAACCTCAGCTACTTCACTCGGTCTTGCCACATTAAAGCATATTTCTTTTGCCCAGGCTAATTTACCTCTCTGTGCACTTCATAATTCTCTTCCATTCCAAGGACTTAATCAAAGTTGGGAAACCAGGCCTTGCAGCAAAGTGAAGGAAATTTTTAATCTGAATTTTACAGGTGCAAAAATAAAGGCCATCTGTGTCAAAACTCAGGATTGCTGCAGAGTCTCGTTATCAGATCACAGGCTGTAACTTCTTCTCTGCTTTTAAAAACATAAATTCCTGCAGGCACATGAAAAGGGCCTGAGAGGGGGGGAATTTAGGCTGAGCAGGGACCAACAGATGCATTTCAGAAGGCTGACTTCTAGGTAAATAGTGGCAGAATGTTACTGTGACAACGTCAAGAGAAAAGAGATGGAAAAAACAGCTTCCCAAAGTATGAGAAGAGCAACCAAAGCAAATTCCCTATCAAAAAGCATGTGATACAATAGTGCTTTGGACTAAGACATGCACTGCTTAAGCTTGGCCATGTGCTCATGTGTTGATGTGTGTGTATATGTATAGGTACACGTGGTGCCTTTTTCATTCATAAAACATAAGCCATCTGCTGTATGTCTTGGAAAATAAGAGCAGATTCTCCTCCCCCAACACTGTATAGCTGATGGAAGTGGCTTGGGAGATCTTTTGAATAACAAATAATTTTGATTATGAGCTTGCTGGTTTTAATGTGTGTTTACCACAGCGAAGACAAGCTCTGTGGATTCCTATTTGATTTTACTCACTTAGCTTCTGTACTCCTTCCATTGTAAAAAATTTTACTACAGTATAAAGCAACCTCCTGTGGAATGTAATAAATGTATAAAGATGACATTTGCAAACAGTCCCGCCTCAGACAATGAGGAAGGAAGAATTGAACTCTGTTTGCAAAAAGAAAGGCACTGTTAACAGGGTATGTATCACGACTTGTTTACTAGATTGCTGATAACTTGCAGGACTCTGGAGCATGGCAAGCCCCTGCTGAGGCCAAGCACATAACATTTATAAACCCGTACACAGCCCATTCCCTGGAGGCGCGCTACCTTCAGAAACAGACCATGAATGAAAGTCATCTCTCCATTCCTACGAAGCCCAAATCTTCAATCAATCTTCTTCTTCTAGCCTAGAATAGACCTTAAAGAAAGCATTTGGTCCTTCAATCCCTTCTCCAGGTGAGCATGGGGCTTCACCATGCTCATCATACCAACTGCATGAAGACTGTCCAACTTCCTTTTTCTAGCCCTGTGGTAGAAATCCATCTACGTTGTTCTTTGGCTGTGACCACACAGTCAGTAAAATACTCATATACTTGTCCTGTTTACAAGTCCTCTGTTGTTGGGGTGTTGTTTTTTTTTGCCATTCCTTCCTGCTTGATGTTCCCAGACGCCAGGCATTCCTGAGTTTTGGCCACTCAGCTGGTGTCCAGGATTGTAGCCCATACTGCTGTTCTTTGTAACACTGCGGCATCATATCTATAAGGAAGACTGGTGGAAGACAGTTTCCCGTTTGAGTAATCTTTTTGTTCAAGCAGAAAGGATGATTCCTTTCTATCATCCCTACAGGCTCTCCTCTGGTGACAAACCTGGAGTTTTATAGTATTTGTTATAATGATGAATTTTCAAGCAGAGACTATCAAGTAATGTAAATCAATATGGCCTAGCTGGCTTCAGAAGAGCCGTGCTGATTTACTTCAACCAATGATGTATCCTTGTCTGTCTGCCATAACAGAATGCTTCTCTCAAAAGCAAATTAAATATAGTAGGATTTCAGATGGTTGGGTGACTCCTTGGATGGCACCTTTTATTTCTCTTCCTATTATTTTTGTCATTATCCTTGCATTCCCTATAAGGTTTTCTGCCTGAATTAATGCAGTTATGATTCAGGCTTGGTGAAAGCTGTTTTAACTTTGACACATAACACATACCATATCTGTGACTTCTGCACTTCTATTAGTCAGCAGACGGTGGTTTCCCACTGACTATCTCTGAGGAGTCTGGAGATAAGACTTCCTCTCCAGTTCCACCCACTGGGAAATCATTAGCACGGCTGCCTTACAGACATGAACTCCCTATAACATGCTGTTCCCAGGCACTCTCCCTCCTCCTGGATTGCCTTGGTATCATGGAAATGTGATTTTTATTTATTTTTCCACTGGTATTTGATTCTCAGGTGAACTCATAGTTTGCTGTGGTACGCTAGAATAGCACATCCTAGTCCTAAACTCTAGAGACCATCCTGAGCATAATCGGATCTATATCGAGCCTGTGATTCTCTGAGGCTTTCTCAACATTTTGCACCATACAGTGCCACCACTTCTCCCATCTGGTGACACGGCTCTGAGAAATATCAAAAAGCTGAGAAACCTATTTGTCCTTAAGCTGCTATCTGTTTCCTTTTTGAGCATTGGCAATAGAAGTCCAGTCAAGTGCCAGAGCTGGTCCATTTTTAATTTTCAATTCAATTAAGCACACAAGAAAAAGCATTTGTACTTGGCAGTTGCTGCCCAAAGGTTCTGGTTAAAATAATCACCCACAGGAGCCATTCAGGTAAGTGAAGAGCAGGAGTATGGGCCATCTAAAACCTTTCCTTGTTTTCCCTCCTCCTCTCTGCCTGCTCTTTATTCCTCCAGTTGTCCCCTGGCACCTTGTGCTAAACCCATTCCCACCCTCCCCATCCCCAAGCTGGGGTTTCAGCAGCACCTCTCCAGGAAAGCCATCCTCACCCTCTCCAACCTTCTTCCCACAGGGGCCAGCTCAGTCTGAATAATTCATCTTAGGTTAAGTATTCAACAAGGGGGGCTGGACTGAAAAAATCCTCAAGCCTTCATGTTTGGAGCCAGGGTGTAGGCAGTGACCTGCTCCTGGATCCCAAGGGAGCAGCAAGGATGAAGGTTTTGGGGGCTTGCAGGCACTTGGTCGGTCCAGATCTGCTTAAAATTAGAGTTTGTCCAAATTTCTGTGCTTAAATATGTTACTCACACGTACCTACAGCTCTGAGCAGATTAATAATTAATTGGCATTAGACAGGCAGTGGTGATCTGCAGAATGCGTTGTGGGGATGTTTGTTCTAAAAAAGAAATGAACATTTTTCCTCACCCCTGAAGGGTCCTCCAGTCCATAGAAACAGTAGAGAAGAGACTGTCTTTAAGAAAAGATAAGGTAAAGAATGACCATAAGACACAGGGTGAGCAGGATGCTGCAGAGGAGTGATTCCCAAAGGCAGCCTATACATCTCCTGTGTCGTACAACGTGTGTAATTGTCAACTCACCCGATATCTGCAATTTAAGGGTTCCTCCTGCATAGCTCCTGCTTGCTGTAGTGCCGTATTCTGGTGTCTTTTGTGTCGCAGGACTGGAATCCCTGTGCCCTCTGGACAAACTCCGCATCTGTGGGAGTCCTGCGGGAATCCCACAGCACCATGTGAGAATCCAAGAGGAAAAATTTATTTTGGTAACATCAAAACAAACAAAAAACCCAAGAGATCAAGGACAGGAAGGACAAGGGGACTTTTACAGGGGATAAACTATTTGGGAGCCTCTTACTTTGGACAAAGGGGACTTTGCAAGGAATAAACTACCTGGAAGCCTCTTTCCTCTTTCCTGCATTAATAGATGTAAGGCTCACTCATCTACTTTTCTTCTACCCAAGACTTCCCTGTCTGGCGTGCAGCTGTGGAAGTACAGACAATGAATTTGCATGAGGAGAGCTCCTAGCAGCTTCCACGCTTCTCTGGCAGATTTGTACAAACTGGATATGACATTACCAGCAGCCAGCCACATCTTGCTCCAATAAACACTGTTATTTATTGTTAAACTAAAGGGGACTAGCTCAGCAGAGGCTAGGGAACCGAACACTGCTGGTTAGTGTGTAGATTAAGTCAAGTATTTAGGTTTTACCCACATCTGGGCTGTGACGGTGGTAAGTTTGAGGCAGAAAAAGACACGAGGAAGAGTTCTATCTTCACTGAAGAAAGCTGCATTTTGGGAAATTCTTCCCAAAAGCATGGTTACTCTCAACATTGACTTTATGCTTGAACAAGCTTTACAGTTAAGTTATGCTCTGTAAGTCTTTTCCATGTTGTTCCCTATTTCCTTGCTGAGAAACTGAGTGGCTGCTGTGCCAACACTCTGTTTCCCAGTGGCACCCTTCAACTTTTTTCCTAACTTGTGTTTCATGTTCATAACTGGATTAGATAAGAAAAGGCCCAAACCCCAGCATCAGCCAGGAGATACAGGACTCTTTCATGCAGAAGTGGAGAGGTATTTCACTTGGCTCAGCCACCACATCAAGAAAGACCCTCCCAAAATCCTTCCTGTGATACCAAATGACTATACTTGTTCCCTGTCGTTGTGATCCACTTTCCAATGTTGCCATTCAAGTTCAGTACTCCCTAGAGTCCTCCTGCAGAGTGGCTACATTGTTCTCCGGCAGAAACCCAGGACATCTATAGTTCTTTGGGGGTGATGGAGACAAGACTGGATACACTGAGATCCAGGCCTGAGGAACAGACAAGTTCTTGAGGGTACAAAAAATATCCTAAGGAGCCACATCCCAAAGGAACCAAGAAGAGCCATAAGGTTTCTATATATACAAGTCAAAAGGTGTTTCTTGAGGAGTGAGATAGGGCTGAGTTGCGAAGACTTACGGGCTCAGGACTTTGAAGGAAGGCTCAGAAAGGATGGTTCTTGAAGGACACAAAGGGTGTCCTTGGAAATTAACTCCAGACTCACTTCTAGGAATACACAGCCCCATGGACAGAGTTATCATGTGCCACTGTATGCACTCACTGTCCCTTATCAAAGTCGGTGATCTCAAGCCAGCTTTGCTCTCATGACTGGAGAATCAGAGACCACATGAATTTTGGGGCCCTTGTCTAGAGAGCAAAGGGTCACTCTGTACATGTTCCTGGGGTGTTGGGGACTGGAAGAGGGCCACAGGGAAATAGCTGCCAACATCAAGTGAGGAGAAAAGACATTCTGCTTCCCAGTGAGAAATTTGGCCACAACTGAGCTGAGTGCTGGTCTGGGTTTAGGGAAAGCCACTGAGCATAGTTGGGCACAGCAATTATAGGGGATCAGCAAGGCAGTCCTGGATTGCAGGCACTGGGGTGCTAAGGGAATGACAGAAGTGTCATGTCGTTGGATACCAGGGAGCTGAGGGCAATCCAAGGGACCACCTTGGTGTCAGGAAGCAGAAGCTGTGGAGGGTGGCCCATATATCCTTGGAAAGCTGACCCCAGGGGAAACTAGAAGTTTTTCCATGGAGAAAACAAGACCAGGGTGTTCCCATGGATATTAATCATCCACGCCTAAGCACAGTATGGGGACTCAGGCAATGGAGAAGGCTGGGAGAAAGCTTTCTCTGGAGGCTGCTAAGGCAAGACAGTCCCCATGCCCTTGCCAATTAGTGTGTGAATTTCCTGTCACAGCATTCACCTAGCTATAATGTTATTCAAACAGTTCTTTTTGGAAAGGAAGGTTTTGACAATATGCAGTAGTACTGATATTCCCAGTCCTTACCTTCCCATATAAAAGTCATAATCCCCTCCACATTCTCACTTTTGGCTCAAATAGCCCATGTGACAAGATATATTTAACTATGCCTTTATGAAATCTCAAGAATATTGTCCAAAAATTTAGCTCACATCTGCTTTTCAGTGCAGTGGATATTGATGTGCCTGACAGGCAAGCTCACTATAAATAATATTTTCAACAGTGGCAGGAGAGAGCATTTGGAGAGGGGAGATGATAGCAAAATGGGAAACTGTGGCACGTGGCCCTAAAGCTTGTTCTGAATTTCAGTACATTTGGAGAGCAGACTTCGATTCTGAGGCAAAAAGGCAAATCAAGAAAGTAAACTGGCAAAGAAGGATTGAGTGGCTCACATGAACCACAGGGTTCCTCAGATCGTATTTTCAGCTGAGTCTCCACTCTCCTTTCCTTCTCCTGCCCCTGTAGACCCACATTCCAGCAAATTAACTCTTATCCCATAGAAGACTTCCTTTCTGACATAATTTTCAACCTATCAGCAACATTGCCTAATTATTTCCTTTGCTTTGACCAAGAGGAAGTCCCAGTGACTTAGTATGTATCTGCAGGGAATTTTTTTCTAATCTGAGGGATATCTATCCACAAACTCCACAAAGACACTTTTCTAGAAAATGTTAAAACTTGAAGATTGAGGCTTGCACCATAGGCAAATAGGAGATGATAGCATATGAAAGACATGTAAAGTGAAAATACGTTTTGCAGGGCCTTAAAAAAATAGACTTTCTTCATTATGTGACACAAACAGAACAGAAAGTCAATGAAGAAATACAGAGACTGGTAACATCAAAGCACCCAACTAGGAATCCAGACTCCCTCCTTGGACACACTCAAAAGTCATCTGGATGTTTTCCTTGGCAACTGGTTATAGGTGGCTGTGCTGGAGTAGAGGTGTTGGATCAGATGACCTCCAGAGATATCTTACAGCCTCAGACATTCTGGGTTTCTATGGAATTATCTTTGCAACACCATTTTAGATTAATACCTGGGGGTTAAGTTGCTTGCATTTGTCTAAGCTGCAGAGGTGGTGATTCAGGAGTGAAGACATGCACTGATTCCAAGAAGTGTGGGGCCAAATGTTTTAAATACGTAGATAAACAGAATGACTAGATTGCAGGCATCTGACTCAGAAAGGTCTGGAATTTGGCTGAAATCAGAATTGATGTCCAGGATAAGAGCCTGACCTACATGCAATTTAGTTGTGTTTTCCATAGTGTTGAAGCATTTAAGGAGGTCTTTCTGGCCTGCTTGACCATGATCAAATAGCTAGACATCCATGGGTATGACTGAAAGAAACAGTCTGAGATGTTAGTTTGGACAGGGAAGGAAAGTCTACAATTGGAAGGAGGCTCTGAGGTCGTTCTATATTCTTGTAGAGGAGGTAGTTCAGCTGGCCATAATTAGCCATCTTTACAGCAAACTATTTGTATCTATTCTTAAAGCAATGCATTTTTGTACATTTCTCTGCTACAGTTTTCTTCCAGAGCTGAGTAATCTAGCTTCCATATGAGGATGTCAAGTGTAATAGCTCCACAGAAGTCAAGAGATGACAGGCACCGATTCTCTCCTATCAGCCAACCCTGTCAGAAAAGATTAGACTGGTTCCACATGAGTTGTTCTTGACAATTTTGCCTTAGTTATACCTTCCAGGAGCCTGACAACAGCTTTAGTGTTTCTTCCAGTAGTTTTTAGAAATTGCGGTTAAGCTGACTGGTTCCACCTTTCTCTTTTGAAAATTAAGTACAAAATTCCTGAATTTCTAGGACCTCATACATTTTCCAGAAGTGCTCAACTGTACCACCAATAGCTCCTGAACTGCTAGTGGTATCTAAATACACTATGGTGAATGTAATGAGATAGCAGGAACCATCCATCTTATGTACACATTCTCTGTCCCTGCTTCCTATCTTCAAAAAGGGCAAAAGAGGGACCTAGGGGACTACAGGCCAACGGGCCTCACCCCAGTCCCTGGTAAAGTGGTGGAATAAGTAATCCTGGAAGTCATTTCCAGGCACATGAAGGACAAGAAGGAGATTACAGGTAGTCAGCATAAATTCACAAAGGTGTGTCGTGCCAAATTGATCTGATAACTTTTTATTATTAAATGACTGGCTTGGTAGATGAGGGAAGAACAGTGAATATTGTCTGCTTTGACTTCAGTAAGGCTTTTGACACTGTCCCTAATCATTATCACAAACAAGCCATTGAAGTATGGGCTAGATGAACAGAGAAGTAGGTTGAAAGATGTATTAGCAGGCCCAGAGGGCTGTGATCAGCAATACCAAGTCTAGATAGGGACTTTTAACTAGAGATGTACCCTAAGGATCAACACTGGGTCAGCTGAGTTTGCTGAGGGTGCAAAACTGTTGATACGCTGGTCTATCCAGAAGGATCTCAACAGGTTGGAGGAATGGGCCAACAGAAACCTCATCAAGCTCAACAAGGCTAAGTGTGAAGTCCTGCAGCTGAGGAGGAACAATCCCAGTCACCAGTACATGCTGGATGCCAACTGGTTGGAAAGCAGCTTTGCAGAAAAGGACCTAGAGGTCCTGGGGGATACTACATGAGCCAGCAACATGCCCTTGTGGCAAGGAAGGCAAATGGTATCCTGGGCTGCATTAGGAATGTTGCCAGCAGATCAAGGGAGGTGATCCTTCCTTTCTATTCAGTACTGGTGAAGCCACATCTGAAGTACTGTGTCTAGTTCTGAGGCCCCCAGTATAAGAGAGATATGGACATATCAGAGAGAGTTCAGTGAAAGGCCACTAAGACAATCAGGGGACTTGAGCACCTCTCCTATGAGAAGAGGCTGAGAGAACTCAAACTGTTCAGCCCAGGAAAGAGAAATCTCAGGGGGGTCTCATCAATATGTATAAATACCTGATGGAAGGTTGCAAAGTGGACAGAGCCAGGTTCTGTACAATGGTGCCTAGTGGCAGGACAAGAGGCAATGGGTACACACTGAAACACAGGAGGTGCAACCTGAACATCAGATAACAATTTCTCACTGTGAGGGTGGCAAAGCACTTGCAGAGGTTGCCCGGGGAGGTTGTGAATTTTGAACCTGCATATTTCTTAGCCTAATCTAGAGCTGAGGACATGCACTCGGTGCCTTTACTCACTCAACCAATATCTGGTCTTGCACTTCACAGAATAGTTAAAGTTGGGAGGGACCTTAAAGATTAACTTGTTCCAACCTCCTGCCATGGGCAGGGAGATCTTTCACCAGACTAGGTTGCTCAAAGCCCCATCCAACCTGGCTTTGAACACTTGTTTTCCACAGATTCCATGAGCTCAAGAAGAAGGAAAACTAGCAGCAGTTAGGGTGTCACTAGCTTTACAGACTTCTTTGCTGTCCTTCCTGTAGTTTCTTCCCAAAGTATTTCCTGCAAAGTTTGATAAACCATTTATTGCTCCTCTCCCAGGAGATTCTCTTGAAAGGCTCTGACAGTGTTAAGCAGTGTCAGATTCTGTTATTATAGCAGTTGCCTCATGGCTTATACATTATATATAACATATGCATTATTTGGGGAAGAATCCAAAACTGTCAATGTACAAAGCCCATACAGCACATTTTAAAGGCTCTTTTAATTGCACAGGTGTTAAGCACTACTTTGAAAGATTGGGGTGTTTTCCGGGACTTATTTCCTGCATGCATCAGGACAAGAGTGCTGCATAAATACAAGGCCAGGCATACAAACAACCATAAGACAACCCATCTCTGAAAACCCTAGAAATTCAATGTGTAAACACAGAAAGGCAGTGATGGTTCAGTTCCATCCAGTTGAAATCACTGGGATGTTTTATGTCCTTTAGCTTCAGGGACATCCAACATATAGAACTGGTGGGTACAGCTTCGGGCTGTTGAGATGCGCAGGCTCATGCTCTCAATTACTCTCACTTGCAGCTGCACGCATTATCAAGATGGTAATGTCCAGCTGTACGCGAAAATGGACCGTGATGTAAATACACACAGAAGAGTTTAACACAGATATCTAATTTTAAAAGGTGCCTGCACAGCAATATGGCCATCTTGGAAGGAAGGCAAGGAGAGGATCTGCTGGCTGGAAGCGGTGCTCATATCCCCAGCAGCAGCCTGTCTCCTTCATTTGCTTTATTTCAACAGCCAGGAGTATAGCCAGGAGCTTCAATTGCCAGGAACTCACCAAGTCTCTGCTGAGCCGTCTCTTTAAAGATGATTCTCCAAAAATATGAGCATAAAAAACATTAAGTAGAGTGGGATATTCCTGAAAATTACAATCAGGTTCTACCCCCTAGAAATGTTCCAAACTTGCAAGTGACCTGCTCAGATTTTTACTGAGAAAACTTTTCTGTCTTGCTGCTCCTTTCCTGCCTAAATATCCTCAGGCTCTTGAATGACTGAAACTCACTAAGAAAGACAGATCGCCTTTTGATAATTTCTAATGGAATGTGTAATCTGGGATTCTGTCCCATGCTGAACTCTGTGACCCAGAATGAATATGTGCAAGTTTCAAAATTCTAGTTCAATAATTAAATGGAAATATAATAAAGTAATTGAGTTGTTCTATTGCAAGCTTACACAGAGAGCTACTTCTACTGGAGTAAAATTGTGTATTTTACATGGGCAATGACGTTAGTACAGAATCTTGTATAGAATATATGAAAAATATATTCTAGTTTTTAAGACAAAACTACATGTAAGGTAGTCTCCTCTCCAAAATAGTTAACTAATTGCATAGATTAGCAGGGTCATTGGGATACTCGAAAGCATTAAGGTCTATTCTTTCAAATGCAATTAGGAGTATTCAGTTTAAGAACCAGTCTAAATGGGCTCATTTTACTCCATTATTTCAATCTAGCTAAGAGAAAATCAGTGAATAAATCAACATTTCACCATTACCTGATTGTTAAGGGATTAACAGGAAGCTAATATTACCAAGCAGTTCTTTATAGACTGGCACTCTACTGTAATAAGCCTTGTTCTGATTAAGATGCTGATATGCTTTTGCACTATTTTATATTTCTGTGTTCTTACATGCTTCTAAAAATTGACAGTGACTGAAGAGGATATTGCATACAGCTCAGACAAAGCACACACTGCTCCTCACTGTTCTACACAACATACTTGTTGGCTTTTTTAACCTTCTCTTTACAGTGTTTCTACTATGCATAACAGATCGGGCTTACTGGCTGTGCTTGCAAGAAGTCTTACAAGTCTTTCAGTCCTCAAAATGTGACTCGGAGGAATTAACCACAATAAAAGCTTAAAGCCCTAAACACTGACTTCCTGAGCTAGAAAAATGAATGCCCTGTCTGCAAATAGTAAATATGCTTTTCCCTTTAGGTAGATCAACTCACGGAAGGAGGCATGAAACAATTACCGGGCATGTTCCACATGTGTAAGCATCTGACAACCATGGTGTCGGCAGGCTCCAACCTGTCACATACAATATTTTAAGGATTCAAGTATAGTCCCCAGAATTTTTAAGGAAATCTTAACATCTACCTAATAATTTCAAAGTGTTTGCCACTTCAGCAAAGAAGCTTCTTGCACAGGAGTTAACTGAGTTAACAAGAATTAGAGCGGCAGAGAACATTATTTGGGTTTCTGTACTGCATTTTGCCCCACCTTCCTCCCAGAAGTTACTGCCTCCGCGTGAGGCATTTCCATCAAAGCATTATCAAACTGTGTAAAAAGGCATGAAACTGCAAGATGAGTTGCTCAAAATTATTTCAGTCTGCAGCTGATGGACAACTAGAAGTAATTAATAAATTACTAAGTGATAACAGCTGTCCCAAGTTTCAGGAAGAGATGACCATATTTACCCCCTAAACAGAGAAGACGTCAGCTGAAAGCTTGCAACAACATTGTTTTGTGTCTGTGATACTAGCAGGACAAGAGACCTGAATATTAGGCCAGTGCAGTCAATGTAAAACCCTCCAACACAATTTCAGAAACACCAGTAAGTAAAGGTCCTTTAGTGTGTACATCTCAGAACATAAACTTGTGCCACCTAATGTCCCTGGAATCCAAACAGGGACAAGCCAAACAAGCCCTACAAACCAGACTGAATTCACATACACAAGAACAGGACTACCTAATAGTCAATAGCAATGTTTCACAAAACATCTTCAACCTCACCTTCCTCACCCTCAAGCACATCTTCTGAAACTCAATCAAAAAACAGTGCTGGAAACTACTATTCATAACTCAACTGAGTATTAAAAGTCATCAATTTAAGGACAATACTGGTTTTACACCACTTCAAATTCTGGTTAATCCTTCCACAAAAGCTTGCTGGCAGGATTATTTCTGTATTTTACATTGCACAGTTGTTGGACGCAGAGGGACATCACACCACGACTACTGATCTGAAGAGAAAGAGCAACCACCTGAATTTTCTGCAGATCTGGATTCTGGGGGAAGTAACAGGTCTGGGATGAGGGCCTCTGTGGACTTTGACAAGGAAAGGTTAATTAGGACCTCTTTCAGGCTCAGGTGTGAGATAGGTACCAAGTAGCTTAGCTATTTCTGGCAGTGGGGAGACATGGATATGGCCAGAGGCATCACTTAAGAGGCCTTGGGAACTTCAGAAAAAAACCCTAAAGTGCTCATAGAATTTAGGCACCTTCAAAACTTACTGATGTCCAGCTCCAACAGTGAAGGCCAAATCAAACTCACAACCAAGGCATGGAAACAGTTAATTGATCTTGTCCAAAACTGCCCAGTCTTGCAGCTCACTACTGGAAGCTGACCATAACAGTGTGGTAGAAGTGCTCGTGCTCCTGACAAATAATGCAGACAGACCCTAGAGGAAGATGTTATTCACACAGATGTGGTCCCAACTTCAGACAGTTTCTGAAAATCCACCAGCTCTATCTTATTCTACAAGGCAACAGATTCACATATTTCTTTGCCTCTTGTGTTACACTGTATAGGACCAAGGACACTGACTTGTCAACACTTTAAGTTTCTATGTTGTACAATGGGGAGAAAACAGAGGGGGTTGTTTCAGCAACATAATGAAGTGTTCTGAAAGTTGATACTTTCAGAATAGAAACTATTATGAGGAAAAGTCTGTATATTTTAGTTTGGAAAGCAATTAGCACACATGTATTGACAGTGGAAAGACATCTAAATACCATAGTAACATAAAATAGGATATACAGCTTCCCTAACATGAAATAATAAAATACAATGTAACATACTGAAATAATAGAAAAAAAGAATATCTGATAGTTGAGTACTGCTTTTTCACATGGAGCAGAATACTAACTCTCCCAGATCATAAATTGATTATTGCCTTTCTGAATCAATATAAAGAAGCAGAACATAACAGTCTGGAAACAGCTACTGTCTTTAAAGATTACTACAAGGAGGAGAATACTAATTCAGAGGTCAAACTTTTGGGACTTACATTAACAAAAATTAACCAAGTAAAAGATGCAGTGACTGAAATATACTGGCGAGATTTGTTGGAGAGAACTGACCAAGTACACTGCCTTGCGTGCTCTGTTCTGCGTAATTAACTATCTTATTAACTAGACAATTGATTCACTACTTTATTGACTGATTGTTGCATTCATTCTCTCTTTCTGCTTTTTGTTTTGCTGCCAAATTTATCAGTTTAATTGCACAACTTTCTCCCTAAGTGATTCATTCCCTAATCAACTCTCTCACTCACTGGCAAGCCTGTTTCTCACCCAGTTCACTGCTCAGCTGAATCCCAAGCCTTCACCTCCCTGATCTTCTTGGCATGTGTGACAAGTTGTGGGGCCCCTCAGGGTCCAGACTATGGGTTCTGCTTGATGCTTTAGACGTTAGGAGATTTGACGTTTATTCTACGCGTGCCCGATGAATAACTGCATTGTAAATTGGCAGTGATCTGCTTTTTGTGTTCTGATAGTGAACTGTAGCTACGAACAGTCACAGCACAGGGGCTATAAAAAGTCAATGATTCTCCATTTATATGGATGCCTCTTTTAGACAACACACTTGTCTAGATGACAACTGACTGCTATCACACTGCCGGAGGTAAAACTGCTTTTCAAATCTTAATTACAGGGGACAAACAAATCTGCTTACTGCAAATCCAGAGGAGGATACTTAGACCGCCTGACTAGCCTGGCTAGCCGACCAGCTAAAAAGGGCAGCAAAAGCCACTTAAAAATTAAATCAGGTTGCTCAGGTCCGTGTCCCTTCAAGTGTTAAATACCTCTATGGGGGTTTGATCCACCGCTGCTCCTGACAGCCTGCTGCCGGGCTCGACCATCCTTTGTGGAAGATTTCTTCCCCTGTGTCCAACCAGCATTTCACAGAAGCACAGAATCACAGAACTGTCACGGTTGGAAAGGATCTCTGAGATCACTGAATCCAACCATATACAAAACCACAATCCACACCCGACAATCTCGGCCACTAGAACAGGCCCTGAGGCACATCTGCATGTGCCACATTTCCTCTGCTGCAACTCATAACTGTTGGTGGTTCACCTTTCTCTGTGCTCCCTCTCAGAGGAGATGGGCTCCATCTTCTCCCTTCCCAGCAATGGGGGGCAGTAGTAAGATCCCCCTCACCCTTCTCTTGTACACCAGCTGCAATATGACAATATAATAGCAAAATGAGAAACTACCAGATGCTGAGAGCAGTGGAAGGGCAAAAATGGCTGGACAACCCCAGGCTGGGGCTAAACTAATAAAACAACAGGAGCAACTGCCAGATATCACACGCAAAGAAAAGGATGTATTGGGAACTCCTCTTGGATGAAGGACATCAGAAGACAGTGGGAACAGAGAGGATTCCTAGGCTTACTAAAGCCAGAATTATTAAATAATGGCCTAGAATCACCAAAACCAAGGCTGGTGGGTAAAGAGCAAACTGGAGTGGGTTGTTTATTTTGGAAGGGGAAAAGAGAGGAGAAAAAGGCAAACCCAATGGTATGATTGGGAAGCCCATGGGTGTCCATCAAAGCAGCCTTGCCTGAACCGATGCTGTACAGAGGATGACAACAATCCTGTTTTTCTGTCCATACCATACCCCCAACTTGCTTCCATGTTCAATGAGATCTGGAAGGTTTCTCTGAATGTCAGCAAGGGGCAATTCCAGAGAGGATAGAAGAGCAACCAAACCTCTCCAACATACTCCTCCCCTTTACTATTTGTTATCACCAATTTTCTATCCTGTCAGCTGCCCCTACTCCACTCCACCATATCCTCAGTCCTTCAAGTTAACTTGATTTTCCAGCTGTCACCTCATTTTTCTCCTCCTATTTCTAGGTAAATTAAATGTCAGTACAAGCTATAACATGTAAGCCTTTTTCATCCTCACGTCTGCTATAGTTAATACTCCCTGCTTCCAAAGGGATAGCACTAGATTTTTGTTAGCTATCTCAAGAAAGTCAGTTTTAGGCAGTCACATCACATGTCTGCTGGTTTTCCATAATAATTCTTGAACCCCTTTGGCTTTTCAGCCAAATGTGAAGGAGCCTATGACGACAGAGTTCTTACAGGTTCTGAAGATGGTCACAGCCAAGCAAAAGATGGACTCAAATTAGTGCTCCCACTGGCAGAAAAGCAAATTCAAATCCAAATTCACATATTTATATATCATCTGGGAGCAGCTGACAGCCCAAGCCACAGGCACACCGCTCCTGGCTGGTGACAGTGCTTGCTGGTGCTTGCCAAGCAGGAACACCGTAGGAGACATGAGGGAGAGCCAGAGAATTGCAGAGGGATAGCTTAAACAAAAAGGGACACGAGTCTGTAGAAAATTCTTCTGCTCGGGGAATTACCTGGTTTTTTAAATCCATGAAATCTGCCAAAAAAAACCTCAAGAAAATATTAAATATTTCCACTGGTACAACATTCTCAGGGTTTTACAAATGCCAGGCTAGAGCTATTTACTTAAAATCAGATTTGTGATTAAAGCCAAACTTATGCTGTTTTAAATTCATAACAGAATAATTAAAATAATAATAATATTAATAATTAAAGGTAAACCTAAAATAATTTAAAAGAGCACCATTGCTGATAAGGTACTTTTTCTTAATATGAGTAAATAGCTACAGGCAAAAGCATGATTGAGTATTACACACATATCCTTACCTGGAGAATATGCTCTCTGAGTTCAGCAATAGTCCATTTGGCACTGAAATTAAACATACGCAATTACCACCAGAGTGCACAGCACTACGCAGCACCTGAGGCTGGCTTATTTTAAAACAACTTTTAATGTCACAAACTTAGCAGAAATGCAGTTTTGTTGTGAAGCAACAGGAAACAAATCCTGCTTAGATTAATTTCAATTTACTAAATCAGTGCAGGTCGTTTTATTTTCAAAAAGGCAGCCAAGACCCAAGCCAGGCTGGTGTCCTACACTCAGATCTAAGCACCCTAAGGAAGGAGTCTCAAAGGCATCTCAGTGTCTTCAGTGCCCAAGCCCCATGGACACAGGACACAGTCACAACTCCTAGATCAGCCCCTGCGCTCCTGGGCTTAGTTTCTCAGCCTTCCCAGCAGAAGGGGGATGCAGCCATCTTAGAGCTGGTCCTCCTTGCAAGCACTTGCCTTTCACAGGTTCCATATTTTTTGCACAAATGCATGGCTTTCTCATAGTCAGGATGTTGGTGAAACCCTGGCACGGACCCAGGCTCTCTCTCATTCTACAGCATGCAAGAACATTTTAAACTGGAGATTTCTCAGAGCAAAGTAATTTCCCTGTGAAATTTTAGGAGGTGCTAGGAAACAAGCTGAAAAGGCAGCCACAGGTCTGCCACATTTGAAATTTAAGATGATACAGTGTGAACATTTATAAACATTTCAATTTACAAATGGCTTAATCAGTAAATCAAATTTTTGTTTCACACAACGTTTTTTCTGCTTTCACTATATTCATACCTAGATGTCCCAGGCTCTTCTGAGCTTTCTGCCACCACCTCCCTGCAAAATTCTCCATACCATCTCCCCAGGCCTCTCTCTGAACATGCTGCTTTCTCTTTAGTTCCTACTACCAACTTCAGCTCTGGGAATTCAGCAGATTAAAGCTTTTGGAATTAAAATATAAAGGACCACATGTCTGCAACAGTATCTGTGTAGTGTCTGTGACTGAAGCAGAGCCCTACATTTGCTGTCCAGTGCCACCTGTGTTCTCCAGGTACAAACAGGTTTGCCTCTGGACATCTGCTATGGTCCAAAACTGTTAACATAATCACAGTTTGCACAAATCACCAGATTCCAGAGGCTCAGTGCTGAAATCAAACAGCAAACACCATGAAACCCATGATAAAAGCTGGAGAAAGGACGTGACTGATCTTGTCTTCTGCGCAGTAATGACCATGCTTAGTCTTCCTTCTAACAGTCTTCACTATTTTCAAATCCTAGGAAAAGGACCCAAGATCCAGCCATTCTGTGCACAATTTCCTCCCAGTGGGGATTTACCCAACTTGCCCCCATGCAGGAGAAGCATGGCCTCCCAGAGACCGGTTGTAAGAGGACCTTCCCAGCCCAGCAGGTTCCAGCCCTTCTGCAACCATGATCTCCAGCCAAGGGGTTACATGGAAAATATGATGCAGCTCCCAGGTTTTGTTCCTTAGTAGTAAAAGGAGTGAGTAAGAAGTAATTTAAAAGACCTTTCTCTCTTGCCTACCCATGCTTTTTTGTGAAAACAGATCAGCCACTGGAAAAGATGTTCACAAGCAAGCCTTAGCCCATTGCAATCTATGTAACTTTTGTGGAAAAACTGAGTAAATGCATATGTAATTCATTTTTTGCTTTCCATGGGACTGGCTGATTACCGGAACAAGCTAAAATAAACCAAAAAACAACAACATCATTTTTGGGCCAAGCAACTTTATTTGGTATATTTTGTTTTCCAAACAGAAAAAGCATTGTTTCTCTAAAATTAAGGACAGATTGAATGATGCGTGAGGTCTAAAGAGGACTACATATTCGATCATTTGTGGTTAGGGAAAAAGAGCGATGGGCCTTCTCTGACTAAGGTGCATCAGACATTTCTTTTTTGTTATTATTTTGTTGGTTTTTTTTAATCTCCAGCTCTTCACAGAGCACTCTTGTGTTCAAAAAGAGATGTTTTCATACACAAGCTTTTGTGTACAGCCGTGCTTCAGCTGTATTTCAGAAATTAAGAGTCGCCCATCTGAGATCCGCTTTAATGACTAATTTCCTTACCATAGAGTTTAAAGTACAAAGAACTGCCACCGACCGGCAGAGCCAAGCTTTCAGTTGCCATGCAACACCCCTGTCACAGGTTTCCCTTCATCTTCTAGTGGTTTTACTCGGGCTCTGTTCTTCGTGGATGAAAGTTATGCAATGCTTTCTAGATACTTAACAGCAGATGTATTAAATTTCTAATCTGATATAAACCAGGCCGCAATTTTCTACTGAAAAAGTCACATCAGTGAATTCAATAATGGTTTAAATTATAGTCTTTGATAGCAGTGTATCTAGTTTTCAAATTTACATTATGCTGATTTTCCTAGCACATGAATCAGTGACAACTCCTTTTTGTCTATGTCCTCTTTTAAGAGCCTGTGGGATTTTGCCAGTGTTTTGAGGGAAGGAAAGATTTCCTTTGAAACTTTACAAAACCACTGGCTGGCACGTTAGTTTGTGGCAAACGTGGAGCACTTGCTCATTGGGAAACAGAGATGGACACCGTAAGTCCTGCAATGGTAGGCAGCTGCTAATCACCTCGTTCCCTTCATGCTGACTGGACAGGAGATACAAGCTGAAGCCCTTCACCTGAGCTGCTGTAATCATCAGGAACGAAGTGCTTTGCTATTAATTTGAATCGGATTTGAAGCAAAGAAGTAGACATAAATGACTTGATATTTTTCAATGAATGAGACTCTGAGTCACAGAGTTGTCTGTGCTGTTGCCTTTTGGTTCAGAAAATAACTTCCAATTCTGAAAAAGAGTAATTTAGTATTATTAGTGAACTATAACCAAAATTTAGAGTAATCTAGACATACTAATGCAGCTACTATGCATTCATGCAAGGCTGCAGAGTAGCTGTGAGCTGGCATAGGCAGCCATTTCTAAGTACAACAGACACCAGTCATCCAGAAAACAGTGCTGTCACATACATAAAGATGATTTTTCCTTTCTTTTTCCTATCTGGATGAATGCACAGGTTCTCTCGTGGTGTTTCTGCAATCTCTTTGGAAAACATAAGGGCCTAATTATATAAATTAGCAGAATATTTTAAATTTCACATAGGGTGAAAGTGGTGTTAAATTTTGCCTCTTTGCCATGATGATGACTATTTATAACTTGTTCTGCTATTTGGTTAATAGAATTTATACTAATGGTTTGTACAATAAAAACATTTTTGAAAATAGACTATTTAAAGTATCGAAATTATGCTCAGAAAGTCTAGAAAGATGTTGCCTGTCTATTTATTTTCTTCAGTTGTCAACCTGAGATTTATAACAAGTTTTACCACATGATGCATTTGTATGAGTTCAATGACTCTCTTTCAATATAAATGTTGGCTTTCTAAGGTACACAGCTTAAGAGGTGAAAGCCTTTTTTAAAGGCAATAGTACTTTAATAAGTTGGCATTTTATAAAGTGGGTTTTGCTTTTTCCCACTGAAACCTTCACTCTGCTGCAGAGGAAAGTGCAGATGAGTCAAGAAAACAGAATAATTTTCATTACATTCAGAGTCTTTCAGTGAAAGCTAATGTGTTCCCTTGTTCTGAGAAACATCATGTAAATCTTCTTCTGCACACACTTCCATATGACCCATTCTGATTTATTCATGGGCAGCTTCTCCTCCTTCTCTCTGTTGTTGGTGGGCCAAGGCTGGGTCAGCCCCAAAGGTATTGCTGGGAGCTCCTGCTGCCCATCAGTCCCACATGGTTCCCCTCCTTGCCTTTTGGTTCCTGTGGAGGAGAAATGCATGGGGGTCAGAAAGGAGCCCTGCTCATCCCTGGGATCCCCACACACCTTGCCCTGACTTCAGACCTGGGCTCTGTTGATGTTAAAAGCTGAGTAGACTACTTTAAAGCGATCCAGATCAAGCTGATCTTAGTATTTTGCATCCTTTATTTTTCCTCACGGATGTTCCTAATTTTTTGTGTCATTTTTGCCATAGCAAGGCTTCTTAAAAAATAGTGGTCTTTATCCAACACGTAGGAAAGTTTTTTCCTTTGTTGCTGTGTCATTGTTGCTCTGCTGATCGATTGCAAACTCTATGCATTATATATCCTTTACGTAAGTTCAGGGAAGTACAATCAGTGTTCAGCTGATAAAGTCAGTAGGTCTGAATGCAAAGTTTTCAGAAAACCTGACTACGGTTTGGGCTGATAAAATACAGCAGCTAAGCGTGTTTGATAAGGAAGGCTGAGTATAATACACAGGAGAGAGTATAATACATGGGCTTTCGTTAAGGACCATTTAATTTGACAATGACCACCTATCAGCAGATAATTTCTCTTGCTCTGAATAAAACATTTACCTTTACTCTTTGCTTATGTTGTTTCTCAAGCTTAGGATTCACTTATACAACAAATAGCCTACTAGGGGGCTCTTAAGCCCGTGTGTGAGGGCCATGCTGGAGGTGTTAACTCAGCACCTCACAAATCGGAGCTTCTCATTGCTGCCACTTTTACCATTCACTCAGCCTGTGGCCTCCCAGACTGGGGGAAATAACAGCATGCCTCTGCACAAACCAGGTATGCACCCACCCCACAGGAAAAGAGCCAGGGCAGATGTTTCCACCACATCGTTCCCTCATGTCAGAGAGCTGGTGGAGGTCCCCCTTCATGCACAGGGAACTCATGTCCTGTTACAGGTGTGGGATACGCAGCAAAGTACAGCCCCAGGACAAGCAGAGGTGGTATGAACACTTGGAAGAGAAATCTGGAGCACATCTTACAATGAGTAACCCATCACTTTCAACCTCAAGCTGGATTGCAGTAGATTGAATCCAGTAACTCTTGGCACTGTTTTTCCCTGTTTGCGCCTGTGCTAGTGAAAGAGATAGGGAGAGCATGAACTCTCCACCCTCTGTTTTGCCTGCTAACTCACTTGTCAGCCTCTGCTTATAGATTCATAGGATGGTAAGAGTTGGAAAGGTTGTTAAGGATCATCTAATTCCAACTCCCCCTGCCATGGGCAGGGACACCTCCCACTAGAGCAGGTTGCTCAAAGCCCCATCCAGCCTGGCCTTGAACACTTCCAGGGATGGGGCATCCACAACTTATCTGGGCAACCTGTCCCAGTGCCTCACCACCCTTACAGTAATTAATTTCTTCCTGAGAGCTAGTCTAAATCTCCCCTCTTTTAGTTTAAAGCCATTACCCCTCATTCTATCACTACAGTCCCCAGTAAAGAGTCCATCCCCATCTTCAGCCTGTGCAAACCATCCCAGATGATGCCCAGGCACAGCTCAAGAGAGAGTACGTGTTGTGGAGACTACCCAGCAGCAGCAGAGACATGCAGGCTGCCATACTCTTTGATTTCAGGGCCGGGACATGGGCTCTGTTCTTCTCTGTTCAGTGGCGTAAGCAAAGCCTGAGAGCATACCACCAGCTTTGCACAGAGCTACTGGATTCAGGAGTACGCCGTTGCCAATGTTTGCTGTTTCCAGGATGCTAATCTTGACTCCAGAGCTGGCTGCATTCCAGCAATACACATCTTTCCTTTCCATATGACAGTGCCATGGACTGTTTGTCTTTACTATGCTAAAGGTGCTACTGTAGGCAGGCATGTCAGATGTGCATCCCCACCTGGCCACCGAAAACAGCAGCAAAATAAAGCAAATCACCGAAAGTCAACGTGCCAAAAATACGTGCAGCAACCTGGCAGTCATACTGCGCTTCCCATTTGTTTGTGACGCAGAAGGTGTATTGCAGCAGGCTGCTTCAAGAAGATTGGAGCATTAGTTCATACACGCATGGCAACATCCACCTGCATACATAGATCATTTTGGAGGGCAGTTGTTGCATATAGTCCTGCAACTCTCCCCTCCCTCATACAAATCTTGCATCATTTTTTGAAATCTGTATTTTAGCCTTCTTTATGCCATTTCTTCCTAGGGGAGCCTTAGCAAGAAACAAAACTTCTTGTTCTCTGTTAAATCTCTAACCAAATCTGGGAAATAACCATTAGTGTTTATACTGAAAATCCTGGAAAGGAGAATCACCTGTGTCTCATTTAAAATAATCATGTCAATTCAAACAATTATGGTAAGAAATTAGATCACAGATGTCTCTTCCAATGGTGAAACAAACCTTTAACACTGGTTAATCCCCTATCGATCAGGTGAGAATTGATTCTGAATGGACAAGCAAGTCCATATTTGCAGTGAATGAGTAACACATCACATAAAGAGAATAAAATGTGTGGCTTGTGAGACATTCTAGTGTACATGATGAAGGACAAAACATGAAAGAGATGAGGGTATAATGAAGAACAATATACAATAATTGACAGTACAGAGACACATGCAAAATGGATGTGTTTGTAAATGAAAATGTGTAAATTAGGATATTATTTCCTTAGCTTGCAGTTACCAGAGCAGACTCATAAATAAAAAATGATTGGGGATAACTTGTTGGAACACTACCAGTAGTGTCGCCAAACCTCAGGAGTTTGAACAGTACAGTTGCTTGAAGTCTAGTGCAAAGCACCAATTTTCAAATTTGTTCCAATTAATAGCAAAAGATGAGAAGAAATCAAGATTGAAGTGGCTAGAATTCAAATGTTGTTTTCCTAAAGACAGACAAGTGAGATTTAATTTTCTACCTTGTGCACCAATTAACACTTTGTTTAAGTTGTGGTAATGGTGGTACTCCTTTTACTTAAAATTTTTGAATTTTTGCAGGTGATGTGTTTATATGAAGCAGCTTTTAAGAGTGACGTTGTAACTGAGGCACCATAAGTATTTTAACAACGTATTTCATGCAGGCAGTAATAAAGAAGGGAGTACATTTTGGCTTTTCTGGAATAGCTAATGTACAAGAAGCCCAGGTCAAAAGAGACTTTTTTTCTTTTTTTTTTTTTTTTAAAGAAAAATATTTCTCTTTTTTGGTGATTACTCTCACTTGTTAATTTTCAGTTACAAATATCAAGTTCCAAAATACCTTACATGTCAGTCAAACTATTGTTCCTATAAGTTGCATAAATAAATGGAACAATATATTATTAAAATTACACATGTGCATGTAACTTTTTATATGAGGGGAGTATGTTTAGAACGATGGTGGTAATCTGACCCGTATCAGGGACAGAACACAAACTGGGCACGGAACTGCAATGCAGGAGTTTGATTTATGCATGCAGAGACACGTCCTGTTTTTGCAGAGGTGCTAATGTCCACCACCCCAGCAATGTTACATTTCACTGGGAAGAATACAGGAGTTTCCCAGCAAACCACAGAAAACTCATACATCCCAAAATATGTTTTTTTACCTAGCACGTATTTTCTTCTACAGATAAGACATGGAGCTCCAGATGGAGTACGGTCTTCTAATATGAGACTAAGCCTACTAATCTTTCTGTATCTTGCAGTACAGAAAGTCTTGCCAACAGATAGATAGGTTCTACTTTGCTCAGAACCTGAAGGTTCTGCTTGCCAGAGACACCAATAGCAGGGGTTTGCCTGTCAAGCTGAGCTTATTTCTCTGGGTCCAAATAAGAAACAAATATACCATGGTGGATAGACCTCCTCTGTTTTTCAATATTATACTGAGGTAGGAGGTCACAAAAGCTACTTATCATGGTTGACTCATTATTTTGTATGTGCCAAAAGTAAAACTTCAGCTATCTCATAGTTCAGACTGAAAAAGACCTTTTCAAAAATAAGATCAGATACTCCACTGCATTTATTTTGTTAAATTTATTCTGATATTTATTGAGTTAAAGAGAGCATCTGCCATTTGTTTAGTGGCCAGGCCAGACTAAACCACTAAACCAGGACAGCAGCGACAACCAGGCTGTCCTGTTTTGTGTCATAGATATTGTGTTTGTTTTGTTTCTTTTTTTTTTATCTTTTTTTTTTTACACTCCTGCCTGGGGTGGTCAAAAGAGAAAAGCAGTAAGTGTCTTCTACAGCACCAGGAGAGTCTGCGCTGCATGAGGCAGGTATGGTTTGGAGTAGCTGAAGTACAGGAGCCGAGCACAGCCCTCCTGTGCAACATCACTGTCTGGGAAAAAAAAGTACCAGTTTAGTAGACTGATACAGCAAGTGATAGTGCTTATCAGCACAACGTGGGCTCGACTGTTTCGGCCACGGGAGTAACCAAGGACTCTATTTTCCCAGTGGATATCGGGGTCAGTTTCAGACAAAGATGACCATTCACCCTGGGAGAGTAATGCATTCTCCATAGGGGCCATACTCATGCTGACACTGTTCCAGACACACGCAAAAAAAAGCCAGTGTCTCCTGAGTAAACAGCACAGTGGGCAGAAACTGTTGTATACAGGATGGTCTAAATGCCAGTAAATGCCTGGATTGATTTACAGGTATCAATCAGAGTGCCGCTCTACCCATATAATCCTGGAGAATCTAGCATTTCTAATCTGCCCAGTTTTCTGTAACACCACTGGCACAAAAAGAAACTCAAGCCAGGTCTCCTAATGAGGTGGGCTGGCCTAGCACTCTACATGGAGATTGCTCACAGTCTTTGAAATGCTCCACCACATTTTCTCTAGTTTGTTATACCTCAAACCAGGACACTTGGCCTCCTCTTGTCCCTTGGCATATTTGGAACTTCAGGGTTTCCTGAGCATTTCCTTTTTCGCTTCTTTAAATAGCATTTCACAAGGGCCAGAGTGGACTTTGGCTGCAATAAGAATGACTGGTTGGATATCTCTGTGTGTTTATGTCACATCTGCACCAGTGTTTGTCACTCCCTGAAGAGGGGAGGTGACAAATAGGAGAAGGGAGATGGAGTTGATGGAGTTGTGAGGCCTCCTGCCCTATCTGAGGACGAGTGGCATGAACTTTAAAGTGTAGATGGTGTTCTTCTGGTAGAAGACAGGACCATTTCAGGACACCTGTAAATGGAATATATCTCAAGCTCTCTCTGCCCTCCTAGGTTCAGCATACATAATAATAACACAGGTCCCAACCTGCTGTCCCAGTTGCTAAGGGGCTCACATTGGACAAAACTTTGAGAACTGCTAGCCTAAAAGTGGGTTCAAGAATTCCCCTTTCTGCCACATTGGTTTTTCGGAGGTGTTTTTCCTATTTGACCAGAGGCAAAATCTTTTTCACCTTGCTTATAACCTAAAAATACCAGACTGAGGCACTTAAAAGACGATGCTCTGATTAGGTCGCAGAGATATGGTCTGACGACAAGCAGGCTCAAGGATATTTTGCAGTGCAGTCCAGACTGATCTTGGCTCCCCAAATGTGGTGAAGAATAATAACCTTCAAGCAGCCACAAGCCTTGGTCTTTGTGGCTTTATCAGCATGCAGGGAGGCAGCCAAGCCATGGCCACCCCTTCCTGCAGCCTCTTTGTGGCCTCTGTCACTCTCAGCAGCTCCTGCATGACCTTTACTGGCTTTGAGATGATGCAATGGGAGTGCAGTCACAAGCTTTTGGGGCTGTAGCTGTGCTCCGAACGCCTAAATCACGCCCATTGATCCCAAAAGGGATGAGAAAGCTATTGAGGCTAGAAATGATGCTTTGGTAGTTGACCCTACCCTGAATGTCACTCACCTACTCTGCCCAGCAGTGACTTTTATCTGGACCTCCAGAAGTTTTTGCTGACTGTAAAAGGGCCAAACTGCCTTCGACTGCAAGGACATAAATTTAAAAAAAATAATATATATATACATATATATATATAACTGTGGGGACAAAGGAAGAGATAAGTAAAGGAAGAGATGAGTGCAGACCCTTCCGAAACCCTGTTGACCCTTGTCTACACTGCATCTCTGCTAGTTCAGGTGGTTTCAGAAATATGGTTGTTGGATTTCCCAGAGATTTGTCCAGACTATCTGCTTAATGACAGTGCAAAAACTGTCCCCATTGCCCTATGTCTCCTCTCCGTGAACAGTTACCCTTGGGCTTTTGTCACCAGCTAATTGCATTGGGAAAGCTGCAGGCATTCACTAACAAAATATTGGCAACAGCTCACAGGGGGCATGGGCAGAAGTGACTGTGTGATTTATTAATATCAATAGCTGAGGTGGGTTCTCACAGGCATTGAAATCAGACCATTGAAGCTGTCATTGACCCATTTCTGGACTTTACTCCCCCAAGGCACAGGCATCTGATCTGCTCATGCACAGCTCCTGAGCTGCCATGGTTTTCAGTCCACACTTAAGTTTAACTACTTCAGTTTTTAAAAAAACATCTCTCCCAGAGTAGTGATGCTCCCCTGTGGGAATTTTGCTTTCGCATACTTCATAATTCATAGTTTCTAAGTAAAGCTCTTAACAAAATTAAGCAGTACTTGGGAGAATCAACCAGGACTGTTGGCCCTCTGTCCTCCTATACTTAGTGTGTTACCAGTCCTTGAGTCACCTATCTGAAAATTAGCTTTGATACCTCTGCACTCTACGACTATACTGGCCATGTATCCTGAACAAGTTCAGGAGCATCTGATGCGAGTAAGAAGCTCAAGAATGGATGGATTTTTGCTAATGGTGGCTCTCAAAATGAGCTGCTTCTCTCTCCAGCACAGTGAAGTCTAACAGTATTTTGCTCTGAAATGCTGATCAGCCCTATCAGATTAGGTGCTACGGTTCCTACATTGAGTACTTTGCTTGTTCCTATTTGGTCTTATTTATAACAAATTTAAAAGGCTGCATCACATTTTTTCTAAATTCCCAAAAAAATCTGCAGTACTAATTAGAGGATAGTTATCCCAGCTGGTAACCTTCTATCTTTGCTGGATACTTCCATTTACCAGCAAGGAAAAAAAAAAGATTACTGCCGTCAGTACCATTACGGCAATCAAATGTTGTGGGCTGCCAAGCACAATTTTTCCCCCCGATAAAACTTATTTCTTTTAATGAGAATAAATCTTTCCAAAGCACATTTCCTTTCTGATGTGAACAAGTGGTTTGAAACAGAAGCACACACACATGCCTATGTGACGTCTTTTTAACATCCGATTTCTGGGCTCCAAGGAAACCAAGCATGCACACAATATACAGAACTACAGAGGACAAGGTGGGGGTTTTTTTATTGCACCACAGTGACTCTTTTATCTATTCTCGGCTGTTGGATACCGTTTTGCAATACCTACTGGTGGCAATATCTTCATGCTGGTCTAATGTTAGGAAAATCATTATACTGTTTTCAAGGGAGAGAAACTTATGGCAGGCACCTCCTCCCGTTTGCCACAGGCCATCACAGGAGGAGGTTCAGAGTGGAAGAGCACTGTGGACCTGCTCAAGGAAGCATGGTGAGCACTGCAGCAGTCAGCAGCCCCCATGTTCAACAGAGAGCTTCTGGTCCTCTGCCATTCACATGAAAATGTAGTGCTGCTTAAACTCTCAGGAAAAAAAACAATATTAGAAAAATAAAAAATCCTGTTTCAAAAATGATCTCTGGGCAGGTCTGGTGCCATGTCACGGTCCCAGGACGACCTGGCAGAGGGGATGCCAGGGCCCAGGGCTGGGGGTGCACACTCGCAACACAGAGTTGTCTCGTCCACAAGACCCAGAGGAAGACCCCCTTCTCCACAGGTGCATCAGCTGCACTCAGTAAGTACGATGTAAGTGCATTTTATTTGAGTAAGAACAACACTCTGACTGTATCTGGACATGGAGTAGTACAGGATTTGCATCTGAGAAAGCTTTTCTGTTGTTGTTTTGCTGTATTTTCTGACCTGGGTAAAGAACAATCCTGAACTCATTGAGGAACTTGGCTTTTGGAGCCAAAGTTGTTTTCCCTCTGGACCCACCCATAGGAAAAATGGAGATTTTTAACCAAGCAATGAGCACAAGCAGGTCAGCCGCTCCAAACTCCCCCTGCCAGGAGGCAGCTGCCCAGGCTCAGACAAAAGCCTCCTTGCAACTAACGCTCGGAGCAATAGAGAAGAACAGAAGGGGAATGTAAAATAGGGGTTTTAAAATGAGGAGCCACACTCCAGCTTGGCCCTACAGTAGCCTCGCTAAAGGACAGCAATTCGTTAATGTGCAGCGCAGGTAGCTACCCAGAGGTTACCTTTAACTGCCAGCCTAAAGGAAAAAGCTGTAGTGGAAATGAAGGTGGGAGGGGGTTGTGGGGAGGAAAGCAACACATCTAGAATGTGCAGAGTCAGTTATAAGTATGCCAGGGTACAGAGAGCCAAAAAAGGCACCGTTAGCTCTGTCCAAAAGAATAAAGGGGAATAAAAAGAGCATTTACAAATACCAGAAGAAAATACATTTTTAATAAATCAAAGGGGTAGACTGCACGGGCATTCTGAAAAGCAAAATATTAATTACTACATTGGGTTTGCTTTCATTTAAAAAGTAGATAGATTTAATGCCTTGGCTTAAATGATTTATGATGAGTAAATGAATACACAAATCATATACAATCATTCATTCATTCAAAATAAAGAATAAGAAGAATAGTGAAAAGGAGAATAGTCTGATCGTAGTTTTCTGGTCTGATTTCCCATTTAACAGACTTCATTTACGCTTGTTGGAAGTAGAGCAGATCATTAACTTCAGGCTAGAGGTGTCTGACTCCTAGATGTCTCAAAGTGCACATCTGGAAAAAGCCCTTTTCCTTTCCTGGGACCCAGTAGCTGGAAACAGAAGCAGCATAGCTTTGTCTACATTTTCCCAAGAAGCAGAGTCCAGAGCAGAGAGTGCTTGCTTTGTGAATCACATTATTTTCTGAATCCAAATCACTGTATGCACAAATCCTGTAACTCAGTGCTAGTTGGCTCAAAAGCAGGATGTGATCCTCTTGTCCCAAAAGGTTTCCAGGAGTTCTCCCAGGACTCTTCCCCGTGCTCTAAGGAAAGATGGCAGGAGCTGGGCCAGCGGACACCTCCCTCTACCATATGCTGCTGTGAAACGTAAATGTTTCTATCAGAAACCCAGGTAAGAGTGAGCATTTCTTAGATATTTCTGTTAGGTTTTTCCAAACCCAGTATACACTGCTGCATGTTGAGTATGCTCTGCTATTTTATTTTTTTTTTCCCTCCAGCATTTGTCTATAATATTAAGAATTCTGGGTAAAGAGGCATTTTCTTTGACAGGAAACAAATTGATCAGACACTATCTGGTATTTTATCAGTCAGCTCATGTTGCGTAGCTGCAGCTGAGGCCTCTTCTTCCAAACTTTCCACATCAGGTCCCATGTTAGTAAGAGTAGAAAAGTCCCATTTCTTCCCAAAAGACTTTTGGCCTGATCCTCTCTTGAGTGAAATATGTTCCTTCAGACCAACTCTAATATGGTGGGAAAATCAGGTTCTCTATTTAGAGTGATCATCTGTACGAAATCTGGAAATAGCTACCACTTACTTCTTTAGAGGCAGAGGAGCTGCAGATAAGGAAGGGCTTCATGCCGGACCCCGGGAACCACTCCATACCTACCCCAAAACTTATTTGCACTACAATGGAGCCAAAATCACATAGTAATTCTGTAACTATCAAGGAGAGGGAAAAACCAATATTTCAGGAAAAAAAAACCAACCTTGTGTAATCCCAAACAACAACAGACCTGCCTGAGGGCTCCAGTCCTTTGACACCAATCAATACTAAAATGAACACAGCACTCAGACACTGCTGGTGAATTTCGCTGTGTTCATCACCAACATTTCCGACCATCTTTCTCCTTGATTTTAAGAACTTCCACACTAATAGAGTTTAGAAAGACTACCACACTGAAAAGAGGAACGTGCAGATTTATTTTCTTAATATAGTGAGGTACAAAGGAGGAACCGTAATTTATTTAACATGGACAGTAATGACTGTCTGAGGCTTACTTTTGTGAACTGCTTATTGTAGGCAAAATGTTAATTAATTGGGTATTTCAAGGGAATAGGCAGGGCTCCAGGAAGCCCTCGGATTTGTCTGACACTAGAAGCCAACATTTGTCATCAGCAACAATCACAAATACAATTTTATAGCGGAGTTTCTTGTGTGCATTAAGTCGATTGTGTTTAATCCCCTGATGACATGCAAAATGACATTAGTCACTATCACTTATATAATGAATCACAAACATATCATTACAGGCTCAGCCTCCATAAGGGCAGACTCTGGCAGTAAAGAACAGCATGCCAGTCTAAATAAAGGGACATTGACCGCTGTGGTGGGGATGAGAAAAGAGTTTTGCTCTCTTTCTTACTGTCTTACATGTAGGAGAGATTTGTCAAGGTAAATGGCATCCCTCAAGATCTTCTGTCATGAAAATGTATGTTTCAATGCAAATCATGCCCATGACCTGCCATGCTTGTGCCCCCTCACCTCACAAAGCCTGTGCTGATGGCAGATAGTACACAGGAACAAGAAGTACCTTACAAACTGACACAACCAACCTTCTGTCAGAAATCAAGATGCTGGTTTGTGAAAGGAGACCAATGGGGATTTTTCACTTCTTTCAGTGCCCAAGTTGTACCACCAAACCCTTTATTTCACATGCACCAGCCCCTCTGGAGCCCTGAGGAGGCATGGCTGTAATCAGCTTCCTCGTATCTCCTCAGAAGTTCAGATTTTCAGAGCTTCCAGCTTTCTTCTTCTCTCCTGCCTCACTGCCCCCACTGACTTTATCCCTGCATCTGGGAAAACGAGACATCACTTAAAAAAGACAAACTTCAAAGAAATAAGCACATCCATTACCTGTCTGACTACCATCAGCACAACAGCCTCCATCTCACAGATACATATCAATGTAAACAACTCCCATGTTCTTGCCCAGTGTTCATTACCTTCTCAACTCACCAGAACAGCCCAGAAATAATTTAAGGATTCAATAAACTCATTAAGTACTTCCACTTACAATTTAGGATGCTATAATCTGGTCTGGCTGATTTGCGCAAATTAAATCTTTCTGACTCATATCATACCTGTTTCTTTCAGCCTAGGTCTTTACTTAGGAAATTTACATTACTTCCTAATTGCATATAGTTGAATTTTCTTATTCAAGACAGGTTTTCCTTTAAAGTATTAAAATAATTTTAAAGATATGATTAATGGTTTGCCCTTTCTCATTAATCGGTCAGTTGCTCATTCTTTCTTATTTCCAAGACGTGTTTTTAAAGCAGGATGAAAAGACCTTTCGTTGCCTCTAGTTAAAGCTGTTGATGCTGTTGCACTTGCACTGTTATGCACCTTTAGTAGCTCTGTGCCAGGCACCTTCCACCAAGAATAATTTGTACTCTGAAAGGCTAAAACCTAAGGGCAGACAAAGAAATAAACTGAAGTTTAAATGACGGAGACAAAAACGCAGTCAACACACAAAGCAATTTGCTTCTCTGCGTCCAGGGGGCTGTTTCTGGAAAGGTGTCAGTTCCAAAATTTCTTCCTATTCAACAAAGCTCTTAAGAATCATAGAATGCAGCTTACTGTATGGTGAGACTGTCATTTAATAAGAATGAACTTGGGCTCGTGAGTGTCCTATTTGCTGGTTGGTACCATTCAGATGGAAGTTGGTGGGAGAACTCCTTAAATGAAGCATGCAAGATACAGCACCTCGGGACTTCAGATACACAAATTCCAAGTCATGAAATTGAGCATTTGAGGTCTTAACCAGAGATAAGTGCATACTGATTACCTCTAAAAAATAAGAATAAAAAACCCAAACAAACAAACCACAACAACAACAACAACAAAACAGAAATAAATTGAACTAAATAAGTTTCTCATGATGGTGGATAATAGCTAGAAAAATTAGTATTGGAGTGGGAACATGTCTGCACTGGGCTTACATGCCCTGAGCTGACAGTGCAGACATTGCCTTTAACACCTCAAAACCTCAAAACCAAAAGGCAAGGAATCTAAAAGTATTATTTCAAATATCCTGGGATTTTTAGGTAGATGTCAAGATTTGGAAGGCAGCTTGTTTGTGATGGGATGTGCAGGAGGATGACTTGGACATAGGTATGACAGATGCACCTTGGAAGACCAAGCAGTGCATTACTGTCTTCTTGTCAGGCCTGAGGACAGCCATCACCAGACCACAGCAAAACAGTACCTCTGCTGCTGCTTTCTCAGCCACATTCCATAATTTAAATGCCCATATGTCTGCATGACACAAAACAAAGCAATTCTCCCAGGTAGGGCAGGCTGCAGGCCACAGAGGCTTTTCCTTTGGCTGTGTCCCCACAGCCCTTTTGGCTCTAGGCTGAATGAGACCATTTCATGTTTTCTGAAACCCTGGCTGTGCCTGTTCCTCTCCTCTGCACTACCTGCATTGGGTCCTTGTGAGACCATGATCCTTCTAGATATGTGATTCCCAGATGTGCCATGTATTCTAGAAGCTGAGCATCTCTGAGACATTTCCAGTCCTGGGGAGAGGGTTATTTCACATACTCCTTTATGTACTTGAATAGGATATTTACCCTTTAGCAGCAGTACATTGTTGCCTAAATGTCCAGCTTGTTATCTCCAACAGACCCAAATCTTTTCCTGCAGGATTGTTAGCCTCTATTATCTGCTCACTTGAACCACTGAAGTCCTGACGATGGTGCACACACAGAGCATCCTGTCTCATTTGAGTTTATTTCATCATTGTATGAAAATATAAGCTTGTATAATATTTGAGGCTTGAAGAGACAATTTCACGTTTCCTTGCATGATCGTTTTATTTTTTCCCCATTCTTCTGAATTTCAATTCAGAAGTATAAATTTGGTCTACAAAAAGCCCTTCCTGTCATAAAGAACAAATGTTGTCCCCGTGAAGGAACCATAAAACAAGCTCTGGGTTTTATTGTTTACTTTTCAGTTCAAATTCTTTTTCAAATGCCAAAGAAACAGCGAATTAGCATAAGGGTGGGCTTGCTGATATAATGGACGCAGAGAGCAAATCTAAGTGTTGCTACCAGAAGTACAGAATGCATTTTGTCTTCTCTCACTGTTTTTCATGCTGAATTTCACCGCTTGCACTCAGGGTGGAACCAAGTTATTAAATGGACCCTTGCTTACATAAGAAGCACATGACTGAGCACTTTAGCAGTTCCTGCAAGGACGTTCACATCAGAAAGGGCGAGTCTCTGTGTGAGTAAAGCAATCTGACTGGAAGACCAAATATAAAGACAAAGATGAGCTTTCAGACGCCTCCTTCCGTGTGTGTTGATAAGGTGTTTATTTTTTGAAATGGGGGTTACCAGCAGTGTCAGACACACACAAAGACTGAGGGCAGATCAGTTCCAGTGGAAAAGATTAGCATAGTTTTGCTGAGGTTGGTGTGTTCAGTCAAAAATAAAATGAATAAGCAACACAAATTTGAAGTGTGTCGTGAACATATCTTTTGTACTCTCTAGCCCTTAAGCAAATAATGAAAAGCAACTCTAGTTATGAGTCATGATATTTCTTTAACAGCGAGAATTTATTCTTGAAGCCTGCAATGACATTATTTAGTTAGATACTGTGCAGATTTTATCTACATCATTTTTGTAAAGATAAAGTTACAGAAATGCACCAAAGGGTATTTAAATCCCTTTAATCTGAGATCCATCCATAAGCCCACATAAGGTAAACTGCATTAGATATTTTAATAAAAGGAATTTTCAGGTACAGTATCTAGTCATCAGAGCAGTGTTGCTTCCTATCCAGGTTTTTACCTAAGCTGAGTGAAGCTCAGTAAAGCTGAGTGGTTTGTTCTTGATTACGTACCACCTTGAATCCATGGCTCAACTGTTTTGATTTTTTTTCCAGCACCAGTCGCAATATCACAAAGCTGCTTCAAGGCAGAACATGGAAGCTTTTGGAGGCCCTGCACTATATGACTGAAGAGGGACGAAACAGTAGGACACGGACACATCTGACCCTTCTTTGATAACCTTTGGCAGATCTGGGTGAGCTGGTTCACATCAGAATAGTGAGATCTCTGAATGGGTCTTCATTCTGTGGAAGCGGATGGTGGGACAGCAGAAATGCACTTGAAAAGAAAATGGAAAAGTTTGGTGAAGGATGACGTAACATTTGTGACATCCCTCAGGTTAATCCATGGTGGATGCCTATTGTCTACACTGTCCAGCAATGGGCAGCCAGTTAAATAACCAAGAACTTCACATCATTTGTTACAGACAACTATGCAAATCGGTCATGCACCTCCCACGTGCCTCCCCAGCCCTTTTGTCTACCCTAACACCTCAATATACACCTCACCCACAGCTCTACTGCCCATGCTGGTCTGCAGTGGGGTTGAATCCTGGACAGCAGTAGCAGAGGCTTCTCCCTTCTGCCCCATCAGAGTCCCTCAAAGTTGTCCAAGATGCAAAAATGCACTTTAGCTTAGCTCTAGCATTCAGTTTCACCCCATGGAAGAAAGCTCATGCTGGGCTGTACCATGGCAAACCTAAATCAGCTGTTTATCTGTCAGAGCACCTGGGAGTCACCAAGTAATGGGGACTTCAGAACACCAAGACTTGCTACGTCTGTCTATCTGTTGAGACTGAGTCCACATGTCAGTGGAGCTTTTAGGATCTTATGATGACTCTGCTGCTGCCACAAGTCCTGTACTCCATGTACTTTACTGTCCAGTAATCTCAGAAACACCCACAGGATTACATTTTCCCGCAATTTTGCTATATTTTTCCTGACTAGGAAAGGAAAAAAAAATTGCACGTCGATGTTTTTGGTCAGCTAAGTTATACCAGACAATAGGTATCAGACAAATAACAGATACCAGACCATAATACCAGACAAATAACAATAGGTTATACCATCTACAGGCACAAAGGCTTGAAATTCTTGTACCGTTGTGCAGTAGTCAACACACAGCCAGTCCTGGTGAGCTCTGCCAGGACAGGATGAGGTTTCTCTTTTTGGCTTGTAGGTACAGGAGAGTCATCCTGGTGATGGGATGGTGACTGCCTGCTGGTCCTGAGCAGAGGTCCACAGTCGCTTAAAACAGAAGAGTGCTATGTGTGTAAAAACAGATAGACCCAGCTGCCCACACAGTATAGGAAAAACTATCTAGTGCCCCGGAAAGCCAGCCTCTCCTGCAGCCTCTTGTGGGGAGGCTGGGATGGGAGAAGGACTCCCTCATCCAAACCTACAGCATCCATCACCTCCACTCCTCTGTGCCAGTTCCAGCAGTGGCCATGGCAAGTGAGGTTGTCTGTTACAGCTCACTTCACCCTCTCTGTTTCCCAGAAATAATAAAGTTACAGACTGATTTCAGGAGCTTACTTCAAGGGAAGCAAAATTCATGTACTTCTATGCAGCTGAGAAGCTCTGAGATGACAGCACTAGAGGTTTAGAGACAGCATCTCCAGATTTCTGCTGAATCAGTGAGCCAGTTACGCCAGGGTGGTGATCTCCTTTTGAATGTACCACAACACGCACACTCAAGTATCAAGTATGGCATTTAAAAGAAGTCCTCTCAATATCTTTTATTACTCCTGCAGGTGGTAAGGTCCTTTTTGGAACAGATGGGAAAATAACTATAAAAGGTCCTACCCACAGACAGTTTGGGCCACCTGTATTTCAGCTTTTTATCGCCAAGAAGAATGTGCCGGCCTGTGCCTATTTTGTGATCTGCAACTACTCCTGTCAACTACTTTTATCACTTAACTGTAGTGTAATCAGTTGTCACCTAGTTATGTGTTTATGGCATATACATTATACCATTTTGGAGATAAGAAATGATTACTGACACACACACCTTCATTAATTCACTGACAGTGGAGTAATAGCGAATACAACTGTCAAGGTAAAATGACAGACTGTATCAGCATTAGGGTGATCAAACAACGCAGGCAAATACCGCCTATAAACATAAACCTGTTACAACAGCAGTACTTTATGACTTTTGGCAGCCACAAAGTCATCAATAAGATCCTAAAAGCTCCGGTGACATGTGAACTCACTCTCAATAGATATGTTGTCAGAGCAATTTAATTTGCTTTGTGGTGGTGTCACTCTTTGTTGGAGAAGGACCTTTCTCACCCTCAGAGTTCATTAGTGGCAGTGTCAAAAACAGTCTTATTGCCATGACAACAATGAAGAAAGTTGAATGGGGACTACTGGATAGCAGAAAGCAGATATTTCACGTGGATGTACTTGGCAGGCATGTTCATACCAAGCAAAATGCTGCTGTTTCCAAAATGGTTTAAGGTGAGTTCAAATTAAATGTGCACAAGCAGCTTCCGACTATTGGAATGTGTCTCTCTGCACATAAATATTTTAACAGAGGCTGATTTTTTTTTTAATCGTTTTTGTACCAGAAAATTAGGAAAAATTATTCAGTGATTTGGGTCTAAAAACGTGCTCACTTTCATCACTTATAGATGAAAGGACCTTTTGGACTGTTTTCATCCATCTCAGTTTTTCTTTCACAGCAATGATGACCTTGTTTATATTGTTGGGTAGGTGGTTACGGCTGCTCTTTTCCTTTGCAGTTTAGTCACACAATCAGCATTTGATAGAGTATTAATGGTAAACACAACTCTGGGTTAATGATTTTTACGGTCTAATTATTTTTTCTGTGGCAACAAGATTCCCTTCTATCACTTTGTAATTTTCTCAGTGTGAGACTCATTGACTGAAAAAGTGGCTAAGCCCAGATGTTTGGTGTCCCATGTTGGGGCAGTGAAACCCAGATACATACTGTATTATCAAAATTAGAAGTGAATTTTAGTTAGCTGCATTTGCCTTTGTCTAAACCACTGATTTTCCCTTATTCTTGTGTTCCCAAGCTCACTTCTCCAGATCATCTGCTGTTTTGTGTATTGCTATCACACTCCCACTTCTCCTTGTTTCAGAGGCAAATCATCTCGATCTTTTAAAACATGGTTTCTGCTGAATACTTTTACACACTCCTGATCATTCCCATCACCCTGTGCTGAAGCTGCCATAGATCTGCGTTGTCAATTGAGAGTGTTAGCACCCAGTCCTGCACATGGTCTTCCCCACAGCGTCACACCACCCACCACATAAAAGTACTGCTTTCTTTTTCCATGCCTTCACCAACAATAAACTCATTTTGTTCTTTGGATTGTGGCTTTGCACAGCTGTGCACCACCATATCCAAGTCCCCTTCCTAACCTGACACAGGCAGAACAGTGTAAGGTTAATGAGTACATCTTGTTTTCCTCTCCAATTAATACTATTTTGCATTTGTTGACACTGAGCTCCACCTGTTATTTTGTTCACCCTTGCTCTGCTCTCTGGAGCTCCAACCAATCTTTCCAGCTCATGACAGACTCCAAGAATATTACTCAAGAGATCAGTACTTGAGTACTCTGCTCTTAATATTTTGCTTTGTGGGAAATAGATTAATCTGATTCTTTATTTCCTATTTCTTGCCTTTTGCTCCCAGGCAACATGTTGCTTCTCCAAACAGAAACAAGTGACGTTTTTACACCTTCTTCTATGAAAAGTTTTCACTCACCTTTTAAAAATTAAAATACATTATATTTACTTTTCTTTACACTGCTTTACACTTTACATTGCATTACTGAAAGATTCAAAAAATTCAAACAGATTAGTGAGACTCAATTTCCCATTGCAGAAACCAGTGGATTGCCTTTTTCCTTTAATACCTCATTTTTAATATCTTTCTCTTAATGCTTCCTTTTCTAGAGGTATGAGACATGATTACAAAAGCTATATTATAATAATTTTCAACAGCAGAAGCCTGGGAGTATTAGGAAAAGAAGAGGCTATTCCAGGCCAGCCTTTGATATATAACCAAGATATTACTCTGGTGCTCTTTGCTTGGTTTGTCTACTGACTGCAAGTTGATTAATCAAATTCTTAAAATATCAAACTGCAATGCAACCCAATTGTGCTAATTTATCATCTACTCAAAACACAGATTTCAGTCCCTCACACAGGTACAACATATTTTCAACACAAAATGCAAAAATGAGATGCAAGGAGAGAAATAAGACACTGAAAAGAAGCATCACCACTGAAAGCAAGAAGGGTTCCAGAACCTGGAGCTCAGAGTGAACACTGCAGATACATTCACATCCACCATCTTCCTCCTCAGGTGTAAATTCTTCACTCATATTTCATCCCTTTTCACTTTTCTTCACCAAAGAAAAGGGAAACAGGTATGTAAGATACAGCAGTTCATCTTGTTGGAGACAGACATCACATTCATCCCACCTTTGCTGTGCAAATGTCCTGCAGCATAGCTTGGGTCTCAGTCTCTCATGCTGGAGATCCACTGAGTCATGCCACAGGAGTCTGAATTTTAGTGCTTGTTTTAACGTCTACCACAAGCAGGTCCTCACCCATATAAGCCCCAGGAGACATCAGCCTCTTCCTCCTGACCTGTCAGCTAAGCACCTGTAAGAGACCTGTGGTCCTCACTGACTGCAGCTATTAATTCCCTGCCATTATCCTTGCCTTTCAAAGTCAGGAATATTTTTTTCACTAAATATTAATTGGCCTGGCCAGTGAGGTTCTGAAAATACAATAAGTTATTCAGCGGGCTCTTCAGCCACATTTAGAGAGGATGCCAAGTGAGCTGTGTTTCAAGTATTGTTCAAATGATGGAGAAACCAAGGGCTTGCTCAGTGTGTCTGCAGAGCAGAGCAGGTAGGGGGACAGTGGCCAAAGGGATGTTTCTGCCTGATGCACTTGTATTGAATAAAAAATGAAACATGGATGTATTTGTCTTCCTTTAGCAGGAAAGAACAACAGTAAAAACTCAGTTTCTTAGTTTGATGAATTTTCTTTGCTATAGTTAAAGCTACTTCTTTTAGGTTACAGCTGACAAAAAATAATTAACAACTTGCCTTGTGCTCTGAAATTATCGTGTTCCAGACACAAAACCACTGCGTTTCTTACTTCATTGTAGTCAACTATTGTAACCATGCACTGTTTGGGTGAAAAAAATGTCTGGGTTATTTGCTTACCTATGTACGAATGTCTGAGATCAATGAGTAATAAAAGATCAGCCACCCTGCAACTAATGGTAGGCTGCTAGTGAAAGGTTCCTCATAAAATACCATGATAAAAAATATTTAACGGTGGTCCCCTGCAGAAGAAATGTGTCCCTTAACACCAAGCTTTCACCACCAAGATGCCTTGCACCCACATTCTGTTGCCCTAAATGAAAGATTTTGTCATGGTTTCACTGCTTGATTAAATTTGCATCTGAGTGAACAAAGGCACCTCCTACAGCTCTTGCACTTTGCAGCCTCCCTAACTCCAGAGTGGGCTGTCCTGAGCATGGTCCCAAAGGCCACAGCGAGGTTAGTCCAAGCAGTTAAGAGGTCTCTGTGAAATTGTGCAGGGTCAAAGCTGAGCCATTCCAATTTGCCATTAGCAAAGGAGGCCCCAAGTCTCATGTGCAGGTCTCCCTGCCCACTGCTCCCATCACATCCAGGCTTTCCCACTCCAAAACCACTGGTTAGGCTGGGCTGGATCGTGGGAGGTAGCCCCTGAGTGTGGTCCTCTACTTTCAGTTGCTTCTCCTCAGGTACCAAACCGTGATGGGGGGTGTCTCTGGAGGTGGTAACCTTGATTACATTTTTAAGAGATGGGAATGACAAGAGACCTGATGTAAGCCCTCTGCGTGTTAACTTCTTTATGCTGCAGCACTTTTTGCTCTGTTTCCTCAGTTTGCATGTACTAGAACAGGTAGCAAAAGATTAAAAGACAGAGAAAAGCATAAACTGTGATGTATGGATGTGTGAGTGGAGAGATTTAAAAGGTTCTGTGAAGTGAGACAGGATCACAAGACACTAAGGGAGTCATTTAGTTCCTGTATAATCAAAGTTACAATCCAAAATACAGCGATTGAAGTGTCACTTGTTCCACATATTCTGTGCATAACAGTAGATTTGAAGTCCTATCTGCAATGGAGGATGTATGGATTCCTGCTTCAGTGAGGCAAAAAGCTATTAAGCATTTATACCTGTCTCATTGGTTTTTACAAATGCTTGTATAAAGATTTCTACATCGGGCTTGAGAAATCCTACCAGTTGCTCACGTATTGCAGTGGTACTCACTGTAATCACTAAGCATGTGGTTCAAACCTACCATAGATCTTGGATACAACTCTTTTGTGTTGTTTTTTTTCTCCTTAAGTGTCACCCTGATTCTAATGACAGATCACAGATGGGCCTGTGCACTAACCACAGTGAGGCAATGGGAAGGCAGGTCTCCTCTCCACCCAGACAAGAGCACCTACTGGCTCTATGCCTCCTTTTGGTCTGATCCAGCAAATGCCCACCAACTAGGGGTGGTGTCCATGTGTAGGCACCTGCATGTGAGCTAAGTGCCCACAGGTCCACTATAGTTAGTGGAGCCCTCAAACTAAGGAAATATCGGTCAGATTAGCATGAGCTGAGTAGTTGTCTGGCTTCCCTTGTACTAAGGGATTGACTGAGCTGTCTAAAGATAGGCATCCAATGCCATTTAAGTATCCTGAATGGCCTCCAAGTGCTGTTCTCTGGAAGGACGCAGATCCTGTGCTGCATCTGTCAGCCCAAATCATACATCTCAGATACCAAAGGGCATCCCAAATGCCACCAGAAGCCTACATACAGGCAGATGAATCCAGTCCTAGATCTTAATTCACTGTAATGGGAAGTTACACTCCTAGTTCACGTGTAGACATATATACTTATATATACATATATGTATATATATATACAGACAGCTATATGGAGATGTCTGGATCTCTCTCTTAATGAGAAACACTTTTTTTGGTTTTTTTAACTGTGAAACTTATTTTTTCCTGAAAAATAACCAGCTTCTTAGATAAAGTTAATGTAGTAGATTTATTTTATTCAGATTTAATGCATGTCAGATGGAGATTGTAGGAGTGAATACAGGAATTGCAAGGGCTCTAAAAGGAGACTGAAGGGCTATTTTTTGACAGGGTAAATTTGCATGATTTTTACACTGTTTTTAATTAGATCCTTGTTTCAGGGTTTCTACTAGTTGCTTGCAGTGGGCAGCTCTTGTTAATGTATAATTTAAGCTTCTTAGGTTTTCTCCTCCTCCCTTGAAGGCACAAGGCATGGTCTAGTTTCAGAAACAGGATGAAAAGCAGAGTACGCTGACAGACTGAAAATCTCTAGCAAGCTGGTTTATTTGTCTTGATGACTGGCTCTGGCTTGGGCAGATCAACAGACCCAATAGTAAGAAGGGAATTTCCTCCCAACTCAAAGTGGCAGCACCACTGGGAGCGAGGGTCATTGCTTTTCTCTTTACCATTGACATAACACAATCCCCAGCATCTTCTGGGCCTTTATTCCTTACAAATCAGCTCCAATTGTATCAGTTCGGTCATTTGCTCTAGACCTAGATCTTTCCTTGCTCTTTTTCTGTGACCCTTCATTGAATTTCTAGTACTTTCACTTTTGTACTAAAGGTAAGTTTCACTTGCAATGGGTAAAGGAGATGTTTCATGGCTTATGGTATCTGCCCTGTAGGGAATGGGGATTCTGCAGATCCTTATGGATTAAACATCAACCAGCTGAGGACTTTTGATGTCAGGGCACTGTACTGATGATTTAGGCAGTCCTAGTGGTCTGTGCCTGACGAGTCATACAGAACAGCACAGTCGTAATCCCCCTCCTTGTGGAAGATGGGAATGAGGGGTTGCACCATGATAAACACAGCAGAAATTGCACAATTAGCTCAGGGCAGATTTTTCAAAAACTATTTTGTACAATTATCTCTAAAAAATACATGTCTGTAGAAACTTGTTGGGGAGAACAGTCAGAGATTTCTCAGCACTGAATTAAGAAAAAAATACCTTTGTCTTGGACAAATTTTCTTCCTACAAAGGTGCCATTGCAGTGTTTTGTTTATGTTCATTCACATCACTGGTAAACAGCACCGATGATCACCGGCTGGTTCCTCATGATCCTTTGCAGGAGTCATGAGGCATACATACATATCCCATGCTCTCTGCTTACCACGTGGGCTTGGCAATGCACATGATTCTAAGGTCAGCAGGAGACAAACACAGAGGGCACTTGCTCACTAGGTATGGGATTCACCTCCTGTTGCAGTCACCCAAACTCAGATGTCTACCTATGGGCTGAGTGCCTGGTCAACAGCAATCTAGCCAGCACAGTCAGTGGAGTGTGAAAAGACTTTGGGATGACGGGAACCTGTGTTCACATAAGGTGAGCAGCTCCCTGCCTTGGTTCACCAAGTCACTTCCACCCATGGTAGGTGCTTGCTGCAGCTACCCATCTATTGCGGAGGCAATCTGGACACAGACCTAGAGGCTGAGCAGATATAACTAATGCCTTCCAGGAGCAATGTCTGGGCTTCATGTGGGATCCTTTATGGCACCCTGGGTGACACCAGATAACTAACAAGGCAGCTGAACAGCGCTACAGACTCACACATCCATATACTGCACTTTCACGCTGTGATATGTTATACCCTATTGGCCTAAATCCTACCCTAGCTGCCTGTATCATGTATGGCTTTCCCCAAAATCATTTCCTTAAAATGCATCATGAACACAACCATTCCCAGGCTGTTGTTTAACTAGATGGGGTGTTTCAATGCCCCACCAGCTGCAGCGCAGAGAAGAGATAAAAAGAAGAAACAAGGTAGTTAATAGGTGCTCTGTCCTCCCCATTTTTCTGGATATGGAGCACCAGGGTATTTTTGTCTCCTTCGTCAGCAAGGATCCATATGGATGCACCAGTTGCTTCAAAAATAATTGTCAGCTCTCACCAGCATTCAGATGGGCCCTATTTCTGGCCCCACTCACGTAGCAAACAAAAGGTGCCATCTAGTGTCCCTGATCAGCATTCAAAACCAAAAGGAGAAATGGCTCAAATGGTGCATTTAATATCTACTTTCTCACTGACAAGAAACAAAATTGCTCTTCAAAATGCGCAAACATTTCATTTCAGGGAAGTTTAAGTGAGCCAGGACTTATGTCTTCTCTCTGTGTCTCTCTTCATTGCTGTCATTCAAGGTCTGAGCCTGAACTTAGTGCAAGACAGCGGTGTTAAGGAGTTGGATCCATTGGTTCCTTTGGATTAAACAATTTAAAGTAATCCTAAGAAATAAGGATTCATTTTTCAACAAGTTGGGGCTTGAAATACAGTTTTTATATATAAACATATTGAAATATATTTTTATTATATATATATATCCGAAATATAGTTATTACTGATAAATTTTTGTTCCAAGGGGCTTAGTCCCATTCAAAGTGGAAAGCAATTTAGTCATTTGCTATCCCACAAAGGGAAACGAGACAGTTTCAAAACTAATAAAACAGACGGTAGAACTGGATCTATAAAAGGACTTAAAAGCCTAAATCCAGTCTAAATGCTGCTGTGGATGACTTTGACAAAAAAAAACAGTTCTGAAAATCCACTCAGAACTTGACTGTACCTTGTAGGTGAACTTGCAGTGCTATGTCCACCAACACAAAAGCCAGGCCAAGTGGTGTAAAAGGACCTTGTCCATCCTGCTCAGTCTTCACCTCCCAAAAAGCTGATGGGTTACATCCTTTCAGTGTCACTCTTGCCCCTGGGTCTCATTACAGGGTCTGAGCAACGCCCCTATCACACTGCAAGTAAGAATGGTCTGGACCTGCATCGTTTTTGTCTCAGAGTATCTGAGATAACAGGAGGACAGGATGACAGCCTCCAGACTGACATTTTCATATCATGAAATCAAGGAGGTGTGCTGCACATCATGGGACGTGGCACAGGGAGACACAGGAGTGTGCTGGGCAGTGGTAGCCAAAGTTCAGGGACAACGCCAGAGGATGGCGTTCTCCAGAAGACATGGCAAGACCTGGTGTAGGCATGTCCATAGAGACTTTTGGTCATATGAATGGCCTGAATTGACCCCTCCTGGGACTTGTTTCAGAGAGGACTGGTTTCCTGAGAGTGAGCTGGGAAGTTGATATTTGGGAGAGTAAAAACTTCGACCTGCATCAACAGGTCCCTCTGCTATATCCAGCTATAAAGGATCAACCTGAGGCATCTGGAAGTTTACTTACATGTGCAAAATGGACAATACAAATTAAAATCTGGCAGCTGTTGTCAGCTTTGACTCTGGTTCCACAGTGAGGTAGTCTTGCACCTTTTTCTTTTTTTAAGCAAAACCAGTAGAAAACATTTTATCACATAAGAGAGAATTTGAAAGATGAGCCATACATATTACCTGCCCCTAATATCTTGCTACCTCCTAGGCTGGGATGAGGCCACAGAGGATGGGTAACCCACCAGAATGTCTAGGGTCTCATATTGCTTCTCACTCTTGCAGAGCTTAAGTAAAACAACAACTGCAATAAAACAAATGAAAGACGCCTGCAACAAATACATTTCTGTCTTTCCTCCCTGCAGGATTAACTCTTTTATAAAACCTCTATCTGCTTTATGCTGTTTGTGCATAGGCTCTGTTCTTAAAGCTAAGTAATCAAGGATTATTCTGTGAGAGCAAATGCCATAAATTATACTGTGCTTTTTTTTCAGAATCATTCATCGTTTTACTTAAGAGAAAATCTGAACTGCAGGACGAGCTTATGTGGCAGTTACAGCTCTTTTTCCAAAAGCATATCATACATAAAGTATTTTACAACACATTTTACTCTGCAAATCTTTTCCTTGATTAAGGGGATATCTGTGTGCATAAATAGAAGCAGCTTGTTTTGCATGTCTGATTCATTCTGCAATGCCACCATCCAGTGTTCGTGATGCTTCACTGTCATGACAATGATTATAAACCCTAGATACTGAACTGGAACATCAGAAGAGGGTAAAAGCCTATAAAATAAAGCTTTGAAAAAGAATGTTCCAACCAGTACATTAAAAGGAGAGCTGAGTTTACACACCAAGTCAGATTCACTTGCCTTATTCACAAGCTGAATGCCATAGCAGAACTCCTGTTTCCTGTGGGCTTGAAGCATTCAGTCGCCTTCTTTTGGGAAGCAAAGACCATACATATGTAAGCTTTACCAGAAGGGTCTTTCTATATCTTTGAGCCAAGTCCCCTGGAATCAGAAGAAAACATGCAGCATACCTTCCTACACTGATCATATTCCTGCTTGAAGCCAGTTAGATTTGCATTTCATATGGAAAACTGTCCCTGGATGGTTAGAAGCTTTCTTCTAATTTCCAGAATAATTGATGTATAGTCAGAATTCACAGGGTTTTTGTCAATATTGTTCCTTAATGTAAATAATTCTTCATCTTTCCTATGCATTCACAGAGATTATAAAATCATGGAATGGTTTGTATTGGCAGGGACCTTAAAGATCATTGAGTTCCAACCCCCCCGTCATGGGCAGGGACACTTCGCACTAGAGCAGCTTGATCAAAGCCCCATCCAGCCTGGCCTTGAACACTTCCAGGGATGGGGCAGCCACAGCTGGTTGGAACTCTAGGAAACCTGTTCAGTGTCTCATCACCCTCACAGTAAAGAATTGCTTCCTGAGATCTAATCTAAATATCTCCCCTAGCAGTTTAAAACCGTTACCCCTTGCTCTATCACTACACTCCCTGATAAAGAGCCCATCCCCATCTCTCCTGTAGGCTCCCTTTAGATATTGGAAGGCAGCTATAAGGTCTGCCCGAAGCCTTGTCTTCTCCAGGTTGAACAACCCCTACTCTCTCAGCCTGTCCTCATAGGAGAGGTGCTCCAGCCCTCTGATCATCTTCGTGGTCCTTTGCTGGACTCGTTTCAACAGGTCCATGCCCTTCCTGTGTTGAGGACTCCAGAGCTGGACACAGTACTCCAGGCGGGATCTCATCAGAGTGGAGTAGAGGGGCAGAATTACCTCCCTTGACCTGCTGGCCACACTTCTTTTGATGCAGCCCAGGATGCCATTGGCTTTCTGGGCTGCCAATCGACATTGCTGGCTCATACTGAGCTTCTCATCCACCAACAAGATCAGACATGGAGTCTTGGAATAACAAAGATGGAAGAAATTCAAGATGCCATGTAAGTGATTTCCCCACCCAAGGTGGGATCATCAGTATACATACGCATCACCCCTGAACAATACTTGTCTTATCAGCAACTTAAGGCCTGCAGTAACAGTGAATAAAAAGAATATTTAGGCAACCTATTCCAGACTCTATTTGAAGAGATATTTTTTCTTAATGTCTAATCTGCATCCTTGAAAAATTAGGTCTGTTTCTTCTTGTTCCATCTACTACAGCCATGGATACCTGCATGGAAAACTTGCTTTTACAAGCAGCCTTTGAAGACTGTTAGCACGCTTCCCCTTTTTTTTATAGAATAAATCGTAAAAATTATTTTAGTCTTTTCTCCTAGGTCACACTTTTGAGACATGTAGCTATTCTGGGCTATTTCCAGCTGGCTCACATCACTATGAGGTTCAAAAACACAGTACTGCAACCAAGACCTTGCCACGCTGAGAAGTTTGAAATATTAAATTCCTTGTCATATATGTATAATATGATGTCTAAATTTTTGAATCACGATTATATTAAGATTGACTTTAGCTCCCATACAATTTTGTAAAGAACTGATATATGGCAATTATTCCCTATTTCACTTGAAGAGTTACTGCAAATTGAACTACATCCTATTTTGCACTCCTGAGAAAACAAAATGTATGCATTTAGCCAGCTGCTCTATCTGTTTACCTGATACTTTTTCATATTTCCTCCAGTTTTCTCGGAACAAGTTTTAGTTGAAAAGCTGCAAAGGTATTAAATTCTTTCAAGGTATGTGAAAATCGATGACCAGATAGAGGGAAAAAGACAGGAATTACAGCCCTTGCAGAGGATTCAGTGTGAGCTCTCTGGGTGTCTATTTTGCCTGGTCTGAGGTTGCCCTCTCTGTCTGGGGTAGCTCAGGGATAGCTCCACTGCCCACTGCCCCTTGCGTGGCTCAGAGCTGGGGAACACAAGGAAGAACCAGTTCCAGTGCAGGAAGAAGCTGACAAATAATATGTGGTGAGGGAAAATGGCACCTTATAGGGAGGGCAGAAGGGATGAAGAAATAGACATGCTCACATAATGTGCAGGGCAAATATGGATATGGGAAAGAAATCCACAGCTCAGTAGACTGCTTGGTTTTCAGACTGTTTCGCCAAACACCAGTGTGGCAAGTGCTCCCGGGTATCAGTTACTGGCAAATTTTATAAGCCTATCCTCTTTCCTCATCTGAATCATTAGTAAAAGGACTGAGTCAAAATGCACCAAAGACAGATGCTGCTGAACCTTTAGCACTGCCCCTTCCCCCCTGGCATACAGTAAACATAATACTCTCCAAATACAGTTTTTTGAACCAGTTTTGCTCCAGTTTTCTCAGGTTAAAAAGGCCAAACAAGCAAAGATTTCACAATTTCTTTTTATGAAACAGGAGATAATGGTCCAAATAGCAGTTTCTGCTCATCTTTATAGAGCATGGATCATTCAAAACTATCTTGAATACAGGTAACCAGAATTGCATGCAGAAGTGCAGAGGTACGACAGCAATATCACTGCTGGCACACATTACTTCATCACTACTGGAAATACTTTGCTTGTGAGGCTCCAAGATCACATTTTCATTTTCACTGTCTCCCCATTTTCCCATCACCCTCACACAAAACCTGCAATCAACTAATACAAAAAGTTGTTGTTCAGTTCTGCCATTTCCAACTGATACATTCAGAGCTTATAGGGACCTGTAATGTTAATTTCTACTTTGTAAATGCCCTGTACTGTTCCAGTTTATCTCATTTCCCTCGCTGCTTGGGAAGTAATTGGGGAAGTCATGCTTGGGAACTCATAAAACATAGGCTATTCTAGTTCTCCTGTGTATCCAGAATGCATCTATATCAATAACAAATTTTGTTTGTATACTACAGATATTTAAACTCCCTTCCATCTGCTTTTTCATTTTTAAATACACCCTTTTACCATCCTCTATGCAACTGCTTTGTATCCAACCCCCAAAAATAACCAGTGTTAAGTAAAAATTCTCCATGTTGCACCATGGCTTTCGCTTGCCTGACCCTGAAGCAGTTGCAACCTTCACATCACATTTCACATTCTCATCTTACTAGTGTGTCATTAATTTTTGCTCATAACATCAGTAATTAAAATAACAGTAATAATAATAATAACAACAACAATCATAATAAAAGTACCGTACAAATTACTAACAGAGCCATATCCATTGATCCAGTTGCATAGAAATAATGGGCACTGTCAGATCCACTCTCACTGCATTTTTCGTATAATCATAGAATCACAGAATAGGTTGGGTTGGAAGGAACCTCAAAAATCATCAAGTTCTAATCCCCCTGCCATGGGTAGGGACACTTTGCACTAGACCAGGTTGCTCAAAGCCCCATCCAGCCTGGTCTTGAACACTTCTCTGAGCAACTTCTTCCAGCATCTCACCACCCTCACAGCAAAGAATTTCTTCCTAATATCTACTCTAAATCTACTCTCTTTCAGTTTAAAATCCTTACTCCTTGTCCTGTTGCTCCACTCACTGATAAAGAGTCCCTCATCGTCTCTCCTATAGAGCCCTTTCAGATACTGGAAGGCTGCTATAAGGTCTCCCCAAAGCCTTCTCCAAGCTGAACACCCCAGCTCTCTCAACCTGTCCTCATAGGAGAAGTGCTCCAGTCCTCTGATCATCTTTGTGCCCCCATTCTTCTGGATTTCTCTTGGAAAATCCCCTCAGTCGAGTCTTTATTCAACACATCTGACAGAATAAACCCACTAGAGTTTCTCGGATCGGGATTTGCAGTCTGCTGTGTATTACCTACCACTAGCCTCAGCAAATTTCACCCATTGGCAAGTCTGGAGTTGGGTCAGCCAGTGTTAGTCCAGGCACCTCCTCAACTCAGCGTACACCCATCCCAAACGATTCAATGGAAAAAGCAAATACCTTTTTTTCTGAAGGACAAGGTTTGTTTTCTTCCTTCTGGTCCCACTGTGTTTGACTGATGCGAAGGCAGAGACAACACAAGGTTTCTTTCCCCTCCCTGAGATCCTCCAGTCACCTAAGAACCCAACAAGTTTATGACCAAGGAGAATAACTACAATGTCAGTTTAAAATGTTTATTTGTGTTCTTTAATTTATTTTTGCAGGATCCTCTATTACCATTTCAATACTGGACAAAGCTAGATATTACAGAAATACTATTAGGGAGAACTGGAAATATCTAAAAACATCTGATTGAAGTGTCTCTCAGTTAACATCCAAAATGAAACACCACAGTCATTGAGTTTTATTTCTGAGGAGCTGAGTAGGACCTAACCGTATTCCCCATCTTTGTTTGTCCCTTTATCAACCTTCATTAAAAACATATAAACAAGATGTTTTGTTTTATTCTTGAATCATAGATTCAAATGTTTTACAGAAAAGCAAGTTCATTTATCCAACCCAAAATCCTTCTTCATTCAGAGCACACAACTCTCAGGGCCTGTGACAGTAATTCTATGTCATTCCCTTTCACACGAAAACTTCACTAGAACACAATTTTTTCAAGACCTCATTTCTGACTAAAATTATTACTTTAAAAATCTCTCACAATTGATACCACATAGGAAACTGGCAAAACCAGCCATTTCATTTAATTATTAAGACCTGAAAATATTTTTTTCTTCTAAGAAATGCTGATAGACCTCTCAAGCTGTTTTCAAATCAAGACATACCTCCAGTGCATTTGTAGAACATATTTCACACCTGCTTTTCATCATTTAATATTCTTTCTGCTCCACATGACAAAAAGTGCATAGCAGAATTTACTTAATGCAGTCACTTACATGCTGTTTTACAACTGACAGTCCTTAAAGGAGATAAATGAAACTGGGAAGGGAATGTGCTGCTGTTGGTTTCTCTTTTGGGATAAATTTTGGTACATCTTCACCTACAGATAAATTCTCGCCTTTTTCTAAAAAAAAAAAAAAATTCAGATAAAAGGAAAATAACATTTGGTTCCTCTTCCAAGGATCCAGGAAAAGGTTTGGAGGTTTCCATACCACCAAGTGCCCTACGCTGGAAGCCAAGATACCCTGCTACCACAGTGCAGAGGGATAAACATATTCAGCAGAGCTCAGCTCCAAGACAAAAAGAAGAGCAGCTGAAGATGACATTCCAGGATCCACTAGCAAACCTAATGAAAGCAGATTTCAAATGCAGAAAATATGTTACAGCTCTGAAACATGATAACTCATCATATGGAAGATTTTTGCACAAAGAATCGTAGAACAGTTTGGGTTGGAGGGATCTTTAAAAATCATCAAGTCTAAGCCCTCTGCAATGAGCAGGAACACCTCCCACTAGATCAGGTTGCTCAGAGCCCCATCCAACCTGACCTTGAATGTTTCCAGGGATGGGGCATCTACCACCCCTCTGGGCAACCTGTTCCAGTATCTTACCACCCTCACAATAAAGAATTTCTTCCTTATATCCAGTCTAAATCTCCCCTTTCCTAGTTTAAAGCCATTACCCCATGTCCTATTGCAACAGGCAAAACATTTTCTGTAGGCCATCTTTCCTGTAGGCCCCCTTTAAGTACTGGAAGGATGCAATCAGGGCTCCCTAGAGCCTTCTTTTCTTCAGGCTGAACAACCCCAGTTCTCTCAGCCTGACCTCACAGCAGAGGTCCTTCAACCTTCTGATCATCTTCACGGCCTTCCTCTGGACCTACTCCGACAGGTCCATGTCTTTCCTGGGCTGAGGGCTCCAGAGTTGGATGCTCTGGAGACTCCAGGTGGGATCTCTTCAGAACAGAGTAGAGAGGTAGAATCACCTCCCATGACCCGCTGGCCACACTTCTTTTGATGCAGCCCAGGATATGGCTGGCTTTCTGGTCTGCAGGTGTACATTGTCAGCTCATGTCCAGCTTTTCATCCATCAGCACCCCTAAGTCCTTCTCAGCAGGGCTGCTCTCAGTCCTTTCATCCTCCCAGTACCTGATGCTAGATCAGATACTCAAGTTTAAGAAAGTATGTAGAGAAAAGGTTTGCCCCTGAAGATTTTGCTCTATGAAGTGAATTTCTAGAGGAGTACTGGTAGCTTTTGAAATACTACTTTTCTCTAGTGGATTGGCTTTTCTTTTCACCTTACTGATAATTTCACTCAATGCACAAATGCAAAAAGTCCCGTTGACACAAGACAGTCAGTCTTCTGAATAAAGTTTTTCTGGTTTTTTGTTTTTTCTCTTTCTCTTTTTCTTTGGCTGGTTGGAGAAAATTGGATATTCAGACTCAAAAATTCACCTGCTTTTTCCTTCTCTCTCAATGAAATAGACTGTAACCCATTATATGTGATATCATTACTCACTGTATATAAGCATGATGTCAAGAAGAATAAAACTTCATAGGAGGAATATGCTCTGGGAAGCTAAAGCATTTTAAGCATAAAACGGCTGGCTTTCATATTTTCAACAATCTAAAAAGCAAGATCATCAATACCCATCTGCACGATGAGAAGTATTTGTACATAGAATATACAGGGCTTAAAACCCTCCAAAGACCTCTTGAGGAATCATAGAGCTCCTTTCTGTTTACTGAACAGCTTGCCTATTAAAATACTAGAAAGCCAATGCCTTCAAGCCAAAACTTAGATGTTCTCAGTTGCACTGACTCCACATCTATCTGCATACCCAAATGAGGATTTAGAAATTCTTTGCATTATCTTTTTTGAGATTCTATATCTGAATTGAACTTAATCTTCAAATATTCTGAATAATACAAAAAATCATCTGAGAAAATAAAATAAAATAAAATGTTTTAATTTCATGAAAGCTAAGGATTACTATCCATCCATCTAAGGGTATGTTTCTCTCTCATTACACTAACAAAACACTTCAAAGTAAAACTTCATTGTGACATTTTGGAAAAGGGATGGAATATAATTTTAAAAGGTGAGTATCTTATCTTCAAGTATGATGATCATTTGAATTGTTCTATCTGTATTGTAATGCCTTGATGAAGTATACATAAGCTGGATAAAACAAATTACAGTCAACACCTGTATACTCTGTGGCAAACCCACTGTGAGCTGTACATCAAAGTACCCAGACTCTTGGAAGTGTGATGGAGTAGATCTGAGATTCTTCTAAGAGAACTGAAGAGAATAATAGAGGTTTTTACTGAATACAAGACATCAACCAAAAATGTCACTACAGCCTTCTTTATTTCACGTAATTTATCCTTGATATTAGTTTTAATTAATGAGATGACGTCTTTAAAATTTCCATCACTGTGCTGCAGAATCCTGGATATAAAACTAAACTGCAGCATGGGAGAGTTGGTTAAGTCACACTTCGATGCTTTAAAAACATAGAAGGAAGCACAGGCCTTGTAAACACACCAACTTTGCACACCTTTAGGCACAACCATAAACCTGGAGCAGCTCAGCCTCACTAGCATGGAACAGCCACACCGCTACAAAATGCTCCCCACAGGGGAACAAAATAAATTCCATCAGTTAAAGGAACATTTATAGCACTGCAATTGTCCTCTATCATGGGTTATGCCAATATTATCATCCATGATTAGACGCATGGAAGAAATCAAATGTTAATATAAGTTGTGTCATTTGTTCTGGAAAAAAGATAAAAAGCATCGATAAGTTTATCAGTGGTGCTCATAAGTCTGAACCACTGAGGGAGAACAGTTATTTATAATAAAGTTTGATTAAATAAATATAATAAACTTAATAAACTTTGATGAAGACAGATGGGAGGAAGAATGTGTTGGCTAACACTGGGAGTTAGGTGACTCTTGATCACCAACATAGATGAAGCCAATGCAAGCCAGAACTGTTTGCAACTATTCAAGAGTCAGCACTAATGAAGGTGTTCAATCAACCCAAAAATTGTTGGAAAAAGAACGCAGCCCCACAAAGCCCTTGAGACGCTTCATTTATTAAGAAGGTACAAGAAGAAGCTAGAGAAGGTTTTCGTAGTTTTTATCCTTGGCAGAGGGAGAAAGTGATTGAGAATGCAAGACTATTTGTGGAAAGATAACACTCACATTCCATAATCTGAGAAAATACAGAAGAGGGTAATAAAACAGGGATTTCAGGAAGGCAGACCTCAATAAACACAGCGAATTCACAGGTAAAATCTCACAGGTCTGAAATACAAAGATAAAAAGGACTCTTGGAAACCTTGTAAGGATAGAAAAGCTAGTTTGCAAGCGACAGTTTTCCTAATATGGAGGGAGAACAGGAGCTGCAATGAGAAATCAGTCATCTGTCTTATGTTCTTTCCAAGGATATCAAATGCACGCAGCTATGAAAATTAGTTAAGACTGACAGGGGTGTATACAAAATAATAGCATAAAGAGCTGGGGAGAAAATGAGAAAAGCCCAGTAGAAAACAAAACCAACCAAACAAGCAAAAAAACACCAAAACCAAGAACAATTAAGAGGAGATGCAAGTGAATGAGGGATTTCAAAGGTAACCAGAACTCCGTTGGTAGGGATACCAAGTAGCAAGAACATGAGGAAGAAAAATGTCGATTGTTGCTCCATTGGAAAGACAATCTATTGGCAGATGACATCAGGAAAGACCAAAAGCCTTTATTTATTTGTCTTCACACAAAACCAGAAATCAATTAGCTAATGAACTAAAGAGTGAGTAATCAGTGTTTAGAATAAAGACAGGTTAAGAAAACATTTAAATAAGAAAAGTGTTTTTTCAAATCAATCAGGCCTCATGAATACTATCCTAGTGGAGTAAACAAACTGATATTGGCAAACCTCAAGTGCTTGAAAGGGAGACTGTGGCACTTAGCTTTAAAAGGAGACAAAACTAAGAGTAAATACAGATGGATAGCTAGTTGTTTTCAGTTCCCCCAAACAACTGAAACAAACAATTCAATTTCTTTAAACACAGAGAAAATACAACAAAAAATAAGGACAGGGAGATCACTCAGCAATTACCGTCACAAGCAAAACAGACTCAACTTGGGGTAATTAATATTACCAACCAAATCAGAGTTAGATAACGAGAAATAAAACCAACTCTTAAAACACCTCCCACCACCACCCCTCCATTCTTCCTGGGCTCAACTTCACTCCCCATTTCTCTACCTCCTCCTCCCAAGCAACTCAGGGGGATTGGGAATTGGGGGTTGTGGTCACTTCATCACAGCTTGTCTCTGCTGCTCCTTCCTCTTCAGAGGGAGGACTTCTCACTCTTCCCGTGCTTCAGTGTGGGGTCCCTCCCATGGGAGACAGTCCTCCACAAACTTCTCCAATGTGAGCCCTTTCCATGGGATGCAGTTCTTCATGAATCACAGGTCCTGGGCTCTCCACTGGATCACAGCCTCCTTTGGGTATTCACCTGCTCCAGCATGTGGGCTTCCACGAACTGCACATAGATATCTGTGCCTCCACTGGGGTCAGCTTGCTTCACTATGGTCTTCACTATGGGCTGCAGGGGAATCTCTGTTCTGGCACCTGGAACACCTCCTCCTGCACCTTCTTCACTGTCTTTGGTGTCTGCAGGGCTGTTTCTCTCACATATTCTCACTCCTCTTCCTGGCTGCTGTTGCACATATTTTTTCCCCATCTTAAATGTGTTATCCCAGAGGCACTAACACTTGTCACTTATGGACCTGGCCTTGGTGAGTAACAGGTCCATCTCAGAGCCAGCTGGCATTGGCTCTGTTAGGAATGAGGGAAGCTTCTAGCATCTTCTCATAGAAGCCACCCCTGTAGCCCACCCACTACCAAAACCTTGCCAGTACAGTCTATCAAACAAGGAGGTAACAGTTAATCTGGATTTGTCAAGGACAAAAATTAATCTAAAACAGTTTCCTCCTGTGGGTAGAGGAGAAATAGCAGATGTCATGTAGCTGGACTCAGAAAAGGGAATTCTCATAAACTACAGATGAAGTTACTGCAGGAGAAGAGCAAAAGTAATTGGAAAACTGTTCAAAAAGAAACTATCATGGACCGACAGTGAAGCTGAATGACTGAATGAATGTGTTTCTGCAAGGCTGTCTTATACATAGCACTATCAACTGCTGGCTGATCAAAAAGAGCATATTCTTATTAAATCTGCAATTGAAAAAAAGAGAATAAAAAAAAGAAGCAAATAAGCTTTCTGAAAGGGTTAGAATTCAAAGTCATTATTAAACTGAAGAAATTTTTTTCTAAAATAGCATATGATTCAGCAAACAAAAATGCAGAAGTCTACACCTAAGCAGGAATAATGTGTTGCATGACTGGACTAAAGAGCAGAGAAGTATCTGCAAAGAAATATCTGGAATTTCAGTGGATCACAAGCAGAACAGAAGTCAGTGATGCCATGCTGACTCCAAATTTATATATCCTACTAGATTGTAACAACAGGAGTAAAACTCATAAAAATATTAAATGAAATTAAATCTGGCCTACCCACACTGGCTAGTTCTGAAAAAGTCCAGAGGACAGCAATCAGGATGACAGAGATCTAGAAAACATGACCTATGAGGAAAGACTGAATGAACAGTGGTTGTTCAGTCTGGAGAGAAAACAACTTCCATTCAACATCAACATATCCCAATGCCAATCAACAAATTTGAGGAAAGGACACCGAGGGGAGACCTTATCACTGTCTACAACTACCTGAAAGGAGGTTGTAGAGAGGAGCATGTTAGTCTCTTCACCAAAGTCTCAGGCAATAGGACAAGAGGAAATGGTCTCAAATTGCACCAAGGGAGGTTCAGGTTGGATATTAGGAAAAATTTTTACACTGAAAGGGTTATTAAGCATTGGAATGGGCTGCCCAGGGAAGTGGTTGAGTCACCATCCCTGGAGGTATTCAAAAGATGGGTTGACATAGTGCTTAGTTACGTGTTTTAGCAATGTTTTTTTGCTGTTTTGTTGGGTTTTTAATCAGAGTTAGGTTGATGGTTGGACTAGGCGATCTTAAAGGCCCCTTCCAACCTAGACAATTCTATGATCCCAAACTGGGGACAAGGTTGTCTACAGGGAATACAGGAATGAACAGGCTTCAACTGCAACAAAGAAGATTCAAATTGGATATTAGAAAAATTACTTTCTAACTCTAAGGATACAGAAGCATGGAATAATCTGTTGCAGGAATGTGGAAGATCCAGCTTTTGAGATACTCAAGACTAGGTTGTATTACTGCTTATCAAGGAATGTTGCTGATAGAGAAAATAGTGCTTTTTGGCACAGGAATAGACTATATAACCTCTTGGAGCCTCTCCCAACCATATAATTTTATCTTCCAAGATGATGTAGCTAATCAAACAAGTTAATTAACATGCCTTTATACATCTTAATTCTAGTCTCAGAGTTGCATCAGTCTACTTCTAGAAAAACAGCTCCAGTAGATTTGCCTTGCAAGCACAGTGTTAGGAATTGTCTTTAATGAAAGCTGACTCTGAAGCACTAGTCTACACCAACTCTACAGGCAAATGGTAAGATTATAGACTACTACGTTGAGGTCTCAATCCAGAGCTAAAACCCCATCCATGATGTCTTCAGGGTTGAGCAAGCCTCAGTGGATGAAATTGGTCCCATGGCATTTGGTAACCCTTGTCCCCAGAACCACTGTCTGAGCAGGACGTGGCCATGAAGTAAGGACCCAAGCAGCCAGTGGCAGTTTCACCCAGCTTGGGGTCCTGCTAAGTGCTGCTGATGGGAAACACTCTTTGTGGGCTATTTTAAAGCCAAACAAATTGCTATTCACTTTATTTTTACACATACGTGAGCTCTCATCTTACAGTCTCATCCTATTATTAACTACATACGTTAAAAGTAAAAAATATAGCCAAGTCATAAAACCCTGGCCTAAATTTGTCTTAATTGTCTTTTGTACAAAAATTGGCTAGTTACAGGCACAGAATTATGGCTGGTGGTTTTTTTTTTCATTTTTGCCAACTCAAGTAGGTTTACTTTAATTTAGAATTTGTTTGTATATAACATTTAGGCACCTCAGAGCTGATCTCTGCCACAAGCAAAACTGCAGTAGAACCACTGTCTCTATGCAGTCATTTCTAGGAAGGGTAACACAAATTCCTGTAACCCTAAAAAAGAACTTTTTTTTTTTAAATTATACTGTGCATGTTTTATTTGCCACTAGGTGGGAGTGGAACATAATCTTCTAGTTAATCTTTATGTAGTATCGATAGAGAAAGTGAAAGACAAAGTGTAGAAGCATATTTTCTCAGCTGGTGGCTAAAGAATCATTCTGCCAACAGAGAATTAATTTAGCAAATCATAGTTGTCTACAACTATAAGCTATGGGAGCAACACTGCATTTTTATTTAAACCTTCTATAAAGTATTTGTACTTTGTAAGGAAGTGCTTCAATTCCTACTCAGAATGCAACTTTTTTTCATTTGTTTTTCAGTCAGCATTAAGAATCAGAAGGCTTCTATTTCCTAGCTGATGCATTTTTGAGGAGGTACCTTGAATAATATAATATTGCTCAGCCATATCACCTATTGTTAAGGCTGCATCTTTTGTCAGTATGGAGAACACTGCATATCTGCATAAATATTCTTCAAATACATTGCACTACAATTCGTTTACACCTAGAAATCATGCCCTTCTTTTCATCACACAATGTCCACAGGTGTCTTTCCACTTCTTTTAAGTGCAGTATCTCAGTCTGTCATTAGTCGTTATCAGTAGCTACCATAGTAAACTACAGACGGATCATCAAAGAAAGAAAGAAAGAAAGGCAATCATTGGTTGTAGTCTTTTCTTCCTTCTTTAGAAACTGTAACATTAAAAATAAAAAAAAAAGTATTTTTACCATTTCTTGGAAAAATACAAAGTAAAGGCATACACTATGAGGAATACACAGGAGGTTTCTAAGATCATGAATGGCAGAAGGGAGGTGAAGACAGAAAGATTTTGCATCATCTCTTCTTGGTACAAGAGTTTCCAGTGAAGTCAGTAAGGAGCTGATTTAAAGAAAGAGGAAGCAACTTTTCGTACATCATGCGGTTAAATCATGGTACACAATGCTTAGGATTGCAATGAAGTCAAAATAACATTAACTAAAAGATTAATAACTACTCAAAACAAATTCTGGAAGAATAAATGTGTCAGGTTTTCGGGTCGTTATTTTATTTTAAATGTTCATCAGTATTAAAAGCAATGGTTAAGATGGAAAAAAACCTGCAGCATCTACACGTGGAACTAGCACAAGATGAAGGAGTGTATTTGCTCCATTTCTTATGCTCCCACCCATTGGTTTTAAGAGCACCTCAGTTCTTGCTTGAGCCTTAAAATCCAGCCCTGGTTTGGAAACAACTCTCCAGTGCCATGAAGGAGTCACTTCGAAAATGCCATCAGTGCTTTGCTGTGAGGCAAATCAAGTCTGGGCAGGACAGGCTTGTGTCTCACTATACATTAGCCTTTCAAGAGAGCTGCAGGCATCCCAAAGCATATCGGGTGTCACAAGTATTTTGGACTCTTTGTCATTCTCCAGGGTACAGTCAGCTCTGTCTGGGCCCCCTTACCCAGCCAGCTCTTACCGTGTGCCAAGAGCCTCTGCCAGCAAGGTACACACAGCTTAGTTTAGGTATCCACCGAACAGCCATCTCTTGGCAAACACACACAAAAGATAGCTGGGGTTTAATGAGTTACCAAGCATTAGTATGCTCCCAAACCTGATAAGACCCCAAATGAGCTTTTGCTGGCCCAGTAGGCATCAGGCAGGTGGGGAAGGGCCATCCCCACAGCTCCTTGCTGCTGACCTACCACCTCCTCACTACACTTCTCCTTTAGGACTTTATACCTTTCTGTCTCACTCTTTTTCCCTCTGGAATTGCTCTCAACAGCCCAGCTACCTCTGTTAGTACTTTTGCCTGCCTCATCTCAAATGGTTTTACTCACAGCTCAGTGATTTTTAGTGGGATCCCAAGCCAAGGCTTCATAACTCGGCCATATCCAAGCTGAATCCTGGGTGGCCAAGCCCCCGGGGAAGGGTCTCAAAGCAAGGTAAAACAATGCAGGGGTTACACCGCGTGCCATCACCAGGCAGTCCTAGCATAAATTTAGCCACCTTGGGCCACTAGCGGGTACTTTAGCAGTCAAAAATAGTAGGGATGACGCACAGCCTGCTGCTCCTCACCTCCCTGACTGCACACCCATGACAGCCAACCTGTGACAAGGCAATATAGAGCTACTCTGCCAGCTCCAAGTCAAAAGGGGAGTCTCTTTGTGATACAGAAATTTCTCTTTGTGATACAGAAATTCTGTGACCATTTCCTCATGTTTTCACTTCCATCAGGCTGTACTTCTGCATGGAATTTGGTGCCACAGAATTGCCCACAGTACAAAATCAACTTCTTTTTTGACCAGGAATCATTGAAATAGTTTGAACCCTTAAAATCAAGACTTTGTTTACATTAGAAAATTACTTATTCTGAGTTCAGGATAGAGTCTGTAGTGAAGCTGTGAGAATACCTCCTCTGAGCTGTGATGACATCCGGTCCCCTGCATAACATCTTGACTATTAAAAATTTGGGCAAAAACCACATTTAATTTCAATGAAACCAGAAGAAGAGTGTCAAAGCATGCCCTTAAGTGATATATTGGGTACACTTGTGAGCCCATGCCTCAGCAGTCAGCCCCGGTGACCCAGGACTCTACCCATGGGCACACTATGTGTGGCCCCAAGCCACGCACCCTCAGCACCATGTCCCCCCATTGCCTCAAGTGATGCAGGACCTCCTTGATCTCTTTTCCTTCTCTCCCTCCCACCCTTTTTCCAAGGAGGGATCCAACATCCCCTCCCCTGCTTTACATTTTAGCCTAATTTTTGTGCTTTCTGCTTGCAGCTGTGAACTAATGGGAAAAGGGACACTTCCATAATTAGCAATTTTTTAGAGTGGGAGCAACTGCTTCTGGGACATTGTGACTTCTGTGCAGTGGAGTTCAAAATTATAATCAGGGTGATTGACAGAAACACAGCACGCTTGGGGACAGTGGAGGACAGTTAGTAGGACAGAGAATGTAGTGTATGCTGGCATCATCCCAGAGAAAGCTTCTTCACCAAGGATGTGTTTCATTAGGGGAGGTAGCTTTACGGTGGTATCAAAAAGACCAGGCATGAAACAGGCATACAGACCTTCAAGAAGAAAAGGCAACTTTTACCAGAAGAGCTTTAAATGTTCATATTAGTTTACAAAATCTTTTTTGTTTGTTTGCTTGTTTGTTTTCTTCCCCTAGTCTGTGCCTGTTTCAACCCAGCTAAGGCTAATTCTCCCCTAATCTTTGTTTATACATGTCAGCCACTTAATCTAACGTGGAAGTTGGTCTTGCTTTGAGCAGACTGTTGGACTAGATGGACCCCTTCCCAGCTGGATCATTTTGAGATTTGATATTTTAGATAGTTAGGGAGCACTATCATATCCAACCCGCTCGCTTTTAACGGCCATTTTGTGCTTGCAGTGCCTCCCTGTACACAACAAATGTAACACCAAGCAGTCCCAAAGCTCGCTTCAGGCGTTTCCACCAGCCCATAGGCTTTGACACCCCAGATCCCTCCCCAGCAGTTATTCCGGCTGGGTCTTTGTCTAATCAGGGCAAAGGGCAGGATCAGGGGCTGTCATCTCTGGAGGGATGACGCCTGCCTCTCGTTTGACCTATCTTCCTTTTTTAACAGCTGAGAGTAACCTGAACTGCATTTCATCTCACAGATACTTACTCTCAGCTGCTTCAATTGAACAGCAGGCAAAGAAGAATCTTAATGAACAGCTAAAATATTCATTTACAAGTATGATTTTTATGCAGTGAGACATCACTCATTTTTAATACTATTTACATTTTTTAAGCTTTACTCAATTTGGTTAGTAATTCTATTTTTGCACTCGGAGGAAATGCCTCTGGTGATTCAAAAACTGTTAAAGGAAGAATTCAAAGGATTTTCAGTATCATAATGCCAGCCAACAAAACACTAATACACATCAGTTTGGAAATTATGGGGTGAGGCGCACAATAATTCTCATGAAGAATAAGCAGAAATTCCAATTAAAAGGAAAATTGCAAAATATATCCAACCAAATTATCCAAATGAGAGGGAAATAGGACCATATATTTTATCTGAGATAGTCACTGCTACAGCTGAAGTTATAGAATAACTTTTCTCTTGACATTTTGAGATAGCTCTGGAGAGGAAAGCTTCAAAGTCTTATTATTTAAAACTTACTCAGAACAGAAGTGCTGCTGATGACCAGCTGCTTCAAGAATTTCAGTTCTGACAATAAGCAAAGACAAAGAACACTCTAAATTATACTTTTGCTCATGAAATAAGTGTACACAAGAACCAAACGAGCATAAGCAGCGCAAATGGATTTCCATGAACTTTGTCAACGTACACATTTCATTTTTATGTTACAGAAGAGATTTTTACAACAGAACACAACAAAAGAAAACTTTCCTTGGCATTAAGCATAGTAATGTAAAACTCAGAGGAAAAGGTTGATCTGAAAACCTGTTAGAAGGACCCGCTAATTTCAAGATATCTTTGCATTACCTCTCAACACTGATGAGGGTAACTTTATATTTTATTTCAGAGCGGAAACAAAGTGCAACAGATGGCACCTTCTCTGATGTCCTGCAACTTCAGTGGGACTCCTGCCCTACAGGATCAAAATCAGCAAGTAACACAACACACCAACTGAAATAACAGTTTAAATTTAGGAAAAACACTAAACATTGTGGTGGGATGACCCTGACTGGATGCCAAGTGCCCACCAAAGACATTCTATCACTCCCCTCCTCAGCTGTACAGGGAGAAAGAAAATATAGCAAAAGGCTTGTGGGTTGAGACAAGGACAGGGAGTTCACTCAGCAATTACCATTACACGCAAAACAGACTCAGTTTGGGGTAATTACTTTAATATTACCAATCAAATCAGAGTAAGATAACGAGAAATAAAACCAACTCTTAAAACACCTCCCACCACCACCCCTCCCTTCTTCCCGGGCTCAACTTCACTCCCCATTTCTCTAACTCCTCCTCCCAAGCAGCACAGGGGGATGGTGAATGGGGGTTGTGGTCACTTCATCACAGGTTGTCTCTGCTGCTCCCTCCTCCTCAGGGGGAGGACTCCTCATTCTTCCTGTGCTTCAGTGTAGGGTCCCTCCCATGGGAGACAGTCCTCCACAAACTTCTCCAATGTGGTTCTTTTCCATGGGATGCAGTTCTTCACGAACCACTCCACCGTGGCTCCCTTCCACAGGGAACAGTCCTTCAGGAACAGGCTGATCCAGCCTGGGTTTCCTGTGAGGTCACAAGTCCTGCCAGCAAACCTGCTTCTCTTTCATGGAATCACAGGTCCTGACATGACCTGCTCCAGCGTGGGCTTCCCATGGTGTCATAGCCTCCTTTGGGCATCCACCTGCTCCAGTGTGGGGTCCCTCCATGGGCAGGTGGATGTCTATGCCATGGTTACCCTCCATGGACTGCAGGGGGACAGCCTGCTTCACCATGGTCTTCATCACAGTCTGCAAGGGAATCTCTGAACACTTAGAGCACCTCCTTCCCCTACTTCTTCACTGACCTCAGTGTCTGCAGAGTTGTTGCTCTCATATATTTTCACTCTTCTGGCTGCTGCCATGCGGGTTTTTTTCTCCCCTTTCTAACAGAGATGCTGCAACCACCACTGATGGGCTCAGCTTTGGCCAGTGGTGGGTCCCTCTTGGAGCTGGCTGTCATTGGCTTTATCGGGCATGGAGGAAGCTTCTCATAGCTTCTCACAGAAGCCACCCCTGCAGACCCCTTGATGCCAAAACCTTGCCATGCAAACCCAATTCAAATGTTTGTGAAGGTAAAACTTCCTAATATTTCTACTAGGAATTCTTTAGAATGTATAATTTCATATCACATTTTCTCACAAACTTGACTGGTATTACCAGTAATAAGTAATACCTCCTCTTGCCACATTCTGCACAGGCCAAAAAAAGTCTTATAATACAGTAGTTTTCAAAGTTGCCAACAGGAAGGCAGTCTTGAGTTAGTACTATTCTTTTATATAGAAAAGATAAATTCTCACAAACCAGAGACCTGAAGGAATGGATGTACACATCTGCAGCATTACAGACAGAGTTTGGTGAAGGCAAAAGAAAGAAGAAGGAAATCTACCTCTTGTACAATAATAAGACATTGGCAGAACAAGACAGCTTGGCATGGCTGACGTATCTAAAAGACACCTACGTTTCTGTCAGAAATAAATGTAGTCTGGCCATATTCATTCATTCGTGTGATCTGCCTGCTCAGAGTAAATGGCAAAGGTAAGCACACCCCACCATGAACAAGTCTTTCTTGTTCCTGAAAACTGAGAAAACATCTTTTCCCCACTATTCATGGCTTAGTTGCAGTTAGGGAAGTATTTTTATGACTTAAAGCCTTTCATTTCATGCAGATACATAGAAAGGGTAAGAACAGAGTCGTTTTACTAACTTTCTTCTTCTCGTCCTTTGCCCAGCCATGCACTAGACACCAAATTCATTTGCTTCCATGACATGCTGCTTTCAGGAGACCTGTTTCACAGGAAGAAGACCGGCTTCACTGGAAGAAGGGAGAACAGACTCTTGCACAGGGTCCTTAGCATGCTAGCACAATTACTGCATCCCAGTCCACAGAGAATACAGAAGGGCCTGTTCAGCAGGATGTTTCTCCCTTTCTCGGAACTGACACTGAAAACTACTGTTATCTCAACAGAGCTAAATTTACCAGGCTACTTCTCAAACTAAAGTCCAAACAGGCTCCTCTGTGATATTTCATACAGAAATAAGCACCAGGAATCGACTCTGTATGCTCTTTGTGAAGTCTACACATTGATTTCTGCAGCACTGCACCCCTTTGCAGGATTTCTGTAATTTCCAGCACAGAGACAAGAGTACGCGACTTCAGTCGGCAACTCCTTCAACTGCCCAGAGTAAGGACCTTACCAAATCCCTTGTGCTCAGGGGTTTCCAGTCCACCCACTTTTCAAGATACGGAGTTGTCAGTAGCACCAGCAAGCAGGGAGGAAAGCAGCCCTCCTTTCAGCTCCCACACAGTGTAACAGCAGATCTAGACCCACCCCACCTAAATGGCATCCCTACACTGAAAATCCTGTCATCCTGGGCTTGGTCAACAGAAAGAGGAAGAGAGAAACTCCCTAGATAATCCCAAAGCCAGGTGAAGTGAACTGGAATGCCCTTGGGCGTTAGCTACTGCTCTTTTTTGAATAAACAGGGAACCTGCAGTAACTAAACACCAAACAGATGCCTCATGGGGAGCTCTGCCACAGTAAGTACAGGAAAGGGATTAAAACGCAAGGGAAACAAGATGGGCACTGCCAGCAGCACGTATGTGTAGGTCCTCAAATGCATCCAGAGGAGAGAAACAGAGCTGGTGAAAGGGCTGGAAGGTATGTCCTATGAGGAGCAGCTGAGGACTTTGGGCTTGTCTAGTTTGGAGAAAAGGAGAATGAGGGGTGATCTCATTGCTCTCTACAGCTTCCTGAGGAAACTTCCCCCTCACTGAAGGCCTCTTTTTCCAGAGCCTTGATGTTATGTCTTTCTCCTCTTAGAGAAAGTTTGTTCTTTCCCATCACAAAGGCACTCAGACAACAACAACTTGTGCCTGCAGCTCTAGCTGTGCAAGCTACAGCATCACCCACAGCTAACATGAGAACATGGACCCTCTGCTGGCAAAGGCACTTCCACGATGATGCCGAATTTCTGTGTGATGTCCCAAAGCCTGCTGCCAACCCTGAAGAAGGCTCGTTGTCATCACATCAGCCATGCAATACAAACAAGCAGGCAGACTGCTGACAATCACAGGCACTTTGAGGAAGGTGGTGACATTGCTGGAGGGAAGAGCAAGCCAGCTGTACAGGTTCTGAGTATCTTTGGCATAGAAATAAACCTCACACAGCATAAGAGGACTAGAAGATGAAATGAACGAAGCCATAGCATGGAAGCTGCTCCTGCTGCTTATGCTGTGTGTGTAGGAGAGGCAACACTGGTGGCCCTCAGAGCCTGATTATTTGAATCCAGATGAGTGGTGGTCTCAGAGGTTGTGGACATTTCTTAGAATGGGCTAACACTCAAGATGAATCGTCGCCAAGCATATTCTCATCTAAAACATCAAGATGTGTGCTCTTAGTCAAAGCAACCACACCTTGCCTGTCCTGTCTTCAAAGCTGCTTGCTGCTGTCACAGAAATTAGGCTATATTTTACCCGGGAAATTGAAGTATTGCTTGCCACAAGTATCTTGTAGTCCTTGATTTAGCAGGAAAATCATTTTCTCCTTGCTGGATCCTCACACTTCTCTAGGCCTAACTGTCTAAAAAGTTCTTGAAACATACACTTCACAAGCAGATCATCGGACAACTCACTTGCACTGTGGCACGAAAATGACTTTGGAGACATGTGGGAGCACTACTTAGCATAACCAAGGCAGAGCTGCTGGTTGCCTGGAGAATGTTACGCGTAAGCAGGATGCTGTTGTGTCAGTGTGCTGGTTTCTTGCCTAACATTGCTGAGGATAAGCAGAGACCTATTTGAATCCATAACTTATTTCAGGGAAAGAGTGTTTCCCTCTGAAATATAACTTCAGGATTCCCTCCAGGTGATATTTTCTGTAACTGATAAACAACCAAGTCATTATGTTAAAAAAATTCCTATTAAGAACAAAAATTGCAATACTGAGTCCATCTTATAATCCTTCTGACTGGTACCTTCTCTGTAATAGGAAGCAAACCCAGGAACATTTCATGGGAAATCAGAAGGTTGGAAGGAACAACCAAACTTCTATTTTTAATGGTTGGAGAAAGGCATCTGCCCCAATGCCTCCAGTTGAATATTTCCAATGCTTTGTCATCCCACGTTGATAGATATTCCAGATGGGCATGTGGCAGATGCTTGATATTAGAGGATGATGCGCTCAGTGTAAGGAGACATGCCTTACCACACAGGAGCAAAGCATGCAGGGGAGAACACGGGAGTGAGGACCTTTGGACTCACAGGAGGAACCCAAATACAATTCTACGGTTTGAACACATTCTGCCATACCCACCACTGAATTTTCCAAAGGGTTCATTAGTACTTTTTTCTCCTGGATCTTTGTTGTTATTTTCTAAAACAGAATTATATCCCCCACAAGGAAAGCATGTTTATTTATGACTACAGCACCAAAGGAGGCCAAATATAGCAAGAGTCATGAAAATGGTTCTCTTCCTGTCCCTTTTTCCAAACAACCTACTTTCCAAGCTACGCATGGGTTGCCTAGGAAGACTTCTACAATTGTAACACATCCAGGACCTGATGCTTGGACTGTAGCAGACAAAAACAGTGACTGAAACGTGCCCAGCATCCAAATAACAAGCACAGAAAACAGAGGTTAAACATCACACAACCGCTTTTTCAATAGATTTTATCTTTATATTGCATTATAAGCCTAAGGGAAAAAATCTGGGGCAGAGTTTTTGCTGGCCCAGCATGTCATTGATTTTCTTCAAGAATTTTTAAGAACAACAGAATGTGTCTGTCAATACAATTTTGAAGTATTTGTATCAGCAAGTGAAAAAAAAAAATTTAAAAAAGGTCATCTTAAGAAAAAAGAAAAAACAGGAAAAATCCTGCAAAAGACTTTTCTGCAAATTTATCATGCTTTAATGCAGATAATTTTTACTCCATTTTCCTACATTAATCTTAAAGAAAAAGCATGTTAGTCAAATTTTTTTGAATTATTTTATTTGATTTATTTTATACCGTGGTTGGGTTTTAGGAACAATAGAAATGCTGGGGGGAAGAATTAATTAGGCTTTATTTACCAAAACTATCAGAAGTCAAATATCCTGTCCCACAAAAAATCTTTCATCGGATAAATGTGATCTTTCTTGAAAGAGTTTTATTTAGCCGTAATGAGACTCTATCAAAATCAAGCAAATATCGCTCCATTAAGGGTAACCAGAGGTATGGTGATCTCTAAATGTTTCGTTTAGATGGCTGTTACTGTTCGCCAATATTTATTACCTGCAATATAGCTTACTTGAAAGAGATAAACCATTCATCAACACGACGTGTCCCTTTGGCAGTAGCTTTAGCAACTGTTCCAAGCATCATTCTTTTTCATTAACTGTTTCATCAAACATCTGTCTGTCTTTCATCTTCTTCTTACACAAAAGCCTCCACAGCAAACTACCATTGACACATCACCCCTTGCCATAGATGATATTGTGTGAATTTTTTATGGTTTGCATTATCTTTTTCAATCTCCCTCCACAGGAAGAAGGCAAGCAAAAGGTTGTATGTTTCACTGAACCATATGAAAAAAAGTCCAACAAGTATTTTCAGGCACCCAGCCCTTCAACACATTGATTAAAAAAAAAAAAAAGTCTTTGTACTATTTACACTTATTTACGTGTTCTATTAAAAAACAGAAATTTTAGACCAGAACAAGAGGATACTCCTAAAAACATATTCCTGTTGCTGTAGAAACTGAGCTTGATTTTTTTGTGCTACACAAGGAAGAAGCAATTGACATGCAAACTAACATCTTGGCACCTTGACATTTTAGGCTAATTAAGGCGTAAGGCACAACAGAGATAGCTGAAATGCCTTTCTTAAAAAATACAACAAAAAATGTTTTCAGGTAGAGCTGAAGTTGTTATAAAGGACAGAAACAACCATAAGCATAGAGAGAAGAGATACTGTACATTTCTTCCCAAATATCATGCGTGATCCAACAACATATTGTTCAAATTCTGGTATTATCTTTTCAGTTTACTGAAATGACAAATATTGTGCCCTATCTTCAGCATAAAAAAGAATCACAGACACTGAACAAATAAATTCAATAAGAGCACAAAGAATACAGATACCTGAACTACAGATAGCTTATGTGAGATTTATTTGATGAAAGAGAACTAGAGAAATGTAACGTTAGGAAGTTAAAAGAGACAAGAAGAAAAATAAAGTACCTTCTAGACTTCTAAGATAAGTTTGGTATCCAGGGCAATTAAAACTAAATTAAATCTAAACTAGATTAAACTGAAACTCTTTGGAGCTCAATATGTCTTGCAGACTGTTCCCAGTCTCCATCCCTACTTAAAAAAAAATCAAATCTTCTTTTAATTAAACAATTTGACCTTCATTCTTCTTCGGGAACAACTTTCCGTTTCTAAGGGATAATGAAAAACAAGTGAGTGGAACCAATGCCACTTCATACTCCATGTCTAACAGATCCTAGAAGCCACTGGCAAGAATGGAATTTAATGGCTGGAACATGTCTGAATTATATGAGATGACACAACTACGTATCTTACAAATAAAAAGGTAATTAGTACATGATACCAACTCAGCTGGTACCCCACTATTTTTTTAATTTTATCAAACTCTACAACCAGTACCAAAATTTTCCATGTTTGTATCAACCGCTTTAATTTTGATTTCATGCAGAACAGGGAGGCATTTCCAAGAACAGGACAGTATTTTGGTTTGCCCAGATCAACAAATTCTCACAAGTTTTTCTTTGAGACATGCCTTCTTGGGAGACCTTGAAATTTGCACTGGGGAATTTTTTTAATGCAATCATATGACATAAAGTGTCCCTGGATAAAGCGATTTTAACTTAGCACACTTTCAAAATATAGTTCAATCTTGAAAAAAATAATAGATACTCGTTATGACTTTTTCAAGAAAATTTCTCAAAAGTGTTGATTAGAGCAAGAACCCTATAGGCCAACATTGAGCTGAATTTTTACTCAGCAAGAGCACATCTGAGCTGGCTTTGCTCAGGTTAACAGCTGGAACCAATCTGTAGACCTAGAGAGTACAGAAGGACGTTCAAATGCTCACTCAGTGGGAAGCCAGGGCAGAGGGAAGATCGATACCTTTATGATGTTCTGTCTTAATTTCGTATGATAGATTTTTTACTTTTTTTTAATAGTAGTCCAGAAAAAATCATTTAAGTTTACAAAGCTAAGTACTCAGGATTTGAAAACCACTAAAATTCAAGTTTCCTGTGCAGACACAATTCAGACCCTTTGATCAACATTACAGCAGAGTTACTTACACACGTGACCTCACAAGATCAAGGAAGTTCAAAGGGAATATAAAGCCAAAGGATTTTTTTCCTTTAGTTTAGCCCATGTGTAAAGATATGGACTACTTCATATAACTCTTAACAGGGTAACGTGTTTGGAATATCATGGTAGTTGCTGATTATCTCTTCTAGCTTTTCCATTTAAATGCATCCTCCCAGTCCCCTAATTCTAGGTCAGAGTCTTTCCTGGGATAAGTACATTCAGTTTTCATCAAAGGGAATGGTAATGCCACATACACAGTTTGTAATCTGCACTTGTCTTTGCTGCTTTTCTCTGATCACACAATGTGCTGCTTCTGCAGCAAGGATCATCACCTCAAGAAGCCATGCTTCTGTCAGAGCAACCCAAAAGAACATTGGTGATTCTGCCACTCTGTCACCTGAACAAATCATACCTAATTTTCTACCCATCTTGTCTCCGTTATATCCTTCCCTCTGCTTACCAAAGATTATAACTAACTGTTTGAATTCCAGGTCTTTTTTTTTTTTTTTCCCGTATGGATTATTTCATTGCTTCTTTATAATGAGTCACTTTCTCCTTTTTTTTCTTAATCCCTTATTAACACTGGCCCTTTAAAATCTGTGGTTAAATTTCCTTTAATCTAAAGATCTGAAAATGTTCTTTCAGAGATGTGTTGAAGCAGGTTAACAGCAGCTAAACTTTCTAAAGGTGTGACAACTGCAATGTATTACATGCAAAAAATTAGCAAATGATTTATGAGATGAAACACAGAATAAATGAAATTTTACATTCAACACATGTTTTGGGCACATAAATCTTAGTAATTCGGAAACGCACTATGTCATAATTATGCACTTACAGAATACGTTTCCTTCCAACAGATTCCCCAATTATAAGCCCACTAATGTGCCAAACCAATTAATGCTCTAATTCACAAACAATTGTAAATTTGACTCCTGCTGAAAGGTCTGTTTTTCTATGAATTTAGCAAAATGGGTTGAATTTTGACTATTTAGCAGTTTCTTTTCTCCCACGCATAGGGAAGCTGGAAGGAGAAATTATATTGTGCAACAGTAAGGCAGAATAAGTTTTGGAGGGAGCAGGAACTACAGCTAAATCTTGAATTCTAGCAAGCCAACCCAGATATAGTAGCAGTGCACTTCCACAATGGTTTTCATGATTTTACATTATTTCTGAAAAATAGCTGGTGAAATGTCAAACCTAAAGTACAGCTGACAGCAAGAAGGCTGTGAAGTTACCATCTGGATGCAGCAGGCAGCCTTCAGCATTTTCAGCAGGAAAAGCAAAATCTTTGGCAGGAGCTTAGCAGGTAACAGCATCTTGTTCACTGCCTCAGAGCAAAATATCACTTTACTTTCATTCTGGGTATGAAATATTATTATTAGAAAATATGCTATACAATAAAAAGGATAGTGAGTAACTAACAGGAATGTATGAAAATGGTTGTGAATCCGCAAAGCCAGGCAAGTTGCTTTGAGCACAGAGCCTTGCCAAAGAAATAAATCTGTAATCAAACCTGCCAACATTCACTCATTCAAAACTACATTCTTTCATGCTGAACTCATTTTGAGGCTGTCAAGTTTGGCCTTCTAGGGATAAAGGACATTTACTGTAGATATTATGAGACATTGACAAAAGTCTCAGGGCTACTCATTCCCTGGGAACCCTGAATTTGTGATTGAGGAAATGGTGTTTCATCTAATAGCCCTCACAATGGCAATGTACTCATTTTGGAGTAATCCTCCTCATGTTCATATCTTGCTTTTAAAGCAATGTTCCCTTTCCCTGCTGAGAAAAGTGCCATCCATAGACCTCCATCTGAAACACTAGCAAGTCATTCAAGTATTTTTCTGTAGTTTATGCTAACGCAGGGAGGGTCAGAAAGCTTCCTCACCCTGCTCAAAGACTCTGTGACAGGGCTTTGTTCAGACCAACTTGTCAGACTGGTGCTGTTGACAAACTGCCCTAATAAAAGCAACAATACTATTAAAGCCATATATAAATCTTCAATAATAATTGAATTCTGTACTATTGAATTCAGTTCTAAGAAAGGAATTCTATGAATGATCAATATTTTGTTTGGTTTTTGGTACAGGCTAATCCCCTGTGTCTTTATTTGGTCTCTTAGAGAGTAGTTACATGCCTCTCTATCACCTCTTGCTGTTATCGACTAAAATTGATTTATATTTCACGCCTTATGCATTTTATTTCAACACAAACCCCATGTTTTTTGCATTCTTCCCACCCTCTGTGTTGTCAATACACCAAGTCATGCAGTCCTACAAACATTTGGTTCAGAAATGTCGGAAAGGTGCCTCCTAAATTAATGAAATCAGATGGTTTCTTCTTGAACTCAAAGGCCTCCATTAATGACAAATACAAACTACTGTTTTTCCAGTGGGACTTGCATGTGCAGCATAGTGAAGTTTGGCAGGTTGTAGCACTTAGTTCTGCTCAGGCTGTTCAGTAAATCACCCACCTTGTCTTTATCATACAGCAGGCACAGCCTCGGTGTAGTAGTCTGGGATGTCTCTTCCCAGCTCCACCTAGATTTCATGTAGGGTCTGCCGTATTACCTCTGTGAAGCTTCCCTGTCTTGTTCTTGCTCATTAACCATTTAAATGACTTCAGAAAGATCCTATCCAAGAATTTGTGGTTGATGGCAATTCTCCAGGCTCCCAGCATGCTCACCACCCTAGTACTCCTCTCATCTTGTGGCTAGGCACAGTTGTATCACCTCCATCAAGCCCAGTTGTGCCTTCTCAATGCAGGAAAACAGCAGGAAGCCACTAGACGGGGCTTCTTGAAGTAGACTTGAGAGAGCAGCATCTCCATCAGCACCCTTTTTAGCTACAAGCTTCCCACCCCCAGTGTTTGGGCATGGGAACTGACCTCTACGTCCTTCCTGAGCTCTGAGTACAAGAGATGAATGAAGACTTTGTGAAAACTGCAATCCAGTATTCACAGGCTTGTACTTCTTTGCCTTACCCCAAATTTTGGCCAGAACAATTCTCAGACACTGCATCCTCTTAGCAGATAGTTTGCTCTGCCAATATAGCTTTGGACAGCCCCCGCTAGAGCATAGCTTGCCACTGACATCAACTTACTCCATCTTGTTGACTTTTGCTGGAAATCTGCCTTTGTGCACTTTTTAAACTCTTCTCTGGTCCCTCAGGCTATCATGGCTGCATTTTTGTGATATGTAGAAGATATGGAATCCATATGGACCATCAACAGGATCTTTAAATGTATGTTAGATCTTCTCATATGGTAGAGCTGGCATCTTAAGGACTCTGGACACACTAGGCCTGCTACTATGCTTAGTAACTAGGTTTGGGTTTATTTTGCTTTCTCTTCTTTATCTTTCTTTTCTCTCCCTTCATCTTATCCTTTGTGTCTGAAGGTTGCAATACATACATGTCAAACCCTTCACCTGTAAATCAGCATAAGAAAGTATTTTACCAGAGTCTGAGATACGTTTCCTCATTTTGTCCAATATCCCACATCTCCTATTAGTCTAGCAGAACCCTTACAGTATTCCTTGGGTATAATAACATCACTATTTCCTAGCTCTCCCTTTCTTTATAATCCATTTGTTAGCAGACTTGTGAAGTTTAACAGATACCTCAAGAAAGCTTCTGCTTTTCAGAGACCTGAATTTCCAATTTCTCAATCTGTCTGAGTTTTAAAATGTCAGTAGTTTCTTTAGAGAAACTACAGTTTAACACACTGCTTGGATCTAGACTGTTAGAAGAGGTCAAGGTAGTCCTTTTGATTTCCACTATTTAATGACATCTTCCTTTCTTTCAGAACACATGGAATAGTTTTCAGTATTTTGCACTGTTTTGTTTTTTGTTTTTTTTTTTAAACTGAGACAGACTGCAGAAGTTGGGCAATATCCAGTAACACCAACATTACTGCTGACTTCTTTGTGGATGTATCTATTTGAGCTCTCCTCAGGTACTTGTTCAAACCACCTTTTGTGCTGATACCTGCTTCTTCAGTATGGTTTCTGGCTGCTTCCCACCCTGGCTTCAAACTTGTTCCAGGTAAAAATGAATGTACCTGACATGGCAGACTGATCACATTGCATTAAGGATATTTTGAATTCTTCGTGACTTTAAATGAATTTCACCAAACCCTGTTAGGATTTAAATCAGAAAAACATTGATCTGCTGGATTTACCAGCAGGTTCTTCTCAACCCAGCACAATGCTCCCTTCTATGCCTTGAATACCAGGGCAAAATGTATTCAAATGCATTCCTAGAGTATTGTATTAGCTGAGTTTAATGACCATTTTACACACTGGAACAGAAACACACGCACATGTAGAAAGTCTCTTGCTAGGCTTGCTCCAACAACTCGCATTGGGTTGTTTCTGCCCCCCCCTTCCAAGGGACCTCTAACTGACTCTGACTTTCGACGCTGGTACTCCAAAGATGATTCAGCAACTGTTTTTTAGGTCTTAGGCAAATTACTGATTTTATTTGCCCAGCTGTTTCTCAGAGATAACCAGACAGTTTTATGTAACAGCTTACTCCCTGCATCTACAGATGGAAAAAAGAGCATAGGCAAGAAAACAATCTTTCATACCGTGCAGTTTACATTCTCTCCCCAACCGCTATCAGACACTGCATTCTCTAGCTATCAATCCTACTACAGATTTGTGGTGAAATCAGCACTAACACAAGTTAGGATGAAAGCGAATACATGTATTTGTTTACACATGGAAAGCAGACCACAATGTCACTAAAGTTCATACAAACCACAGGTTCCAGAGAGGCAGGAAAACCATAGTTATTTCAAGATCCCATCCAAAAGGCCCTCCAGAACCTGTGACAAGCTGTAAACACCTAATCCACATAGCTGGGGTCTGAGGACATTCGCAGGAGGACACTTCATACTAGAAAGCATGCTTGCTTTTGTAATTAACTTCTGGTCCTTCTGAGCTTTTCATTCGCTTAAAATCATCCCCTAGCTCTGCCCTAAATGCTTTCTTAATTCAGTTAAGAAGACATTTCTACCTTTTCCCCACCGGCTCACTTGCTGCTCCCTCTTGCTTTTGAAAGGCTCGCATCCCCCTGCAGTACCTATCCAGAGGGGACTCAACTTGGCCAGCAGTACCTCATGGTCAAACCCCAAACACCTCCTTACTGCACCCTCAGGCAGAAACCCCTTCTTCACCAAGTGGGGCAGCACTCAAAACCTTATATACCGGATAATCCATGTGTCTCAGGGTTTACTAACTACCTCTTATTTGGTCACAGACTTGGGATTTGAGAATATAGTAGACTGCCAATCACTGTTTGAGTTTTGAACATAGTACCTGGACACAAAACCACACATGTAGGCGTATGTGAGGTGTATGAGGCTTGTTTGAAGCAGAGCTTTATGAGAATCACAGAGTCATAGAACGGTTTAGGTTGGAAGTGACCTTAAAGATCACCTAGTTCCAGCCCCTCTGCCATAGGCAGAGACAACTCCCACTAGAGCAGGTTGCCCAAAGCCCCATCCAGTCTGGCCTTGACACTTCCATGGATGGGGCATCCACAACTTCTCTGGGCAGCCTGGGCCAGTCTCTCACAACTCTCAGAGTAAAGAATTGCTTCCTGAGATCTAATACAAATCTCCCCTCTTTCAGTTTAAAGCTATCACCCCTCATCTTGTTGCCACAGTACCTGATAAAGAGTCCCTCCCCATTTGTGCTGTGGCCCCCCTTTAGGTACTGGAAGGCTG
>VXBW01000790.1:236194-296903 GCA_013400375.1 Thinocorus orbignyianus | reverse complement strand
GCGGCGGGGCCGGCCGAGCCCCACGTGTTAGCAGCGGCACCAGCTGCTGCCGGGGCGGCCCGGGGCCTTCCTCCACTCTCCTGGGGAGGTTGTGGCGGTTGCGACGGTTGGCGCCGGCCGCTGGCGAGGGCTCCGGTCGGTGGCGCGCGTGTGAGGGCGCGAGGGGGTCCGGTCGGTGTCCGTTGCCCCCCCCTCACTGCTCTCTTCATCCTCCGCCGGCCCTGCCCGTCTGGCACCGCTCGGTCGCCTCCTGTCCGCTCCCCGTGCCGTGCCCGGGAGGAGACGGGGCCTGGGCTGGCTCCGCCCGGGCTGGCCGGCCTGAGGGAGAGCGCGGCTCCGCCAGGGAGGGANCGGCGGCAGGGTGGGGGGTGAAGCCGGTCGGCGCTGAGGGGGCCCCGAACCAGGTCAGGGCGGGTGTGGGTCCTGGGTGGGTGCGGGGCTCGGAGGGGCGTGAGTGAATTGAAGGGCTCCCGCCGGGCGCCACGGGGGCGCGGATACGGACCCTCTTGCCCGGTCCATGTCCCCTGGTGCTGGCGCAGGAGTGGGGACGTAGGCAATCCCCACCCTCCCCATCCCCGGACCTCTCTTCCTTCCATACAGTAGTTCGGTTTTAACTTCGGCGTGGGCCTGTGTGTTCAAGTGTTTCGTCAGCTAAGAAATATTTCACTCAAAAGAAGCGTTTCCAATGCGCTGAGTTCCTCTGTTATCAGCAAAAAAACTTTTCAGATGTGTTGCTTCAGCTGAAATTCTTTGTGGGGGCTAAGCCACGTTAATTCTCTCTCTCTCTGTCATGCTTAAGACTCCATTGTCAAGCCTGGTGGGGAAGCTCTCCCATTGAATTAAATACTAGCGTCTAGGTCTAGCGTGAATTCCCACTGCATGGCTGCATCCAGGCTTTTATCGCTCTCATCACTTCAGCGGTCAGCAGAGTTCAGCGCATTGTTTGGTGAAGAATAAAAAAGTATTATTGTTCCCTGGTGCTGCAGTGAAAATTCCTAAAATATAACTCGGGGATGAGAAGGAGAGGAGGCAAACATTTTTTCGAAAGCTAGCGGAGTTCAGTATTGATTACCTCTAACACTTTCTACAGAAGCAGCAAGAATTATTCCCACATTCCCGAACATAGAGATATAATGGAGGCTATTCCCTGGGAGCTGAATTTCTTTCTCTTCTCAACTATGTTGCCTGCATGTAACATAAGAACATTTCTCACAACTTTTTGAACTTTACTAAATTTAAAATGGAGTTGTTAGACAGCTGTGACACAGTGCTTGTGAAATCTAACGTTATTGGAAAAGAAGTCTAAAACTTAGATTCTTACAACTGGCATGTTCTGTCAGAAAATTCCTTGGAATTGAGTTGGAGGAGTTTTTTTAATTTCATAGATACATATGCACTGTGGTCTATCAGAAAGAAACCTTAATGGCTTTTAAAGTTTCATATACAAATACAAGTGAGTAATATAATTTTTACTTATTTAACTGCACTGAATCCGGCATTGGTTTCTGCATATTTCCAAGATGTATTGCAAGCATTTTTATGCTTTAAGATCATTCAGAGTGGAAGCGTCCTCAGGAGGTCTGTAGTGCAATCTCCTGCTCAAAGCAGTGCCAGCTATCAGGTCAGACCAGGTCATTCTGGGCTTTGTCCTGTTGAGTCTTGAAAACCTCCAAGAATGAGGACTGCACAAGTTCTCTGAGCAACCCGCTCCTGCTTGACAATCCTCATTAGAGCAAAGAGGTCTGAACCTCCTTTTTTCAATTTATGCCTGTTTCTCATTCTTCCACCATGCATGGCTCTGAAGAACCCAACTTCATCTTCATGGTGGATTAACAAACTTGTACCTAGCAACACAAATCTGAACCTCTATAGTGCAGCTAGATTGACTTTTTATTTTATTTTTTTTATATTGTCTGTTTCTTGAAGCAGTATTTCTTTGGATGAAAGTATTGCGTAGCCTTTAGAATATTTGCTTACTAAAATCACCCAGGACTCAGACTTGATCTTAAACATCTGCATATTTCAATCAGTTTTTTAAAGTTGGAAGTCAATATTGAATATTATAGGGATTCAAATAACTGCAGGTAAATTGAATAGCAGGTTTTCATCTATGTCCAATGAAAATCAGTGAAAATGAGAAAGGGATAGATGGAGAACAGAAGGAGACAAACTTGAGTTGTTTCTAGTTGGTCTGGTCATTTAAATTAGGATGAAGGGTGCTTATGTTGAAAACTAGGCTTGATGACAATGTAGAGTCATAGCCTGTTTGGGTGGAGGTATGGTAAAAGCTGTAAAAAGAAAATCAGAAAGGGGAAGAGAAAAGCCTCATCACCTAAAACCTGCTTTTATTTAATTATTTCTGTATATGTATCTATATACATGCTAGCACACTCATAACTTGTTCTGACCAGTTTGTTGAAACCTGGTTCATTCCCTTTATCTCCCATTAACAATTACTGGAATGTGGTCTGTTGACTATAAAAGCCTCTCTCTTTTTTTGTGTCCGTCCTTTTATTTACTTTGTCTTGCCTTTTTTTCTTTTAATGCTTATTTTATCTCCTTTTTAAAAATATATTTCCCAGGTTTGGAAGAATGTGAGTACTAACTGTAGATAACAGATACTCACTTGCATGTATTCTGGAAGTTAGTCTTGCTGTGTGAGAAGTTTGTAGCTCTGGATAGGGTAGCTGTGGGACTAATCATGAACAAAAAGAATAAAGTGAAGATGTAGCAGGATTCAGGTACATCCTTGTGGGCGTAGCCAAGTCTGGTAGTAAGATGGGTGGAACCAGCAAAGTAGTCCTGCACCAGCACAGGGGGAAGGTGCTGGTTTGGGCCATATGCTTTTCTTGCCTACCTTGCCCTGGTGCTCTTCAGCATCCTCTGAGTCCCGTTTACTGAGTTGACAGAATTATGACAGTGAACAACTGGATTGGTTGGTGCTAATTTAAACAACTCAAAATAGAATTTCAATATTGTCAGAATTTTTATGAGGACAGCCAGCTTTTACAGTGTTTCAGCTCTCCATGAAAATATAGCTTCAAGTCCATGCTGGGCCTTCTTGTTTCTGTATTTGTCTTTATGTTTGTAGATCATAGCACAGTATAAATATATATATTCATGGAAGTGGTTACTGTGAGAAGACTTTCTATTCTGACCCTAAACCTCATTTAATTTTGCACTCTTGAAATGATTAGATTAAATGCAGGGATTCATTGGGGATTCAGAGGCTCATTGACTGAGTGTTTATTAGCAACTAGAGAGGATATGAAGAATTGACTCTGTGAACAAGGCCTACTAGGAAATGGGTACAGAAGGTGGAAGAAGATGATCTCTATCATTAAATGTATGATGGGAGACTACTTTATGGAAAATAGCAGGTGTACTGTTAAGGTGTGTAAATTTGCTAGAGTGTTGGAAAGATGGTAAAAATGGGAAGTAGTCAGGGAACTGGTTGAAATGAGCCCAGGCTTTGTGTAGTACACTTACTCTTTAAGTTCAGGATGGGATAGTGAATATTTGGAAAGGGTGGAGTAAGGTGTCTTCAAGATTGTATCCACAAAAAATAACTCTTCCAGAGTTAGCAAGTATAGAACTATTTCTGAATATTTTTAAGTGGTTGCTCTTCAGCTTGTAATTTCTCTGTTCTTACATGCATAGGTTTAGTATACTAGGAACAAGCATTTATGGTTTAAAATGCTTGTGGGTACCATGATGGGGATAGTGAAAGTTATTTTGCTGTGAACTCACTAGCTTCTATGTACTCATTTAGTTTAAAACGCCGTAGTGAATGAACTGCATGCCAGAAGTGCAACTGAACTTCTCATTAAACTTTCCAGTTTATTAAGAGTGTTTTCCTAAAGAGGAGACTAAATAGTCTCTTTTTTTGAAATTCAGACAGGAATTTAAAAATGAAAAGTTACTCAAAACATGTAGTTGAGATGTGTGACTGCCACATGACATTGGAAAAGCTGTAAAAAGTTTCAAAAAAAGAACTAAACAAATATTTGGACTATACATTTGTCAGTGGTTATTAGCCTGTTGGTCGCAGTTCAGACTCAAGCTTCCAAAGTTCTCAATCCTTTGCTGTAATAGAAGCTATAATCAATTACCAGGAGGATACCTGTTCCATATACGTTGTATTTACAATAGAGTATGTTATGTTTATGTTGTATTTTGTAACTCATCTCCTAAGTGGCCAGTACTGCATATGTAGACAATTCCAATATCGCAGGTCTTTCTAGATAACTAGGACATCAATCATTATTTTAAAGTAGGTCAGAAATTTTCATTTTGATAGGTTTAAAAATTTAGCTATGTTATTTTCTATTAACTGAATGGATACTGAAATTGTTTTAAAGGAAACTCAATTCATATTAATGCTTAAGATGGGTGTTCTAGTAATTGTTTACGATAAACTACATCTCTTTTTATGCAGGAGACATATGAAAATATTCCAGGTCAATCTAAGATCACATTCCTCCTACAAGCAATCAGGAATACTGCTGCTGCTGAGGAGGTAAGCCTGAATAATCTTTGAATCTGCAGATTTTAAGGGAACTTGTAGAAGGGGGGAAGAAATCAGAGCTGGTCATTTGGGATAAGTGAGCAAGCTGGATATTAACTGAATCATCTTAATTTACTGCACATTTTCAGAGGGACAGCTCATCTAGTTTGTTGCATGTCAAGTTCCTAGCTGAGGCTTTTTGGTGCAGGATATTTAGTTTCAAAAGTAGCCTTTTGTAAGTGACTGCTTAGATCTCCATTGTTTTCTGGTTGTGTGTTTTGTTTAATGAATGGGTTCTTTCCTTAAAATGTGTAACTAATATATGAGTATTACTGTGATGTTCTTTCAAGTTACAGCTGAGAAATACTTTCCACTTTGGGGTCCTGTGCCTCACTATGTTAAACTTACGTATCATCCAAAACTTCTTGTGTTACTCAAACAGGAATTGGGGGAAGATAGGGTAGGACTTGTTCTGCATGTTTTGTTCAGGTGGTTTTTGTATTTTGTCCTGTTTAGGTAGGATAGGCTCATCAATACATGTAGCAGTGTTGCAGAGCAGTCTAAGTACGATATAAAATTTTTCTTCGGGCATTCAGTAAGTGTGCCTTTTAGTTTGTCCTTTGTTTTGTAAAGGCACACAGGGTAACAACTGGATATAGAACTTACTGGTAAAACTATTATTCATTTGGATATGCAGAATGAAGAGCTACTAAGCTTTCAGGATATTACAAACTTCAGAGTCACTTAAAAGTAAAAAAAAAGTTTGACTTTTTTTTTTTTTTTTCAAATCTTAAAGTTTTACTGAGCAACAGAAGCATGTAGCATCTAGAATTTAGGAACAATATTATAAGGAGAGTATAAGTGTGTTTTTTCTCTCTAGTTAAAGATCTCTCCTGGTAGATTGTATTCAATTTAGAGGTAGATGCCATTTGTGCTTTTTAACGCTAAGTATCAGCTTACTGAAACTGATGCTTATCTACCTACAAAGCAGTGTTCTGACAGAATCCTTCAGTATTATACCAGCAACTGGTTGCATAAGAGCTGTAGCTTTCCTTCCTGCCCCTCTGAGATGTTTCAAATGATAGAAAGCTGTAGATCAGTCTCTCCTGTATCTAAATGTCCATGGAAAATGAGATCTATTGCTGCACCTTTTTTATTGAATAATGTCATATAGTAATTGGATAATACTATGCCCTAGAAATTTTAACTGCATTTCACATGCTTCTGTTTTGAATACGGTTGATAAGTCTGAGTTGACAACTACAGTCATGCTTGTGTAAATAAATACTTGTTCAAAATCTTGCCAATGACTTGGCTTCCAACTTACTCAAGTGCAAAGAAACTTTTCACCTGTAGAAGTTACTCCTACCAAAGATACCAGAAGAAAATGTTTGTAGGATAACTTGTCATTTAATTTCACCAGTGGATAAATCAAAGGGAAGTTAAATTTTAGCTCCTAAGCTTAAGTAGTCATTAGATGCTGGGCTCAAATAATTCTGATTAGCAAAAGCTGTGAACAGTCTCTCTTCCCTGTAAATCCAAATACATAGCAGCCTAATTAGAGCCTAACAGAAATCATCCTCGTGCTTAATCTAAACATTGCATATAGACACGTAGGGAAGCATTCTGTGTATATTCACTATGGTGTTGGCATCAGATCTAGGCATTTTGAATCTGTGCATGTTTTTGTGTAGATCCAAATGTCAGGCAGAATAGTGCGTATGTCACCTAGTATGTGTCCTCTGAGCACACTCAGTGTACCAGCACCACTGAATACAGGCTGCTGGAAGAAGCCTTAGAACTTTAAAGATCCCTTGCCTGGGCTATGGGAAAACTATGTTCAGATCCCTCTTTGTCATGAAGCCTCTATATCCTTTACCCCATCCCAAGAAAACTAGGCTGAAGAAAATACTCCATCCTGTTTGCAGGAGCTGGACTTCTGTGTCGTAGAAAATGCAAGATTCATAGGACTACTTGAACAGCAGTTGGGAGAATCTTCACTCTGCAACCTATTACTTTTTGCATTTAAATGGAGAAACAGGGATTCACATCCTGCTCCCAGTACCCGTTGCATTTGACATGGGAAAAAACATTAAGCTAGATCAGAAATAACTTTCAAAAGCTAACAGTATAGCACGTTTTCTTTTAACTGAATGCCTAAACTGTGTAAATAATCACCTTTTCCCTCTGTTCTCATTTTCATACTTTTCCCGATAGCAGAGTAACACTGTTCACATAAGTGAAGTGTCTGACTTAGCAATTAGAACACTTCTGTGCCAGATGATAAGTAAGTGTGTACACCTCAAGCTGAGGAGGGGCTTGAACCCAGGTCTCAACTTCCTGAACATGTAATCTCACTGTTAGGAAGTTAGGACTTTCCTTCTTCCTATGCAGTTGCATTTTAAAAGGTTGGACAGAAAGGTGGCATGTATTTGCAGGTAATTTGGTGATTTTTTTATTCTCAGGGTGTATTTCAGGTGTTAGAGGCTGTTCCTTTGCAGTTTGATTTACCACCTAAATCTCAGAGCAGAACATAAGTTCTGCATTTTCTCCTGCGTTGTTTTTCTTCCTGGTTAACTCTAGATTGACAGTTTTCAATTGTGTCTGTATTTACAGTTGACTAATTTCAAGCCCTGTGAAATACAAGAACAAATGCTGTGTGAAACTGTTCCTGCTGTACTCACAGCCCTCTTACAGGGCTCTGACCTTTCCCTTCTCCCTCTCCGTATTGTCATGTGAAAGGGTTGCATTTCTTAGTCTGCAAACTGCTGCTGTGGGCAGCTTCCTTTTTGGCATTTGGAAGGAAGCCTATGAACTTCTGATGGTCCACAGGTTCTGCCTTTGAGCTGTATGTGGAGCTTAGGCACTGCGTACTTTGAGTTCCACATGGGGCTGGACCTCCAAATGAGGTTGTGCAAGTCCATCTTTGAACTGTGTCCTAAATATTGATTGCTTCCATTCATGCTTGTTCTCCTCCTTGAGGACTTAAAAGGAACAGTAAAACAAAAGTAAAAATCACTGCGACTGTCCCACATAAGATGGTTGGTCTTTTTCTTAGAAAATGTGTAGGATTACCTGGACATTTTGAATGCCATCAGAGACTGCTGTATCCCAGGCTGCTGTTCAGAATTCTTCTGTTGCTGTGCATCAGCAATCTGGTTTTGTCTTGGGCCTTGGTTCCATCATCAGTAAAATCCTAGAACATTTTTAAAGCACTGTAAATTCTATAAATAAGAAGTGGTGTGTTGAAATTTGAGTATTGCAACTACTTTTTATGTTAATACCTTTGGCATCACAATTGAATGTGAGCACCTCAGTAACAGTAATTTAGATATGCAGAAGAGTCCAATGCTAGGAGACAATTCTAGCTTTTTTATGCTACATTGGTAAATAGAAGTTCTTTGGAAATGTACAGTTTATGTTGTTCCTGTTCTGATTAAAAGCTGTAGCTGCTAAGTTGCAGGATTTTAAAATGCTTGTTTATGTTACAAGGTATGTACCCAGAAATGTAAAAGAGCCATTAGTATGTGTGAAAAATACATAGTTTATTCCTTAAAGCAGAGGAAATGGCCCCGGAGCTGCCATTAATCCAGCCATGTTTGTCATTATTAAATTGACAGTGGCAGTTTTCATACATAGGTGGGTATCTGCTGAGGAAAATATGCTGTTTCTTGTTAGAAGTCAATTGCTACTTTGTCACTCCTTCAAACATGAATTTGCTTCAGGGAATTTGGGGATTTTTTTCTAAGCTAATAACACTAAAGAGAAGCTAATTCATGTAGTGTTGATCTTGTGTCCGTCTTTGTACCTTGTTACTTGTGTTTTCACTTTGCAATCAGTCTGTGTTTAAGTTCTTCAGAGGTGGAAATTCTTATCTTTGAGACCGCATGCTTTATGAAAGTAAGCTCTATTCCCTATCTGGCCTCCTATTATTACTTCAGGAAAGAAATTAATATTCCTGGGTTGAATGTCAGAGAATATGTACAGAAACACAATGCCCTGAATAAGGGACAACATTGAATCAGTTTGTGCTTTGTTTAGTCCCAGCAAATTTGCTTCCCAATCAAGACTTCTCCTATGTAAGTTCACCACGCTAATGAGGAGAAATTTAATCTGTCACAATATTGATGGGAGAAGGGAAGAGACCATTAAATTGTGGTACCATTAAAGTTTTTGGACACATTGTTAGTGGGTTTTCCAGAGGCAGTGGAGAAAAAGACTTTCTCCTTCCTAACTCATGTTCCCCATGTGACAATCTGTTGCTAGAGAACCTTGGCTTATGATGGGAGCTACAGCATAGGTGGGCACTCTGACCCTCTTTATTCACTTACTGTCTTAGATCTACTAGGCAAGATCTAATTCTGCTTTTGGTTTTGATCTACACTGGAGCTGTTGAGGAGGAGATAAGAGATGATCTACAGTAAGGTCCAATTCTAATCATTCCCTTCTGCAAGTATAGGGACACTTTGTGTGCACTACTCTTTAGTTGTATAGAAGAGAGCTGGGTAGATAGGAGAAAGGCACGGTGAGTCTGGAGACTGCAGGATACAACAGGAATAGTATTTGGGTGATGTTCTAGAAATACTTGTTTTTTACAGGGTATGCTAGAAGTTGAGACTCCTTAGCAGTTTGTGTTTCTCATCTATAGATTGAGAGATCTTTTGGAAATCAGACCTCATTAGTTCTGCTGCTCATTGAGCATTTTTGGATTCCAAAGGCTGTTATGAATGAAATAGTTTTTCATTCAAGTACACATTAAATAAGAACCTATTAGGGGAAAAAAATGAGTGTGCATTGCGTTGGATTGGGTTTTTTTCATCAGGATTTAACATGTGTAACTGTGACACATGGTAGACTTCATAAATCTGGGAGGTGGGTTTTAATTACTGTTCGTCCTTCTAGAAACAGTGGCTAGTGAACATACTGTTTATGAAGTTATTCAGAGTGCTTCTTGTGTCTTTTTGCCTTTACTACATGTTTTGCTGTATTCATTTTGAATTACTCAGCCATGTGTTTTGCTTCTAGTTCTTGTATAACTGTAAATAAATACAGACATATTGTTGTAGAATTAGTGTATGCAAGCAGGAAGAAGATTATAATATGTGCTGTTGAGGTTCCTGTGCTCAAATTCAAGTTTAAAGAAAAATGTTTGATTGTAGGTTTGCAACAGGCTGAAAGCTTTAGTTGGTTGGGGTTTTTTTACGTAGAGTAAGTTTTACTTGCAAAATCTAATTCTAGGTCCCTGAATATTTAACATGAAATTTGTTTGTCCAAGACAGTGAAGGAGGGTTTACAGGTCAATTGCCAGACAAAGTTGTCCAATTAAGTCATTTGGTAATCAAAAAAACTGTATCTAGATTCTAATTATGACAGCAGCCCATTTGAAATAGAAGGGTGACATGCTTTACGCATCTTCTAGTAATGCAGCAAAGTCCTTAGCTTGCCACAAAACATGTCCAAGGTTCAGCTCCAGGAAACCCTTATTACCTGAGTGGATTTCATGATTATTTTTTTGAAGAACTATAGTTGTCAGAAACATGGTTGTAAGCAGATGTTTCTTGACTGTATTTCTGCTTACCGTCATAATCATCATATGTTGCTGGAGAGCCGTTCCATTCACCAGACAAGTCTACACAGTGAAAGCTGATCATTTGGAAGCATGCTATCAGTAGTCTTTCCTCATAAGAGCATGATTATATTACCACAACACTTTAACTTACATACTTTCTTATTCAATAGGCTAGACAAATGGCAGCTGTCCTCCTACGACGACTTTTGTCTTCTTCTTTTGAAGAAGTTTATCCAGCTCTTTCACCTGATGATCAGGCCTCTATCAAAAGTGGCTTGCTGTTGATCATTCAATTGGAAACGCAGTCCAGTATGAGGAAAAAAATCTGTGACATCGTTGCTGAACTGGCAAGGAACTTAATAGGTACTTTATATAAACTGATAATTGAGGTAAAATGTTTATGCGTTGATAGTTGTTGTATTTTTATCTCTTGTTCTCTAGTCTTGTGTTGATGTTTGCACATGGTGTACTAACTGATTTCATGGTTTAAAATAAACCCTAATATTTGTTTATATTATCCTTGATCAGATAAAAATAAGATTCCTTGACTATACTTTTTAAAAATTGCTTGAGTTTAGGTGAGATTGTATTAAAGTTTAGAAAACTAGTTTTATTTAGAGTCTCATTTTCTATTTTGAGTGCTGCTATGTAACAGTAAATAGAGATCATCTTTGTTCCTGAGTGCCTTTAGTTTGAGGATTCAGCCATATTTTACAACACAGACATATTCAGATTTTTTTTTTAAATTAATTTTAGTAGTGGTGACTGGTTGCCCTGCACGACTGAGATCTAACCACCCTTAAGTCTTCTTATCCTAAAACTTTGTGGTGTTTAATCTAGATGAAGATGGCAACAACCAGTGGCCAGAAGTTCTGAAATTCTTGTTTGACTCTGTCAGCTCACAGAACGTTGGACTGCGGGAGGCTGCTCTACATATTTTCTGGTAAGGTTTCATGCTTCTCTACGTTTTTGCAGGTTAGCCAAATCATGTCTGTAAAAATGTAAGAAAAACTGTCACAACTTAATTAACAAGCAATCATATATATTTTTATTCTGTTGTATTATGGTTTACTTAACTCTTATGTGTATAGTTGTGATCTGTAGCTTAAAAAATGGGTAAGTTTAAAATAATAGTTAAGGTTAAACTGTGTGAATTTTTATTAATGTTTTGGGATTATTTTTTTTTATCCTTAGGAATTTTCCTGGGATTTTTGGGAATCAGCAGCAACACTATTTGGAGGTCATTAAGAGAATGCTGGTTCAGTGTATGCAAGATCAAGAGCATCCATCAGTAAGACCTTTATGTTTTGGTTTGGTTGGGTGTTGTTTTATTTTTAATAATGTGTCCTGAGGATAGAAATTTAGTGCAGGTAATCTCAAGCGTAAAGGTTAAACCATAGATTTCAACCAGAGAAATGCATTACCTGAAACTGTTGAATATCTGGAGTTCTGACTGTGGCTACTGCAAAACAAAAAGATCAAACCTTTTTGTGGTCCTGAAGCTGGCTGCCTGGCTCATACTCTCACACTGGCTCGGCCTAGACTCTTCCCTAGTAGTTATGCCTGGAGAAATCTAGTTGTAGTGGCCCAAAGCAGGGCCAAGGGTTTTAGCCAGCAGTAGGAGAGTCAGAAACTCCTTGTTAAGCTCTTTCTCTGGCCCTTGTACTTAACAGTCCAGATATATAGTGTTGGTCCACATAGTATCTGTTCACAGTATGTCTCAGAAGTCTGGATATATGACAGCTCCTTGAACCATTTGTGCATGCTTTGCTTTGAGGGCATGGTAGCAAGTCTTGCTCTTCTGGAAGGCTTCAGATTTATTGATTTGTGCAGAGACTTGTACTTCGAAAATGTTTCTCTTGTTGTGGAAAGTGCTGGGAAGAATAGGAAACCCTGCTGTGGTATATGGGTTCAGTTTGCTGCTCCCCCGTGGATTACTTTTTTTGACCTTTGAAAGTCAACGGAGTAACATTTTCTAAAGTACCACAAGTCATGCCTTTAAAGAAGTGTGTTTTAAATACTTAGATCACACTTGTTGAAAAATGGGACTTTGACACTTGCATGCACATTGGAAATTGGGATGGAAGTTGAAAACAATAGGATTTTTTCTTTTTTTCTTTCGTTAAAAGAAAAAACAACCCAAAACAAAAAAAAAAAAAAACCACTCACCAAAAACAAAACTAGGGAATACTTGCCATGTTGTAATATGATAAACTTTTCTTATATCAAGGACACAGATGCTGAATATCTTCAACACTGCTTTACCTTAATTTGAAGATGTAAAATCCCATGTTAAAGACTAATTGGCATGTTTTTTAGCAAAATGGAAAAGGGAAGTGACAATGATAATACAAAATGTAGTCTCATAATAGGCCTAACATTAAAAGAAAACGAAGGCATGTTTCATCACCAGTTGTTCACATTTCTCTTTCTCCAATCTTGCCTGTCTTCTAGATCAAGACTCTGTCTGCTAGAGCTGCAGCTGCGTTTGTGCTTGCTAATGAGCACAATCTTCCCCTTCTTAAACATTTTGCAGACTTACTACCTGGAATCTTGCAGGTAAGAAATTGCACAAGTAAAGCCTAATGTACCATTACTGTCTGTGTCTATCCAAGTGCAAATTATTGGTCTGCATATTTTTGTAGCATATGAATTTTTACTGACACCTGGATTAGCTGTATCTTAGTTAACATGATGTCACCAACAAGATACAGTGGAAACAATAAGGAATTTTTTAAACACAAGCTAATTGATAAGATTTTAAGGAAAATAGTTCAGTGGTGATTAATTTTTCCATTGTTACATAGATAGGCAAGTTAATATTCTTCGTAAGGTATTTAACTCAAAATCATACAGCTTCTAAATTAACCATGATATTGAAATATACTTTTGACTATGGGCCACAGTGAAATTTCAGGTAATCAGTAAGTGGGAAATTCATGAACCTGTGATAACCTATATCTAATCAGTTTAGAGGAAAGTACAGAATTTTTCTGAACAAAGATTCTCAGAGTAACAGCAGCACTGTGACCAGATTATCTTTGCTATTTGATAAATTAGGAGTTTGTGAACAAATTCCTTTTTAAGCTTCACATAGTTTCTGAGGCTGAATTAGATCTCTTAGCATGGATGTATTTGAGTGAAAGTTAGAATTCTAATATAAAGTTGCTTACTTTGGAGGGGAAACCAAACAGCAAGGTTTTGAGCTCTGAAGAGCAACAATTTCACAGTACAGTTAGTTCTCTTTCTATATTAAGGAAAAAGTGAAAATAACTAAGTAGCTGTGATAACAGTGGTAGTGAACTTCTGGCAATTTTAAATTAGGCTAAATTTAGGTTAAAGATTGTCTTATTGCTACAGTCAGTACAGCAGATTCCTGTTGACAGTGTAAGCTATAAGCCTTGTTGGCAAGCTGAAGAATATTTGTGCCAGGCTTACTGCAACCAGTAGAATTTTGCTTGATCTTAAATGGAAACTGAGAGGAATTTATTAAAATCAACTGAACTTGAAAATAGGCTCTAGTGTATACAAGATAAGTATTTTGATATTGAGGTCAGTATTTGGTTGTTGTGACTTTGGCAATTGCACCGTTCACAAACTGTAACTGGCTGAGAGGCCCTTGGCTACTGAGTACTGGCTGAGTGGGAGTGAGGCAGAATTTGGGGTGGGCATGCTGTTCATCTTGATGTTTGGCAATTAAATAGTATGCTGTTTTTAGACTTCAGACTACTAGCCCACTTTGTGTGATATAAGTTTCAATGCTACTATTTTAGGTTGTAAAAACATATGCACTTGGCTTGGATTTTCAAGCTTTATTTTGCAAATATAGAGCACAGAACTATGCTGTGAAATCTGTCTTTTTAAAATACTTATGGCAAGAAGGACTGGATTTTCTGACTGGTAACACAAGATGGATATGAAGATCTGAGTTTATAAATAGGAGATGGGATGTGTTAGAATAGTGGTGAGTGACCTTTGGAGACAGTTGGATGTTTTTTTTTTGTTGCTGCTGAAGTTCATTTTGTTGAAATATTGGTGGGTTACAAAAGCTAAAAATAAAATTCTGACTTGGCAATTCAGTCCTCTCAGTACAATTTCTGCAGTGGTCATGCTGGAAGTTGAACTTTCAGAACCAATAGTTGAAACTTGTATCCAAGAGATTTATCTTGCAGTGGAGATTATTTCTGATACTAAGATGCTACTTCTATGTTGAAAGTGTGGGCTATTTGAGCAGCATTATTATTAGAAGTGTTGGATTCTAGATTTAAGTATTAAACACTGAACTATTAACTTCTTAAAGATGTTTCTATGTTAGGAAGACATCAAGTACCTCGCTAAAGAAAATTCCTTTCAAAACCCCAAGAACATGTGTAAAGACACTGTTCTCTTCGGGGGTTTGGGTTTGTGTCCTACTTCTAGAAGAGTTTTAACAGCATTGAATTTCTGTGCCCTGTTTTGGCACTAGAGTATCAAGCTGGTCAGTTAAGTGAGTTTTCAGAATGTAGCTATGGGTTAGAAAAGGTACTTGCAAGAAGCTTAATTTCTTTATCCTGTGACTGAAGGCTGAAAGGCCTGCTTTAATTTGGTGGCTCTCCAGAGTTGTCTGGAAAAAAAATAAATTATTTAATCTTGAGATTCCTGGTGTTTGTATGTGTAAGCTATGCAAAGCTATTCTCACATAACGAGGGGTGGGGTGGGTGGCTGAAGGAGTTAGGCTCATTTTCCTTCTTTTGGGCAGAGTTACTGTGAGGACTTTATTTAAAATGCATTTTGAAGTTGTGCTTGTCAAAACATAGTGTGAGTTTTTGCATTTTGGTGCCTCTGATGTGTGACCTTAATATTTCTGAGTGTCTGTCTACTGTGTTAGATTTAAACTAATCCTGGTCAGAATTGATGGCATATGATGTTGTAAGCCACAACTAACTTGTACAAAACTTGTAGTTTTGGACCTTGGATATTATCTCTTTGTGGTTGTTACAGATTTATGCACACTGGCCACCGTAGCAGGGTCTGACTGTAGGATCCTGCTGAAAATATAAAATCTGAGTGATGGCTTCCAATTAGTCTATTATTAGTTCAAAGGTTACAGCTCAAGCTGGGTGCCATCTGGAGAAGGACTCCTACCCCAGTTAATGCCTCTCAATTACGCCCGTATCACCTGATCCCCAAGACCAGTTCTGACTGATGGTCTCTTGATGTCTTTCTGATTTTCACTGTTAGGCTGGCCTTCTGGAATTACTTCATTCTCTTAGAATTGTCTCCTTGGTCCTCATCTTCATTCTGCTTGTATCTGCCAGATTCAGCTAGTTCTTTGTTAGCAGCATTAGTTTTATCAAGAAGTTTACTCTTGGTCTTAACAGCTAACCACGTCACATTAATGCTAAATGAGACTATTCAGAGAGACAACAATACAGTTAATCAAATTTCTTCTATAACAATGGTTCCATTCATAGTATTATTTGGGTTTATTTAATCTTATTTTCATCTTATCACTTGATAGGCTGTAAATGACTCCTGCTACCAAAACGATGATTCTGTCCTGAAATCCCTTGTAGAAATTGCAGATTCTGTTCCCAAGTATTTACGACCACATTTAGAACCTACGCTGCAACTAAGTCTCAAGGTAAAGCTAGAAACTTATTTTTCTTAAAAAAAAATCAGTCTTTCCTCCCCAAAACATCTGTTCTAACCCTTTGCTCTAATCTTCTGGATTGTAGTTGTGTGCAGATGCCAGTCTCAGTAACATGCAGCGTCAGTTGGCACTCGAAGTAATTGTGACCTTGTCAGAAACTGCTGCTGCTATGCTGAGGAGACATACAAACATTGTTGCGCAAGCCAGTAAGTATTTTACTCATTTTCTTTGTTGAAACAATTTGTCTCCCTTTACAGCCTTAAACTGACTTTGCTAGGTGGTCAGTGGCAAAACCACCTCTAACTCAAGAGTTTGCTGGTGCTGGTAACTTCAGGTGACACCACACAGGGTTTTCTTGCAGGAAAGACCATTCTTTCTGTGACTTTCCTTAAATTAATCGCTGCTTATGCAGCCACCAACTATTTGAATAAAATTACAGTAAATTCTTCATTAGGTGTTTCCAAGGAAAATACTACTTTCATGCTTTTCTGCTGGCTTTGGAAATTTGTACTTTAAAAAAAAAAAAAAAGATGTATTTAGTTCTCAAGTTCTTCTTTTGAAGTTTGATATCTAGGCCAGATATTCTGTGGTGCTGGCAACTGAAGGAGTGCAGCATGCATGTTGAGCTTCAGTGTTGAGTTAAAGATGTAAATTAAAAATCAGATGCTTATATAAATACTTAGAGAAAATCTAATGCAGATTGTGAATTCTTTGGAGAGGCACTTTTTAATCATGTGTTGTTATTTGAGATACTAAAAATAACTGTCTTCTGGACAGCCCTAGCAGCAATGCTGTACACAGTGGTATTTCTCTGCCTTTTAAATCCCTTTTTATGAGTAGATCAGGGCACTGACACAGCAGTGTAGCCTGCTTTTTGGAAAGGTTCTTTTCCCTCCCTGTCACACTTGTAGCAGTCTAAATTCTTGCCTCATTCCTGAAGCTTGCATAAAGATAATCTATTAAAAGGCAACTTTTTTTTTACTCATGTGCTCAAGCCAGGGAAGGCTGGGTATATACATATCACTAAAATAATCATAAAACTTCTGGAAAATGTTATGAACTGGATCTGCTTGGCCTAAGTGTTTAAACTATTGTCTAGAGGTTCTGTTTATTTGTAGAACAGTTTATTTTAAAGAACAGATTCTGTCAGGATATATTTGAAATTTGAAAATGTTGAGAATGCTGTGTAGCTTGTTGGGAATATTAACACTTGACACTTGCTGTCCCCCAAATCACTACAAGCTTCTTGTCTGCTGTGGCAGCATAGTAGAGAAATACCTCATAGCTCTAGAATGTGTTACTTTTATATTGAGTTGCTAGTTGCTGCTTAGGAATGAAATATATACATTAAGGTAATGCACCATGTGTAGATGAAGTGCCTTTGGTTTGCAACCCAAGTAAGATTGCTCTTAATGAATTACTACTGTGAAAGATGTTTATTTTGCAGAGCTAGTTACGTTCAGAGAAAGCCAAAAAAGATTGGGTTTGTGCCTTAGTTTAAAAGGCTTTCTGTTTTTGTTCAGCTAAAAAGTAGCTATATAGCTACTTGATCCTCACAACTAGGACTGGGTCTTAGGCAAAAGTGTTATCTTATGCTGGTTTTACTGAACATGATGCTGTTTAGGAGTAAGTATGTGTTCTGTGTTACCAGTTTCCTGCTCAGGAATTCCATCTGAGTTCAGACTTGCTTCCTGGAGCTCAGTGTTCAAGATAGTGGATTGTTTCATTGCTCTTTCCCTAGAAATTAGAGCTGCAACCTGTCTTTGGCTGTAGTCTTGATCAGTCTCCAGAAAATGGAGTCCGTGCCCTGAAAAGAAGCAGGCTTAGTGGGTTTATTCTTAACTTAAAATCATAGAATGGTCAGAGTTGGAAGGGACCTTAAAGATCATCAAGTTCCAACCCCCCTGCCATGGGCAGGGACACCTCCCACTAGAGCAGGTTGCTCAGAGCCCCACCCAGCCTGGCCTTAAACACTTCCAGGGAGGGGGCATCCACAGCTTCTCTGGGCAACCTGTTCCAGTGCCTCAGCACCCTCACAGGAAATAATTTCTTCCTGATATCCAATCTAAATCTCCCCTTTTCCAATTTAAAACCATTACCCCTTGTCCTGTCACTACACTTCCTAACAAAGCGTCCCTCTCCAGCTCTCCTGTAGGCTCCCTTGTTTGTAGACAGTCTGTATATTGGCAGTAGATAAATTTTGAGGGCTAGTCCAGATGTTTCAATGTTTGAAACTAATGCACAACTCTACATTTACAAAAATAGCCTTTGTGAAACTGTACTTACTGGCAGCTACCTTTGTGTTAAACGTCAAGAAGAAACAACGTGTACAAGCTTTTGCAGGTTCTAGATATGGTATTGGCCAGGTAGCTTTGGATAATAGTTTGTTCTCAGCCTTGCTTGTTTGTAGCAATGAACACTGACATCAGTTTTTGGAACCCTGTAGCATTTGTGGCAGATGACTTGTATTGTCACACCTCTTAAATATACATCATTTTCACCTGTGTGCTGAAAAGCTGCTGGGCTATGATACTGGGATTTTTTTTGAGGAAATTCTTTTCAGTGACTAGTAAGTATATAGAATCCTGGTGTATGGGCATCATTCCTCCAAGTTTATAGTGTCTGTTAAGTTATCTTGATATGTATATAAAAAGTTCTCTGAAGGTTTTTTCAGCCATGGTATCATCTCTGGCTGAAGACGAGTAACTGCAGCAAGCAAATCAATCCATAATTTGATCTTTTCTTGATACTTGCCTGACAATGCTGTCATTGAGCAATATGTAATTCCATCATCAGTTGGCCAAAGGTTTCTCAGCTGTCCACGTGTATGGTGAGGTGAGTTTACTTAGGGTTGTGCTTCTGTCATAGGTTACTGTAGTGTCAATATATTATGAGATTCACCAGTTGTAGGATACCTAATCAGTTGCAGTAAATCTCAGCAGCAGCATGGTCTACTGTGTTCCTACTAATTTTTATGGTAGGTTGTTGTAAAGGACAGTTAACTTTGATGCCTATATTCAGGATGTGTGCTAGGCTGACCTGAAAAAATTCTTAAAGCTCAAAGGTTGAGTATTTGACCGAAAACTGTTTCCAGGGCAAAGTGAAGCTCTGCTGCATTAATGCTGTTTAATTCAAATGACTTATCTGAATGTTTACTGTAACATGAAGTATGGAATACTAAGGGCACCTTACTTTGCTCCGAAAGCACAAGATACACTTTTTGGCCCTTGGGCTTCTGAAGTGCACAGGAACAGGCAGGCTTAGAATAGGAAAATGACTGCACTCCTTCCTCCCATGAGAACAACTTAGAAGAATAGGTGTTGTGTATTACGTAGTAGTGGAACGTTATGATAAAGATTGTGTAATAGCTTCTGTAAAGACTGAGAAGAACAGACAGGATTATGTGCAAGGTATTTTCATGATACAAACCAAATATTTACATTGTGGGGAAAGTTCTAAACTTATTGTAAAAGTAACATTTTCTGCAAAGTGATCACTGTACATATAGTTAATAAATTTAAAAATGTTATTAAAACTAAGGGTTGAATATTATTTTTCCATAATAAATATAGTCTCTTTCATCAGTGAATTTTCAAAGTTATCAGAGTTTCAGCAGAATGAATGAAGCGTATCCAAGTTCTTAAAGCACACAGTATTATTTTTAACTCTTTCAAGGTACTTGGACTTTATTAAGGAATTTACTTTTTACAGTCTTTATAATTTAAAAAAAATCTTGCATTGCACTGTCATTCTTGGTAAGACACAGTCAGCTGGTGTTTACTGTCAATTTAGATGTTCTGAAATGACTTTTCTGAAAATCTGTTCAGAATGAAATACTGGCTGATGCAGTTTGATAGACTTGGCTTTCTACTGCTGGAAGAAGAGTTGTGTTTCTTCAGTGGTTTTTTTGAAAGGCGAGAACTTAAAATTCATGCTTGCTGTTTGGTAATTTATTTTAAGAAAGCAACCTGAGTTTAAAACTTTTTTTTTTCAGTTCCTCAAATGTTAGCAATGATGGTTGATTTGGAAGAAGATGAAGATTGGGCAAATGCAGATGAGCTTGAAGATGACGACTTTGACAGGTAATTATGAAACTAGTTGTTTCAATATATTAAGACTGTGTGACTATAGGCAGATTTTAAACACAGGATGCAAATGACTGCAGTGCATTACTTTACTCAACTCTTATAATTTTGTTCCCTCGGTCCTGAGCAGTATCTATGATCAAAAGTCAGTGTTTCCTAAACCTTTAAATTGGGGGCTTATCCTGGAGTCAGCTGGAGCCAAAGCTGAAGGATACTGACCTGTTTAATCATCTACAACCAGTCTCTTCATTTTTTTCTGTATCTGTACCCTTGAAAAGGTGGGGTTAAAGAAATAAAGAGCTGTCAACCTCTATAAGGACATCATAATGTACAGTGGAATTCCTTGCTGGCTGTCATCTAGCTCAAAAACATTATAGTTTTACTGCTATTTTAAATCCCTTGCTATGACTAGCAGTAGCATGTACTGTTTGTCTTAGGCAAGAAAGATCTAATAAAGATGTCCAGTCTTTTTGATTTGCTTATTCCTGCATGCCTTACAGCTTGCTCCAACTTTCCACTAGAATGACATGGTTTCTCTGCAGTATCCTCTTATTTCTGCTTTTGTCCAAATACAATTGAAGTAGAAGAAAGCAAAAACATGTGTAGGAGATTACGGTCTCCACACTTCTCTAAAGATACAGATGTTTATTTACTAGTCTAGACACATTTTTGCCACATCTGGCGTCTTCTTCAAGACTCAGAGGTAATTAGTGTTTCAAAATAATTTGTCACAGAAGACTTTGAGATCTTCATAGGAAGAGACAGGCTATAGAAGAGATGTTGATTTACCACTGAACTATATAGTCACCTCACGTATATATCAGGCATATAGAGAAACTTGCAAAACAGAGGGAAGAGACTGTTTAGTCTCTGCTTGACTTGGAATACTTTTTTCTGTTGCCCTTGATTATGGAATTGAAAGTAAGCTGTCCTTTCTTCCCCACCTCACATGGTAGACCGGACTCTTACCCTGTTTTGTTTCCCCGACTTTGAAATTTTGCTGTACAGATATAACTGTCAGATACTACTGCATTCAGGTGTGTCAAGTATTTAAATCTTTTTATTCAACTAAATTTCATGGGGAAATAAAACATTGAAGTTCAAACCCTTATGAAGCCTGTCAAAGTGTAGAGTTTATTCAGATGGCCTGCTTAAGGCAGCTTAGTGAGCGCTCTGAGTCATCCACTCAAAGTGTGCCAAATTCTCTTTATTGGCAGCAGAGTACCTTTGCTCTCCTGAACACAAGTCAGCTGCCGATGGATTTTAGAATGAAAATTTTCCTTTTTCTTTCTTTTTGTTACAAGTTGCAAGTAGAGTGGGCAAAGATCAGAAAACAAGCTATGCTCACCACCTTAGTCTAGAGGAGAAATGTAACTCCTTTGGCCCTCAAAGTAATAAAAGAGCTCGAGGCTTGGGCACAAAATACTGGACATCAGATAGTCTCTGGTGATTGTGTGTCGTGTTAGTTTATTTGTTTTAGCAGGTTCACTCATGTCACTGTGTTTCCTACTGCTGAAGTTCACCTTTGTGGAGAATTTTTGGTTAGCTGGTGTGTGTGCTAACCTCTTCAGGTGTTTGAGTCTTTGTAGCTTCATAAGAAGACTGGAATTTCAGTGCAGTCCAAGAAACAGACTAATGATCATCAGGCTGTACTCTAGTTAGGGCATGTTCGGATCTGACTAAGGGGGATGTGAGTCAGCCTACACAAAAGCAGCAATGTATTTTAGTATTTCCAGTTTTTTGTTGCTCTGACTTCATAGAGCAGTGAAATTCTAAAGGAGGAAAAGGTTAATCCGAGTTCCACTTTGCCTGGCAAAAGCCTCGCAAACATTGGAGGGAGGCATGTGGTCATTTTTCTAACAGGCTGACTGTTTCCTCAAACTGAATGTATGAGTTCAAGGTAGGAGGAAACAACTCAAAGAATGTAACTTCAGATGAAAGCTGCTATCAACTTCAGTGAGTTTGCTCCAGTCTAAATCTGTGTGCCCATGCTCTGTTGTCCTGCTGTTGATGTACCCATTTATTTGAAACTGACTTTAATCTGAAGACCAAATATAAAATTGCCACTGTCTTTGTGCAAACACTGTTGTTCTCAGCATGTGAGTTTCTAGACTGTTCATGGTTTGCAATGAGACTCGGGGATTCAAGACTTCTATTTCTGACTGAGCTGACTAATGTGTGAAAAGAGAGGGAGATTCATCCCTCACTGAACCATGAGTCAGCTTTTCCACCAGCACGGATGTCCAGGATGGACTAACCTTGAGTTACTACATTGTTTCCTGTGCCCTGGGAAATTTCTTGCATTTCTGTAGAGAATAATTCTGTTGGGCGAAGCAAGTCACTTCACACAGCTAATGTTTGGCTGTTCTCAGTTCAACAAATTCCTTGCCTGGACTTGATGTTTTCTGCCTGAGTCATTGACAAGAGAATATGCTTCTAAAGTACTGGTACTGCAGCCATGTGAGGAAGGTCTCTTATGTGCCAAAGCCTGAATTCTGCTGGTTCACCTGATTTGTAGGAAATCTGAGTTCATGACAAAAAGATAATCACTGGTATTTTTGCTTAATTCATTGCAAATTTATTTTCAGCTTTGTAGGCACGTGTAACTGTTGGGAAATTCATTCTTTACCTTCAGTGCTACTGAGGTCCAAGTTTCTTTGGTACTAGGCTTAATGGGCTACAGATAATAAATGTTTAGGTGGAGGGTAAATAATTATTACATGACTAGTGTGTGAGCTTTTAGATCTGGGTGTGGTTTATTTACCTTATGGAGGCTCGTGTGTATTCAGATGACAAGAATTTGAAGAGTAGAACTGCAGGAAAGGGCAATTCTGTGCCCTGTTGGACTGTTTGTTTTATTGTAGATATCCAACCACTGATATATCTGTACCTTATTTAGCAATGCAGTTGCTGGTGAGAGTGCACTGGACAGAATGGCCTGTGGCCTTGGAGGAAAACTTGTTTTACCAATGATTAAAGAACATATTATGCAAATGCTTCAGAATCGTAAGTAACTCCATATTTTATTACTTTTTTTAGTTCTTTCCTTTCCAGGAACTTTGATACTTATTAAACCTTCACATTCAGCTACTTGATATATTTTTATACACTTCCAATTTTGATTTCAGCAGCAAAAACTGTAAATGCTGTGAACTTGGAAGTTTGTATCTTTTCTTAGAGTGTGATTTATTAAACTTATATACAGTGCATTGAACATTTTTCTGGAACTTGCATAGCTGAACAGAGATGTTGAAACCAAAACAGTACTTTTTTTTTTTTTTTAAAACTTGCGGTCTGTGAAGTAAATACATGAGGACTTCTTTTTCACTTTAGAATATACCTTCTAAATCCTTATACAGTGCCTCACAGGACCTTAAGTATGCCCAAACTGCCACCTGTTACTCCGTAGCTGAGGTTTTTTTGCTTCTTCAGAAGTGTTGCATTTAAGTGAAATTGCATAGAGGAACATACCTCCTTCTTGTTCATTATTCCTGTAGTTTGATGGACTAAAGTAGAGAAGTCTGTGGTAGGCTGGCAGTCTTTTGATATGCTGATTTTATATTTCATGAGGTAGTTCCATATATTCTTATCAGTTACTACATGTGCTTCTTTTCCTCTTAAAATACCTGTAATGCTTGCTAAGGCAATCATTCAAAAAAATATTGTGCATTTGTTGCATGTGCTTTCACTTGACCTGGGCTTTGAGCCTTTGAAGTAGAAGATAAAAAGTTCTGGGTACTTTTCCTATCTTTATGATTTAAAATCTAGTGCAAACCAGACTGTTGCCATATTGGATATAGAACTACTGTAGGCACTCAAGGTTCCGCCTGCAGAACGTGAACACTGGTAAAGTCTGTTTGGAATGAAATTTTTTTTTGTAAAGACAGCTTTATTAAGGAAGTAGAACCTGACTATTCCAGTGTGGACAGCTTTGAGGCCAGCAAATGCCTAGTTTTGTAGTACTCGCAGAAAGATGTGGAATCTAATGGCTGTGAGACCTAGCTCCTATGAAGGGGAGAAGTCATACAGTTGATGCCTGATGCTTTCTTTCTGTTGGATCAGAGGTTTCCACGATCATTAGTGCTCCTCAGAAAAGGGGAGTGCAATAGATATTGTTTGGTTCAGAAGCTCTCACTGGTAGGGAGTTGGGAGGAAAGATAAAGGCATTTAGATTAAACTATCATCAGTAATCTCAGAAATCCAACTTTCCCTTCTTCTATCTCCACTGCTTTTCTCACAAATGTTTATTGAAATAATAATTTTAAACTTCTGTGTTTGGATTGGATAGCCAGATGGTCCAAACATGATTGCATTTAATTTTGTAATATCATTGATTTCAGGTCTGAAATGCATGCTAATAGTAATACAATGAGAGTAACAAGAGGTGCAGGCTTAACTAGGAACATCTGATGAACTTAAATAGCACAAAATAAACTGCTTCTTCACTGCACCTTCTGTCGAGATGATATTTCATCTCATCCTGGTCAAACAGAAGCTTGAGTGTCAGGATTTCAGTGCTCTGAGCTGTGGTATTCTTAATTCCAGGAATTTAATACATTACCAGCAATAATGAAATCTTGCATTGTTTTGGGGGAAGAAGTTCTGCTACATGTTTTTTCCTCAGTTTGTTAAACCTGTTTGTTCTTCTTTCTTTTCCGTAATCCCTGTGGTTTCTAGCGCCAAAAAGATTCTGTTTAAAAAAAAAAAAGAAAGTAAAAAAAATGGAGTTTCTCATATGTTTTCCTTGCCTAGAGGAAAAGGGAGAGGGGGTGTGAAAGATCTATTTCAACAATACCCACTAGCCTGAGAATAGGCTGCTAGGACTTGGAGGCAGGGAAGGCCTTACATCCCTAAATGGGATGTTGCTCATTCTTAAACAGTCTTGGGGAGACTGCTGAAAACTTTATTACTGATTATTTGTTTTAAATGTAGATATTGTTTGGTTACCTATACTTTATTCCCTTCCTGACCAAAAGAGGAAGGTATAGGCAGTTCTGGTACTATTAACAAAGTGTGGGAGAGTTAAAAAAGCCCATTTAATTAAAATGCAGTTTCCAGGTGGTAGTACTGTGTACGTATTTGTATCAGCAATTAAGAATTTATTTGGTTTTGATCTGGATTAGATACTCAATATTTTTACTCATTTCTGGACGTATGTGTGAGGAAAAGTTAAAAGTATTTAACATATCAAGTAGATGCATCAATTTCCCTTCCCCCTCCTGTTTTTCACTCGTCCTGTCCATCACCCCTCAAAAAAACATGATTTGTCTTTACGGTGCTTTTCAGTTTCTGAAATGAATAACGTTTATTTTCATTTTTGCTGTTTTGTAGCTGACTGGAAATACAGGCACGCTGGCTTGATGGCTCTCTCAGCCATTGGAGAAGGTTGCCACCAACAGATGGAGGGAATTTTAAATGAGATAGTTAATTTTGTTTTGCTATTCCTTCAGGATCCTGTAAGTATAATTCCATTAATTAATTCAAAATGTTTTTATTTCTGTTGTCGTGACTACTTGTTAACTCTTTGAGGGAAATACTTTTTCAGCATCCAAGAGTAAGATACGCTGCTTGTAATGCTATCGGACAAATGGCAACTGACTTCGCGCCTGGTTTTCAGAAGAAGTTTCATGAGAAGGCAAGTAGTAGAATAGCAAAAAAAAACCAAACCATGAACAATAATAAAACTGTCCCCTTCAGAAACTTTTTCTTCTGGAAATAAACTTCTTTTTTTTCGTTCCCCAGGTGATAGCAGCTCTTCTGCAAACCATGGAGGATCAAGGCAACCAACGTGTTCAAGCCCATGCAGCTGCAGCGCTCATAAACTTCACTGAAGATTGTCCCAAATCGCTGCTTATTCCATATTTGGATAATCTAGTGAAGCATCTTCATTCCACTATGGTGATAAAATTACAAGAGGTATAATATACTGAACAAATTGTTTCAGTCAGAGTAACTTTGTTACATATGCAGAGTAAGTGTAGCTTAACTCAGACCTCTGAAGTAAGCCAGTATGTATATTTGCTGATGTTGGTTTAAACTGGCAAGATTTAGGATAAGTACAAAAGCAGATTTTTACATTTGACTTTTTTTTTTTTTTTAGTAAAATATGTGCTTTAGAAATATAACACTTTATTCTTCCTCTTTTCAAGTTGATACAGAAAGGTACTAAGCTGGTTTTGGAACAAGTTGTGACTTCAATTGCATCAGTTGCGGATACAGCAGAGGAGAAATTTGTTCCCTACTATGACTTATTTATGCCCTCTTTAAAACACATTGTGGAGAATGCTGTTCAGAAGGAATTAAGACTCTTACGAGGAAAGACTATTGAGTGTATCAGCCTAATTGGTCTCGCTGTTGGTAAAGAAAAGGTAAGCTTGCAACTTATCTAATGGTACAAATAATGCCCAGAGGCATATTTTCAAATGCCTTTGGGTTTTGCAATGTTCACGTTGAATTAATATATTCACTTGTTAAACATACAGCTGTGTTGTTGCTGATTTCTCTCCTTGTCTTCCTGTTTTCATTTGAGGTGGCTGTCTTGTGGCTTAGATTCACAAACCCACAATAGAATCTTAAAAGATTATTATGACTTAAGCAATTTTTGTCACAGTGAACAATGCTGAAATCAAGCATTTTTATCTTCGTTTGGATTTTTTCTTTTTGCCTTAAGAGAAATTCTGTATCATCTCTCATTTAAGCAGTGTCAGAACGGTGGGTAAAATGGATGTGGTTCAAAGGAAACTTCACATAGGTTTTTGTATGTGGATGCCTAAAAATATTTAGATGTTCTTGTAATACAACTTGAAGTACTCGTTTATCATGAGGCTTGATGTATCTGAGAGGGTTGATTTAGAAGTTGGTTAAAACACGTCTCTAACAGTAGTAAGAAACAACTGAGAAGGACTACGTAAGAGTCCAAGTAATGTTCTGCTAGCAAGTTTACATTACAGATTTTCATTTTATTGAGTGAACAAAGCAGAAAATTGCACTTCAAAATAAAATAATTTGATGTATGCAGTGCAGAAGTATTAATAGCCTCTCCCACAGAACTACCAGCCCTTTCCTTTGACTTAGAACAACCACCAGGAGACATACTGTTCATGCAGCTTAATTTATAAACAGATTTTAAACTTAACTGATGTTTAATAAATTATTCTTGGACGACTACTGGGAACATGGGAAGTGAAAAGAGGGTAGGTGTAACACCACTGGGGCATCTGGTGTGACCTAAACCATTACTAGGCTTCAGTAAGTAGCTTCTGCTGTCAGCTTCTATCCTCGTTCTCTAAAGGAGTCAAAATAGTAAGGAGGATATCTAGGGAAGTTAGAATTGTCAGATAATTTTTGTGAATATTAGTATTTGTTTATGTAGTGCTTTACTTAACCCTCTGCTTTCAAGTACGTGAACAGAGGATACAGTGAAGTTTAAGACAAAAGTGATTCAGTGATGCTTCTGGAGAAAGAATTTGTGGTTTCACTTTTATCCACGTTTCAGTCTATTTCTAGCTGTAGCTTATGTCTTGGTAGTGTCTTGGACTCGGCACCAGTTTGAATCAGCATTTTAGTCTCTGAGAAGTACCCTTTAAATATGCCTTTAAAAACATAGTTGCTTCCTATATCTAGTTTATGCAGGATGCATCGGATGTAATGCAGCTGTTATTGAAGACGCAAACAGATTTTAGTGATCTAGAAGATGATGATCCACAGGTATGTTAAAATTGTCTTCATTGTGCATAGCTCTTCAGTTACCATTAAAAACGTTCTTTGTACATTTGATGTTTCTGTCATGTCCCCCCCCATGTGATTACACCTTCAGACTAATTGTTTGGCATGTCTTAAAAAAATTGAGATTGATTGCCCTAAGATGGCCTTAGAGTCTTCCACAGAAGTGTGTTTAGGAAATGAGACTTCCAGGATCTGTATTTGCTGAAGAAATTTCAGCACGTGGGTAAAAGTTCCTTGTGTATTAGTAACTATTTTGTTTGGCACTGTATGACCTATTCCCTTGCTGTCACCTTTTTATAAATAGTTGAAAGAGACTTAAGACAGCTGTTCTAATGAGTGGAGAGCTATTTTGACTTGTGTATCTGAAACAAATGCTCCTGTGAAAACACAGCACTGTACTCCTTTTTGTTCTCTTTGCTGTTTTCATGAATGTGGCTCAGTAGTATCATTTAAATGCAGAAAATTATTTATTTCAGAAGGAAATTTACTTTTCAGGGCAGTCATGATAGCATTACAAGTACACCTTATACTGTCACATTTTTACATGCATAGCAACTTTGATCAGAGGTAATGTCAACGCAGCAGTACAGATGAAGACTTGGGAGAGGTCTTTTGAAGATGTGTTTTATATGGCTTGCGTATTGGTTGAGTTCTCTTTGAAATAAGTTTTATGCACTACTGACGCATTATTTTTTAAAAAGTCATATTGTATAATGTTCTTCTATTATGCTTTCCTTTTTAGTGTGCATTAAAATAAAATGCAGGACATGAAAATTCTGACTCTTCTCTTTTATAGATTTCTTACATGATCTCAGCATGGGCCAGAATGTGTAAAATTCTTGGGAAGGAATTCCAGCAGTACCTTCCTGTTGTCATGGGACCTTTAATGAAGACTGCATCCATTAAACCTGAAGTAGCTCTTTTAGACAGTAAGTTTAGCATAATGTTTTGCTTGAAAAAGTACTGAAATATATGCTTTTGTAGCACTTTTAGATTTTTTCTTTTTTTTTTTTTTCCCCTCCACCTCTGTATAACAGCACAAGATATGGAGAATATGAGTGATGATGATGGTTGGGAATTCGTAAACCTAGGAGATCAGCAGAGTTTTGGAATCAAAACTGCAGGCCTTGAAGAAAAAGCAACTGCGTGCCAGATGCTGGTGAGTAATAGGGCAGTTTTGGTGATTTATGTATTGCTGGACAATTGAGTTCGAATCCAAAGTCTGTAGTGTAGGTATTCTTTGTAGTATCAAATGAAAGAGTTCTGTTTTTCTTCAGGTGACAGTCTTAAGTTTGGATTTCACATACTTCATTGCATGTGGCTTATTTGATTAAAAATAGTTTCTTTAGTTTGGAGTTTCAATTTTTAAGATGAACAGATAGTTTTCCTTTGTTAGCAAAACTTTGAAGAAATTCAAGATGTTAAAGAGAAGTTCCTTTTTGCGAAAGCTAATGTTTCTGAAGTCTCTTGGAAAAATGCATGTGTGTACTAAGACTGAGACTTGTACTACTATCAAGGTGTCTTAAAATACCACGGTGGAGGGGACAGGTAAAGGGACTATTAATACGTGGTTTAGAATAAATTGAAATTCAAAGAAACCTTAAACCTTAACAATCTCATCATTGCATAGTTGAAAATACTGTTATGAGTATTTTTCCCTTAAGGGTGGTGTTTCTGTGCTTTGTGTTTCAGGTTTGCTATGCAAAAGAGCTAAAAGAAGGATTTGTGGAGTACACAGAGCAAGTTGTAAAACTTATGGTTCCCTTGTTGAAGTTCTATTTCCATGATGATATCCTATTAACGAATTCTACTGTGAAAACGGAAGCTTAGTTTGGAAAAATCAGTGGTGCTTACTGTTTTTTTCCTAAATGAATTGCAAGTGTTACTGCTAAAATATTCTGTTGCTTTATAGCAGAAATTGCTTCTGAGAACGTTGTTTTACACACTATTTTAGGCAACATATCCTACTTTTTTCCCTGGTTTCTTTTTAAATAAGCACGTCTATAATGTTAAAAGCAAACGGCAGAGATTTTTTCTTTTGTGCTGACGCAGTGAAAGAACTGGAGTAGCTTTTCTGTCATGGCCTGAAACAGCTTTTAGATAGGAAAATCTGTGTCTAATTAAGAAATCCGATGCACTGGAATGTAACTTTAGAAAAACAGCACAACATTTCAGGTAGAAAATTAATTGTTTCATTATGGTAGTGAATGCTTAAATTCTAAGCACTGCATGTTGGCTTTTAACTTTTTATTTCCTTAACGCTGAAACGTGTTCGAGTGGCAGCAGCGGAGTCGATGCCCCTCCTTCTTGAATGTGCTAGAGTTCGTGGGCCAGAGTACCTCACACAGATGTGGCATTTCATGTGTGATGCGCTCATCAAAGCCATTGGGACAGAACCAGATTCAGATGTTCTCTCAGAAATAATGCCTTCTTTTGCAAAGGTAACTTTCTTCCCTATGAATTTTGTGGCGTTACTGTTTGTAGCTTTTTATGGCAAGAAAGGACATGTGTTTGATGTGGGTTTAAATGGCTGGAAGACACACAGGGCTTCTCTACATCAATTTTGGTTTGACTGTAAGTGTTAAGGAAAAAAAACAAACTTAATACTTTGGAACTTTGAAAACTTTGAAAACTGAACCTAAAATAATTAACAGAATTGTTAATTTCAGCTGCAAACCACTGAAGTTATGTTCTTGAAAAGCACTTAGGAAGGACATGGACCTATTGGAAGGGGTCCAGCAGAGGGCCATTAAAATGATCAGAGGGCTGGAGCACGTCTCCTATGAAGAAAGGCTGTGAGAGCTGGGTTTTTCAGCCTGGAGGCACTGGAGAGACCTTATAGCAGCCTTCCAGTATCTGAAGGGAACCTACAGGAGAGGGACTCTTTGTCAGAGCTGTAGCAATAGGGCTGGTGGAATTGGTTTTAAATGGAAAGAGGGGATATTTATATTAGGTACTAGAAAGAATTCTGTACTATGAGGGTGGCGAGACACTGGTTGCCCAGAGAAGCTGTGGCTGCCCCATCCCTGGAAGTGTTCAAGGCCAGGCTGGATGGGGCTTGGAGCAACCTGCTGTAGTAGGAGGTGTCCCTGCCCATGGCAGGGGGGTTGGAACTCGATCTTTAAGGTTTCTTCCAACTCTAACCATTCTATGACTCTGAATTTGAGCATTGATTACAGTATATGTTTTCTATTAGTATTGTTTCTGCTGGTGATCACTTAAAGCAGAGCATGCATTTATATTCTATGTGTGCTTAGATTGCTTTGAGAATGCTCATGTAACTTAAAGCTGAAAAACTGATCTTTTTCTTTTTACCAGTGCATTGAGGTAATGGGAGATGGATGCCTTAACAATGAACATTTTGAAGAACTTGGAGGAATATTGAAAGGAAAGCTAGAAGAGCACTTTAAAAATCAAGAATTAAGACAGGGTAAGTTCCTGTTACCATGTGATAATGGCTATTGTTTAAAGCAGAATTCCTAATGATTTCTGAACACACAAAAAGAAGCTTAATTCAGATTTCTTTAATTTACGTATTTATGTAAGGTGATTGGGCTTTGAAACGAGAATGCATGAGTTCTATTTGTAAACTCTGGGAGGATGAAGATGGCATCATCTGCAAAAATACTGTAGTTTAATCAGAAGTTGATGCATAGATTTACTTGAAGATAGTGCACATGTCTATGCTGATGTCATTTCTGTGTTGTTTTTTTTTATATGAAGTCTTTGCAGTTTTCTTAAAGCAATGATAGTTTCTTATTTCTATGCACTTTTCTTGTCCTTGTGGATAAGCTGGTGTGTTTATTTCTATCTCATGCGCTTTTACACATTCTTAAACTAAGCTGTCTCATTATACTTCTTGTTTTTCTTGAAAGCTCTTTGAAGCTTCTTAAATACAAAATTCGCATTGCAATCTTCAGCTACTGTTTCCTATTTTCTAAATTTGTTTCTGCATCATTTTTTCCCTTTCACAGGCTTCTTACACGCTTGTAGAAAAGTAATGGTTTAATATTTGTTTTTTAATGTAGTGAAAAGACAAGATGAAGACTATGATGAACAAGTTGAAGAGTCATTACAAGATGAAGTAAGTTGGTTTGGGCAGTTTTTCAACTCTTAAAGCACTAGGATAGAAACACATTGCATGGATGTGCTATGCTTCTCGATTAGAGTAGTGTGTCCTCAACTATTTCTCCCTGGAAGAATGTTCTGTTACTGTGTTCCTTCAACACTTCCAGAAAAAAATGGATCATGCTACCTGTGTGAATGAGAAAATGTGAAAGATTTCCTTGTCCAAGCATTCCAAAGGAAGAAGCTCAGGATATGGCTCTTCATTTTCTTCATCCTCTCAAACAATTCCTAAATGACTTTAAATACTCTCGTGTCAAATGCTGTATCAATGAGAATCTAAGGCCTGGCCTTGCTGGCTAGCTTTTTCTTTGTGCATTATGACCTAGGTGCCCCTGAACCTTGAGCCACACCTCTGATACCTAGATCTCTGACATGTCAGGAGCCTGTCTCAAGAAGAATAGACCTAAAATAGTATCAAAGGAGGACAACAGGATGAATAACTGGCATAATGTTTCTTTAGGAGAGAATATCAAAGTCACTAAGATACCAAATTAGCTTTTTTTTTTGAAGGGGAGGTGACTGTAGAAGGGAGATGATTGTTCTATTAAATTGTTGTTGGTGTAGAGAGAGTAATAGAGAACAATAATTCACTGCTAGTTGCAGCTTGAGACATAAAGGATACTCAGTAAACTTAAGAACTAGGAAATTTTTTGCCACACAAAGCAAGTGTGAAGCTTGTGAAGTTGAACTGTGAAGCATGCATTTAACCTGTATGCAGGCTCCATCATATATCTTAACAAATCATGTACCCGCATGTAAATACATTCTTAAATAACAATGCTGTTCTGGAGCCCCTTTGGGAACATTAGGGCCAGCACTCGGAAGGATAGATTTCTGGCATCTACATCCTGCTTGGGATCAAAAAAATAACAATTCTGATGGAGAAGCCTTTCCTGACTTTAGTCTCTTTATTATTTCAGTGTTTACTGCTCATCCTTGTAGGCATGAGTTAGGTGGTTTCTTATCTTTTTTTCTTGTGTCACTCTGTAGTGATAATGAGAGAAAACACTAGCAGGGAGCAGTTTCAGAAAAGCTGAGTTGATATTGTGCAACAGAGTTGCAAAGCATTTTAAAAAAATGCTTTAATTTATATTTGACCGTGCTGATTTTTTTTGAAGACTTTTTTGCATTACCCTGTGAAAGTAGGGGCGGGACCAGAATGTCACTTGCCGTATGGACAAAAGTAACATATGGTAGTGACTAACATTTGAATATACACCTTTGGAATACGTTTATGAAGTTCTGTCACAAGGCAGCAGAAATACAAGGGAGTACAGAAGTCACAAAAGATGTTCAAACAGTAGTTTCAGTAAAATATTCAAACACAGCCCTAGCTTAGGCAATAAGTAAACTGATTTGATAGCGGGTGGGAGAAGGCATATGCTACACAAGTGTTATGCTCTCCCCCTGAGCATCTGTTATCAGCTATTAGTAAACAGGCAATGCTAGGGCCAGGTGGACCTTGTGGTGTGCTGCAGCTATTCTCTACCTCTATTTTTATCTGTGTTCCAGAGTTATTGCTTGAATTATGCCTTGACAATGCACATGTTGTCTACCGAGGGAGGGTTTAAATACCCAGTAGTGGGAAGCTGCCTGTTGCATGAGAAGTACTTATTAGTTTCTCAGTAGTGACCAGAAACTACCAAACTACCTGTGTTCTGTTTTCCCTGCCTGTTAAACTGATTAAAGGACTCATACTGAGTACAACAGAACTTGCTTTAAAACAAAGCCACAGAGTTTTCCCAAGACAAGTGTGTCCAGGGAACAAGCCTCGTTTGCAGTTATGATGTGACTTGAAAGCTGAATGTGAGCTAAGGATTTTTGCTTTCACAGTTTGATGCATTAATTGGGCAAGGTGAAAAATGAGATTAAATGGTGAGAAGATCCCTTACATTTCTGCCACAAACTTCTGTCACAAAAGCCATTTACTTTTCAATAAAAGCTTGTTACAGTATCTGTAAGGTACAGAAGAGGAAAAGGGCCATCTGTATTCTGTAACAGGAATCTATTGAAGCAGTAAATTTGCATAAGATGGTGTTTGTCTCGATAAAATGTTAATGTCCCTGAAACAAACCTTCAAGTCCTATGGAGTTCAGTACTAGAAGTAGACTACACTTTTGAGAAGGGCAAAAAGGAGGACCCCGGGAACTGCCAACCAGTCAGTGTCACTCTCTGCCTGGTGAGATCATAGAATGGGCTTTCCTGGAAGCTTTGTCAAGACAGATGAAGTCAGGGAGGTGGTTAGGGTCAACTGACATGGATTCACAAGGGGTGAATCATGTCCAGCTAATCTGATAGTTTGTATGATGGAGTGACTGCGTTGGTGGATTAAGGAAGAGCAATTGGTGTCATCTATCTTGACTTCTGTAGGGCCTTTTGACATAGTCTCACACAACATCATCCTTTTCCCTGAATTGGAGAGAGATTAATTAGATGGATAGACTGTTCAATGGATAAGGAATTTTCTGGATGGTCATGTCTAAAGAGTTACATTCAGTGGCTCAGTGTCCAAACGGAGATGGGTAAGAAGAGATGTTCTTCAGGAGTCTGTCATGGGACCAGTACTGTTCAATATCTTTATTAACGTCAAAGATTGTGGAATTGAGTTGCACCCTCAGCAAGCTGGCTGGCAACACCAAGCTCAGTGGTGCAGTTAATGCACTTAAAAGAAGGGATGCCATGCAGAGGGACCTGCAGGTTGTAGTGGTGGGCCTATCTGAACCTTGTGAAGTTCAGCAAGGCCAAATGTAAGGTCCTGCACTCGGATCAGGGCAGTCCGTAATATCAATACAGATTGGGGGATGAACAGATTGAGAGCACCCCTGCTAAGAAGGACTTCTGGATGCTGATGGATGGAAAAATTGCATGTAAGCCAGCAATGTGTGCTTGCAGCCCAGAACGCTAGTTGCATCCTGGACTGCATAAAAGGAAGCGTGGCCAGCAAGTTGAGGCAGGTGATTCTCCGTCTCTGCTCTGCTCTTGTGAGACCTCAACTGAGCATCCAGGTCTGGGGTCCTCAGTATGAGAAAGACATGGGCCTGTTGGAACAGTTCTGGAGGAGGGCCACAACAATGGTCAGAAGGTTGGAGCACCTCTCCTATGAAGAAAGGCTGAGAGAGTTGGGGTTCAGCCTGGAGAAATGAGAACACCCTAAAGAGACCTTATTGCAGCGTTTCAGTATATAAAGAGAGCTTATGTGAAAGGTGGAGAGAGACCTTTCACCAGGGCCTCTACTGACAGGACAAAGGACATTTTTAAACTAAAAAAGGTTGATTTGGGATTAACATAGGAAGAATTTTTTTATGATGAGGGTGGTGAAATACTGGAACAGGTTGCCTGGAGAAGTTGTGGATGCCCCATGATTGGACGTGTTTCAAGGTCAGGTTGGATGGGGTTTTGAGAAACCTGTTTTAGTGAGAGATGTTTCCCCCATGGCAGGGAGGTTGGACTAGAATCATAGAATCATAGAATGGTCAGAGTTGGAAGGGACCTTAAAGATCATCAAGTTCCAACCCCCCTGCCATGGGTAGGGACACCTCCTACTAGAGCAGGTTGCTCCAAGCCCCATCCAGCCTGGCCTTGAACACTTCCAGGGATGGGGCAGCCACAGCTTCTCTGGGCAACCTGTTCCAGTGCCTCACCACCCTCACAGGAAAGAATTTCTTCCTAATATCTAATCTAAATCTCCCCTCTTCCAATTTAAAACCATTAACCCTTGTCCTGTCACTACACTTCCTGACAGGATGAGGGGTAACGGTTTTAAATTGGAAGAGGGGACATTTAGATTAAATCTAAATTTAGATTAAATTTAGACTAAATGATGTTTCAAGCTCCCTTCCAAGCCAAACCATTCCATGATTCTTTCATTCTGTGATTAGATCAAGAGTGGAAAAGCAGTGGAGTTTAAAGGACTGGGTTTACAATACCAAGTTATTGAACAACTTTATTCCATTAGTTTAGAGACCTTGGTGTTTAATGTGACTTCTACTAATTTAAAGATTGTTAGTCTCAATGTGTGTTGTATCCTTTTCCTATCAGGATGACAGTGACGTTTACATTTTGATGAAAGTATCGGACATTTTGCACTCAATATTCAGCAGTTATAAGGAGAAGGTACTGCCCTGGTTTGAAAGACTACTTCCACTAATTGTCAACCTAATTGTAAGTACCTTGCTTTCTTTTAATTTGGCTTTTTGGCTATTTTTGGTTTTTTTTCTGATGTGTTAATGGGCCTTCCATGCTGGAATCTTAGATAATGTAGTAGACAGAATGTAGCAGTTACTGTTTTACAAAATGAAAGCATTGAGGGTTTATTCTGATCATATATTACCCTGTGCTTTCTGAACAACTGTGCTACATCTACTTTCTGTGTTGCAATACCAAGAATCCTTGATCCACACAACTATTTTGAGAAGTGTAATATCTCTGGGAGTGTCCAGTGCTCTGTAAAATGGATTTCAAGATGAGGGCCAAGAAAGTGTTACAGGCTAGCGGGGAAAATTGAGACTGAACTAGGTAGCAGTGTGAAATAAAGGATGAAAGTGTTGACTAGAGTAGAGGATTTAGCCTAAAATTATTATAATTATCTTAAGCATTCACCTGGATTTTGTTTTCTTTATGGTATTTCTGCAAGTATCAGTACAGAAAAGTATGTGTTTCTTAGGATTAAGTTTAATCCAGGAAGATTTTAAGAAAAATACCAGATATTCTGTTGATATATTCATTGACTGTACAAAAATTACCAACTTTAAGGTGACTTAAACGTGCCCTGGTTTCCATGCAGTGTCCACACAGGCCGTGGCCAGACAGGCAGTGGGGGCTCTGCATTTTTGACGACATCGTGGAGCACTGCAGCCCCTCCTCCTTCAAGTACGCCGAGTACTTCCTGAGGCCGATGCTGCAGTCCATATGTGACAACAGCCCAGAGGTCAGGCAAGCCGCTGCCTACGGTGTTGGAGTTATGGCACAGTTTGGTGGAGACAGCTATCGTCCTTTTTGCACAGGTATGTACCTACAGCTGATTAAAACTCTTTGAATGTGAAATAAGAAATTAAAAATTGCTCACCCTTTTGTTAACGAGGTCTCTTCCCTTTGGCAGTGAAATAGATTGCCAGTATGACCTGTGGGGCAGAATGGTGCTGATTAGTAAAGTACCTCAATTCCTTGGGCTTTTAGTGATGTTCTATTTAGTAGCATTTCTGTTGCAGCATGTACCACTTAATAAACTTGATCTTTATTTTTTTTTAAAGAAATATATATATATATATATATATATGGTCTGACATGCAAACGTTCATTTTGTAAAACGTAGGTTTCTGGTTCACACCTGCTTCATAGTTGCTTTTTACTAATACCAATGTGGTTACATGTTAATGCAAAACCCTTTGGATGTCTGGAAAAGTTACACCTATATAGTGAGCTCTTAGGAGTTGCCTAAAATACAAGTACTGAGGCTCTCTGCTTTTCCCATTATATGAAAAGGATGCGACTAAGGCATCATCATACTCATTTAATTTCTTTCAGAAACACTTTGTCCGTTTTTTTCCCCTGAGTGTGTTGAGTTTCTCTAGAACTTCAAATTTGTCTTGAATCGAAAGAAAAGCTTGTCTGCTGGCACTCTTCTTGCCAGTCAACAAAGTTAATTTTGGACACTAAATAACACCCCTTGTCAGAGGATTTTTTTTCTCCCCCCTTTTTAAATAAAATACATAGTCAGCTGTATCAAATGTGTATTTCATGTGAATCTTAAATGAAAGCTGAATTAAGTGATGTAAGAAAATAACAATCATGTGGTAAGGATAAACTAGGGCTTTAACACAAGTCTTACATCAGTAGAGCTTGTAATTTTCACTATTAATGTAAATGTGACTGACACATGGGGACAATCAAGATGAGGTGTCTTTTTTTAAAAAAACAAGGAGAAAAAAAAGGCAGGGGAAGCCTTGCAGTGAAACATTAAGAACAGTAAAATTTAAAATTGTCTAGAAAAATACTTCCTAAAAGGTGGTTTGGGGGTTTTGGGTTTTTTTTTTTGCAAATTTTTCCATAAAGATTTTGTCTTGTCACAAAACTAGAGGACTAGAGACTGGGGTCAAGATAGATCTGGTTTTGGAGTGTGGGGGGTGGTGGTTAGCATCTGCTGAAGACTTATTATTAGTTCCTTAGACTTTACCTTGGCCCACTTAAACTTCCTAACTGCTTTGATCCTTTTCTTTGTGTTTGAACAAATAATTCTTGATTAAACCCAGACACTTGGCTTCTCCTTTAGTTGGATGTTTAGATAAAATAATCCTTTTACTTTACAGCGTACAGCTTATTAGCGGGCACCTCAAAAGTATTTTAAATACTTCTGTATGTACATGAAAGGACTTTGTGATTTATTTTAATAGATGAAGATGTGCTGTGATTAGAAACAACATAAATCCGTGGCATGAGAAGCTTTCTACCCCATAGGTTTTTACTCTCTTCTCTGAAAATGTCATGTTTGTGAGCTTTTATTTAAAACTAAACTTCTTTACTGATTAATATGTAGCACAGGCATATTGTTCTACTGTAAGTTTGTAGCAGTACATAAAGACTCAAAACTATTCAGAAAAAGTAGATGTATTAATGTAAGCGTTTTTGGCACTCAGATGAAAAAATACAGCAATGTAAGGAGAACTTGTAAATGGCACAAGAGCTACATTATGATGATACAAAAAGAATTAAAAATAGAATTAGTAAAAAACAAAGAAATAAGGTTGAAGGAGAAACTGTGCGTATCAAGTAACTTTCTAAATGGAGTTACAAGGTTGCAGTTTATGTGACTGTCAACTTTATTCTTCCACCAACATAAGAAACAGAAGTATAGTCACCTATTCTCTGTGAATATTGTATTCATCGACTTCATGTGTTTCTTCCTAAATTATGTCAGTGGCCTCAAAACTTTTGGCAGTGCAAGATGTCAGAGAATTCAGTCCCTGGGGGGAAAAAAAAAAAGAAAAACAAGTAGTATTATTGTAGAAGATTATCCTCTAAAGTCAAAAGAGTTTGGGGGGGATTATCTGCCAGAACATCAATATGAGAATGATCTGTTTTCTAGAGGAGAAGAGAACTTGTCTGTTAAGCTGTAGGGAGGAGACTATGCTAATTGAATTCTTGGTGCCTTCCTAATCTTACAACTGCAAGAACACACATACCTACAGAGTCATCCATTAGTATTAAAGAGCATGAGAAAACGCAGATCAGATTTAGCTTCAGCAGGCATAAAAACCTGAGGCATAAATTGCAGCCTCAGTTTGCCTGGACATTGTAGACTTCTAGGAAACAAATTCTGCTTTGCAGGAAAGTCTGGCATTGTTATCCTGCACTCAGTACACAAGCTAATGGGTCTGCTGACCAGTGTTTCTGCAGTTCTGTCGTGTTTAGCAGCACTGTTAAGTGTCCTCATCTAGCTTCGGGCTAATCACGTTTTTCCATAGCTGCTAAATTCTTCAAAAATCTGATTCAGTGAAGTGAATATAGCAAGTGCCATTGAGTATTCCTTAACTGCAAAGCTGCTACTTACTCATCAAAATGAAATAGTGTGAGATCTCGCTCTTCCTCAGTAATTGGAGTTATTTTGAAGTGTGCTTTCCACACAGTTCCACAACCTGTTTTCTGTGCTGATACGGAATTTCACAGCTTTAGCGTTATATTTTTAGCACAAGAACACAAGGACAATTGTTCCTGCATGCACATTGAATGCTCTGAAGTGTGCACAGGCACTAGTAACTAAAAACATGACATTAATGTTCATTTAGAAGCGTGCTTGTGGTTACCTGCATGACTATTTAAAAAAAAAACTATATAATTGCTATTAACCTATCAAGGAAATAGGCATTTTCCCTCGATGTTTGATTTTTACAATCTAAACCGTGCCAGTGGATTTGCCAGAGGAGATTATTCCTGTGAGCTTTTTCTAGTTGGACCTATTAGTGGTGGGAGGTGTGTACATACATGTGTGTGTACACAAGCAATAGATGTGCTGCAAACATACACTGTAGACACACACTACAGACCACATTAACACAAACATCACTGTGTTGGTTCTTTTTATCATCCCAGGTTTATAAAACCTGTTAGATTATAGTAAAAAATGGGTAACAAGCACTATCTTTTTAAATTACAATGTCTTGAATATTGTAGATTGCAGAACCTCCAGTTAAGAGACACAGGAAGATCCAGGTGTTTGTTTTTCTTATCTGAACTTAAAAAACAAATCCAGACTTTTACAATAGAGGTTTTCTTGTGTTTCCTTGCATGGCTTTGTCTATCTGTTTGGTTTTCATATCATGATTATTGGGCAGGGAAGAACCTGGAAGTAGTGGGACATTGGGATGACTGGATTTTGGTGTCTGGGCCACAAAAAAAAAATAAAAATCCCATTTTTAATACGTGCAGTTGTTTCATGTAGAACTTGTGATGCTAGTAAAATATAAGTTGATTGTGCATTAAACTTTCTTCTTGTGTTGTTTAACAATTAGAGGCGCTTCCGTTGCTGGTGAGAGTCATTCAGTCACCAGATGCCAAAACCAAAGAGAATGTCAATGCAACAGAGAACTGCATTTCAGCTGTAGGAAAGATAATGAAGTTCAAGCCTGACTGTGTAAATGTTGAAGAAGTCCTGCCGCACTGGTTATCGTGGCTTCCACTTCATGAAGATAAAGAAGAAGCTGTTCATTCTTTCAATTATCTGTGCGACTTAATTGAGAGGTAAGGCCAAGTCTTGCTGTTGATGCAGAAAGGAAGCCGCTTTGCAGGTTCTTTCCTTGCATTTGTTTTCCAAAACTGAGAAACTGCCAGGTTATTCTGCATATACTTTAGAGAAGATAATTTGGAATGTCAGAATTGACATTCTGGGGGGGTTTATTTTTTTTAAAGCAGTCAGTGTTCTTACTGTAACTAATGTCTGTATGGCTTGGAAGAATTCCTGGATGCTTTATATCTACATGATGGGAAAGGATCAGTTGGGAACTTGTACAGAAAATTTCAGGAGAATTTTTGCTACTCTGCTTTTCCATATCATTTTTTTTACTTAAAGAGCAGCACATGTGCTCTTGCAGCCTTCTTTTCATAACCTTTTAAAGTAGCTTTGCGCTTTTTTGCTTTCTGAAAGCTTGAGTATCAACAAAACAAAGTATGAAGCAGAGAAATAATACAGATGAATTCATGGTACAGTGCTGTCTCCCTTACTAAGTCTGTAATAATTTTTTCAGTTATTATTGAAGGCACCTTGTCCCACAACTCATTCTTTAGATTTGTGCTCCCTTTTATGGGTCAACAGAGGGGAAAAGAAATATTCTAGTGNTACAGGACTCCAGGTGGGGTCTCACAAGCGCAGAGCAGAGGGGGAGAATCACCTCCCGTGACCTGCTGGTCACTCTTCTTTTGATGCAGCCCAGGACACGGTTGGCTTTCTGGGCTGCCAGCGCGCACTGCCAGCTCATGTTGAGCTTCTCATCCACAAGCACTCCCAAGTCCTTCTCCTCAGGGCTGCTCTCCAGCCACACTTCATAATTCAGTGTAGGAATGTCAGCTTCTGAAACATTATGTAATAGCCATGTTGTGGCTGACACTGTGTTATATTTTAGTAGAAAAGTATAAAGGAAATAACTTAGCTTTCTTACAGTCTTCTACCGTGGGTATAACTTGTCTTGGTAAAGCAACAGAGATACGAGGTCTCAAAATGGGTGGTGACAACTGAGGTGTCTGTACCGGTGATAGTGCAGATGTGCAGAGACACCACAGGAACGCTGGCATGTGTACACGTACACGGAGATACAGGGACTTATCTGGAAATCAGGAACCTAGCACACTTTTGTACCCAGCTCCGTGCGGGTGGCTCAGCCTCGCTGTGTACTTTTCTGGCGCGCTGTCAGTCCTACGTTTATGGTCTCTGCGTTCCTGCAGTGGTAGGTGGCTGGGCTGGAAGCTGTCCTGTTTTCCACTCAGATGCCTGGTTGGCAGCACTCCTCCATTCTGACACTTGGCTGGGAAAGAGGGAGCAGAACTGCGTACTTGCTGTGTCAGTGAGCACTGATGGGGAGCTGAAGTCACTGGTGCTCCCGATGCCAGCGACACAATCTCCTCCCCCTCGCAGCTCAGAGAGAGACAGAGAGGAGGAAGCCCTTTTAGGTAGAGTATTTCTGTCCCACTGTTTACAGTCCCATCTGCTTGGAGCTCAGCAGTTCTGTAAAGTTCAGGACTTCTTCCTGGTAAAGTGTAGGCCAATTAAAGAATTGGCTGGTTAAATATTAACAGGAGAGGGAACATTCTGTCAGCAGGCAACAAAGCTGTGCATACTTACTCAGCTGAGAGAAACTTAGATATAAATAAGCAGGTTTAGAACAGTGTATTTCAAAATCACTTAACTGAAGTGTAAAATGCTTACAATAATGTTTTTATATAAACAGTGATTTGTTTGTAACATGTATTTTGTTTGTAACAGCAACAACCCGGTTGTCCTCGGTCCCAACAACTCAAACCTTCCCAGAATATTTGGTATAATTGCGGATGGTGAAATTCATGAAGCTATTAAACACGAAGATCCATGTACCAAGCGGCTGGCTAATGTTGTTCGCCAAGTGCAGGTAAATAAATACTTACTTTGGTATAAAGGGAATGTATAGAATCTACTTTCAGAAGTAGAACCAAACAATTAAACCAATTCTGAGAGCATTGTTTCCTTAGCTAATAATGCTTCAACCAGTCATCTTGGAGATCCTTGACCCATTAATGATAAAACTTGGTAATATTTGCACTCGAGTAAAACCTGTTTCTTTTGCTAAACTTCAGAAGCTTATTGATTTTAAGAAAAAAGTTTTAAGATATATCCAGCTAGATGGTTAACATGCTAGCCAGCCAGTATTTGCTGTTTGTGGGTTTAAGGCTTTTTTCCTGAGGAAAACTTAACTTAAAATAAAATTAAAAATTAAATCCAGAAATTTAGATCAGGAGAGAAATCTGCCTAGCTTGGTACCAGTGAATTGTACTCAGCATCTGATCCAACATGTGTTTATTGTAAGAGTCCCCAGCACCTTGCTAATAGAGCAGAGGCCTGGGATCTCTGCTAGAGAATGAGTGCAAACCACAAGTAATTTTACTAATCCCCTCTTTAATCCAGTGCAGACACAGGTGGCTGCTCAGTGTTTTCCCTATCTTGGGGAACTGCCTCAAGGTTCACTTCATTTATGCCATGAGTAATTATGGCACCGGGTGAGGAAGGTGGCCAAGTATTTCAGCTGCACCTCTCTATGCTGTTGGAAGCGAGAGTGCTTGTGGGGAGATCTGATCCAAGGCCAGATGTTATCAGGTGGACTTACCTGGCAGTTGCAGCAACTAAGGATAAACAGTAGTGTGCCTGGCAAGCATGTAGCTTATAAAAACGTGTAGAGGATCTGGAGCAGCAGCAGCAGCTGTTCAATCATTTTCCATTCTACTTGGCATGCTTTGGTGAAACTCAAGTTCAAGAATTTTAAAGAATACATGATTTTTGGAAAGCCTTCACTTGGATGAGTGTATCAGCTTGTGAGATCCATTGTGTCTGGTAGTAGATGACTTGCTAAAACTCTGAAGGCATAAAAAGAAGGAAAGCAGTTCCAAAGTGAAAGTGGTGTTAAGTGGCTGCTCCCGATTCTGGCTGACAAATATGAATCCTTGCAGCTGGGTTTGGAACTTTGCGTTAGGGTGTGCTGCTGCTGAGACAGGCTGAGAGGGTTGGGATTGTTCAGCCTGGAGAAGAGAAGGCTCTGGGCTGACTTTCTAGAAACCTTCAGTACCTGAAGGGAGCCTATGGGGGGGATAGGGGGAACTCTTCATCAGGCAGTGTAGTGATAGGACAAGGGGTAATGGTTTTAAATTGGAAGAGGGGAGATTCAGTGAAAAATTTCTTCCCGATACCTAATCTATGAGGGTGGTGAGGCACTAGCACAGGTTGCCCAGAGAAGCTGTGGCTGCCCCATCCCTGGAAGTGTTCAAGGCCAGGCTGGATGGGGCTTTGAGCAACCTGCTCTAGTGGGAGGTGTCCCTGCCCATGGCAGGGGGGTTGGACCTCAATGATCTTTGAGGTCCCTTCTAACCTGAACCATTCTATGATTCTGTGATTTGTTCAGTTTACCTCAAATGCTCAAGGTTAATTGATTTTTATATATATTTTTTTTAACAATACAATGTCACATACGTGTATAGATCAGTTGTGTATAGCAAAGTCTTGTTTTGGCTGGGAATGATAGGAACACTAAGATGGAAACAAAACTTCTGCATCAGTTAAATGATTTACCTTCAGACTGTGGGGGGAAAGATGAGTGTTGAGCTTTGTAAACATATGAAAACTTAGTGTGTGCCTTAAAAGCTTGTCAGCCTGTGTAAGGACAACTTCTCATTTGTTTTCTAGACGTCTGGAGGACTGTGGACAGAATGCATATCACAGCTCAATGCAGATCAACAGGCAGCCATACAGGAGCTCCTGAACTCTGCTTGAAGGGCCTTAACAATCATCTGCAAGAAAACTAACTCCAAATAAACGTTTACCCTATTGTTTAGGTTTCTTTTGTTTCTTTTTTTGAGTAAAACCAGAACTGTAGTGCGTGTAGGCCATTCTTCTGCAACCTACAGGCAGTGGCAGCAGGAAGAAGCATTCTTTCAGAACGGTGTTTAAATCGGTTTCTACCCCACAAGACGGAAGAAGTTTCCTGTAAACCCTACAATAGCACTGAAGAGTATTTTTCTAACGGTATAAACGCCATCCATATGATGGCCAAAGGAAAACAAGTTGAATTTTCTCATTAGACATAATGAATTAAGAAACAGCTTTAAGACCTTGTATTCAGCAGTAGATGTACGTTATAACAGATAAACGTTTCTCTACATCTAGTGTTAATTGTATTAATTGGAGTGTGAGTCTTTGTAGGGTAGAAAGCGTCCTTCTGCCCAAGAAGTTTAGTAGATCAAAAGATGAAAAACTGAAGACAAAACATCGAGCATGAAGACCTCATTGATCGCACTTTGAGATTCCCAAAAACAACTTGTACAGTGACTCAATGAGGAAAGCTGTTCAGCTTCCAGCCCTTGAATGTGAAGTCTCTTTGGCATGTCTGACAGTATCTCATTCACTCCTCAATAAATGACGTTGAAACACAAGAAGCTTGTGTAGAAGTTCAGTGCTGTGTGGTTCTTTTCATTTCCTCTTGGGAAAAGATGCAAGTAACAAGCTATATGAGTCGTGATGTTATATTTGAACGTTTGTATGTTGTTGCCTGTTACAGATTTTATGCATTTTTATTTCTTGACCTTTTTAACAAATTTTTCACCCGGGTGTGCAGAATGAAAACTTAATGGCGTTCCTTTTATGACAGTAAACTTACATATCTTGACTTAAAAATGTTTTTCATGTTCAGATGCAATTGCATTTCATAACTTATAAAATGTAGTGGTGTTCCAGCTGCAAATGTGCAACGTGATCTGGCAGCCAGCAGTACTGTTGTTTTACTGTGTTTTGTTTAAAACGATGGGAGAGTTGATTAGATATGAGGAAGAAGTTCTTTCCTGTGAGGGTGTTGAGGCACTGGAACAGGTTGCCCAGAGAAGCTGTGGATGCCCCATCCCTGGAAGTGTTCAAGGCCAGGCTGGATGGGGCTTTGAGCAACCTGCTCTGGTGGGAGGTGTCGCTGCCCATGGCAGGGGTGTTGGAACTCGATGATCTTTAAGGTCCCTTCCAACTCTGACCATTCTGTGATAGCCAGACCAAAAAGAATCAAAAAAACCCACAACTTTTTGGGTCTTTTTTTGGTACTGCAAGAGCAATACATCTTTTTCCAGCAAACGTAAGCATAGAGTATCTGGTTTCTAACAACAGTGAGTGAAGCTTTTGCACTCTGTTACTTTGAAGATGTTGGTGTGTATGTTGACCTTTCAAAACTTCGGTAGTTCACTGAAGCATCCTTCAAGTCAATTACGATAGTCTCTTAAAACATCCAGATCCTTTCAAAGAGGGTGTAAGTTTTCTTCCTTTGTAACAAGGACAGGTAGAACTTTATTTAATTCCCCTCTTGCTAAAGAAACTTAAGTTTCCCTTTGAAATGCTTCAAGAAATACAAAACCCAACAGAATGAGGTGTATCAAAAACGGCCTAGGACCATTGTATCCCCAAGCTTGTGACAGGCTGCCTTGAACATGTGGGTTGACATTGTAGTTTATTCAGGGGCAGCTGAAATGGTGTGAGGAAGTATCTCCTGGTCCAGTTTGCATTTGTCAAACATGGCAAAGTTTGTTCTTGCTGAAATTCAAACATTTGTACATCTGAAAAAAATGAACTGTTAAGGATTAGATACTAGTACTGTGAGAGAACTGGTAAGTCAGGGCAGTTGTCTCAAACACTGGTCCTGACAAGAACTGGGGTATTTCATAGTCTTCATCTTTCCTGCTGATTTTTATTTTGTTTTAAATATTCTTTATTTGATTTTCCTCTCAGTCTAAAACATTTAAGTTTTCTCCTGCAGCTTCCTTTTTGCACTTTTGGATTGCCACTATGTGGAGAAATAATAGTGCATTTGGTATTTCCCTGAAATAGAGTCAGCTTTGGCTCTCTGTAACGTAAGAGAGCAGCATCCTGGTTCCTCTCCTCATGACTCAACAGCGTGAATCTTTTCTTCCTTTCCCTCCGAGTAAATGAGAACAAATGGGAGATGGGGTCACTCTGTGTGCCACGGCCATCGTGGAGCAACTCTGCAGTTGCTTTTACCTTGTTAGATAGCATTTTATACAAGAAAAGAAGAGAAAAAAAAGGCACTGAGTGAGTTGCTGGTCACTGCCAGCCTGACAGGTGGGTTCTGTTCCAGGGAGTACATGGATGTCTCCACAGAGGCCTGTCAGGGTTGGTCTAAAAGCTTCTGTAGCGTTCCCTTAGCTTATGGAAGCTTCAAAAACCCTGCGCTCCCTCTCTGCCTATTTAAACGCTGTCTGAATCACTAATCTAAGCTTTTCAGGTTCCTTACCTGGTGCTTGCAGGAGCACAGAATTTTTAAGCAGTCCGACCATTCTTGATATTCTGCTCTTGCTCAAAATACACTAGAACAGTAGCTTTCCCTGCAGCTATCAAAAAATAAGAACTCATCCTTGGGAAGGCATTGGAACAGTCTGATTGTGGGATTTCATATGGGAAGGGCCATAGTTTTATCTCAATCATTTCTCTGGAGTGTAATTCCAATCTTGTTTCATCAAAATGCTCAGCCATGGCATTTGTTAAGAGATGGACATAAGGCAGTGGAAAGAGGGCTGCAAGCAATGGCAGTGCCCTGCTTTGGCAGAACAAAGACCAAGACCTAGACATCCAAGCAGAAGTCTTCAAAGTTGTACTTGCTAAAAACAACTAGAAACCAGGGTGCTCCATTTAATTACCTTATTTAAGCATATTGTCGTTCAGATGTGGTGTTGGGGATAGGGTGTGGGGGAGAACTTTGTAGAGTAGGGTAGGTGGTTGGACTCGATGATCCCAAGGGTCTCTTCCAACCTAGATGATTCTATGATTCACAGCAAGTAGTGTTCACGACCATTGCTTTCAACAGTAGTTCATCTCCTGAAGCTTAGGTGAGTTCTCATCTATGAAACAATTTTGTTTGCAGCTCTAGGTTGTTCGTGCAAGGTATTAAGGCAGATAAACCTCTAGTCTCCTTTACCTGGCTTCATCTGCACGATCTCCCTGAGAATCCCCGCCAAAATCTGTGGAAGAAAGGGACTCGCTGCCATCATGTTTCCAGCAGGGGGTTTGTGTGGGGTTCTGTCACCACCTTTTCTCCACAGAGACTTCAAAGTACCACTGAGCGCGAGGGCTGCTCTTCCCCAGCCCACAGCAGTTGTTCTTGTGTTGCCGCCTGTTCTCTACACATCTAGATCTCCCAGTTTCACGTCTTGAGTACACATATCAGACTAAGGTGAACCACACTGTCAGAATCTTTTGATGAAATAAAGACTTGAGGAAGGGGCTCTTCAACCAGAGCCTTGGTTTTGCCTTACTGGTGTCTGTTAGGGGTGCACACGTACACCGAGTCTTCCAAATACAATGAGAGTGGTATTAAAAATAATGTCAGTCAGGTATTCACCACTGTATTTTTTTTTTTTTTTTACTTTAAAGTATTTTGCTGTGTCTGAAAGCAGCTTGAGCCTTTCCTGTTGAATCATTCAGTTAACTCTTTATTTGCTAACTGAGCCCATTGTACTCACTCGCGTGGGGCTTGATGGTCCCTTAAATTCTAAGAAACGCAGTTGTCTTCCCAGAAGCAGTCAACAGGATCGCAGCTTCTGCCTAGTAAGAGGTCCTTGTCCCTTTCTTTGGTTATCACAAGGATGTTTGTGTTGCTTCAAGAAAGAGCATCTCCCAGGACAGCTTAACAGCTCCTGAGAATGCAGAGAAACGGGCTCAACATTGGATAAAAGTCCCAGGATTCTGTCTCCCCTGATACAGTGTACCTGTAGCACAGTTTGTACGTAAATAATTGCCTGCAGCTGAATTCAGTGCAGGAAAATGTCTAGATGAAGATAGATTTTTGTCCCAAGGCAGTGTTTGTGACCAAAGGAGGCTGCCATCCGAGATGGTTCTGGTAGGTGAGAAATTGTCAGTATCTTGGGATACTGTGGAGTCGTGTATTGGCAGTTCAACAGCTCGCTGAGTAGCCTCCCTAATTGTTCCATAATGCACCTATTTGGACACTCTGATTTCCTGGAACCTGTTTTTGTTCCTTACTCCTAGAACGAACCAATAAAAGAAAATAACCTTTCTCTAAAAGTCAGAGGCAGCCTCCCTGCTGCTCATGGTGTCAGTTCTGAAGGAGATTTCACTAATTCCTGAGGTGCTTTTCCACATTGACAGGTAAATTACCTGCTATTCAATCCCTCTTCAAAGGTGTGATTCAGAAGGTGCTTTTATTTCCAGAGAATGTAAGCTGCCTCCATCACGGTCTCTTTTTGTCATTAAATTAGTTAGATTTCCCTCTGATTTTTGTTAGCCCCCAATTAATGTGCTATGAATACACTTTTAACAGGTATAACGCCAAGTTTGTGCCCTTTTGCCTCTACTGAACTGCTTTTCCTCTTTTGCAGGAGCCTCATCCAGGAGATGTTACCCACTGCTACAGCCCAATTTGCTTTGCCTTGAGCTCAGAAAAAGGTTTCTACAGCATCTTTCCCGATGCATAAGAGAGATAAGGAATGGAGTCACGTTCAGGACGGGAGAAAGCTGTGTGTCTTGTATCTTTGAATACGAAATGCCATGCTCAGTAACAGTATGAATATTCCAGCAGAAATCTAGGTTTTGTCTCCTGAGTTTTTAGAACTTTTCTGTATCGGAGTATTTGTTTTTCCAAGACGGTGTCTTGTTCCTTCACAGCCCATGAGGCCCAAATGTTTGGTCTTTACATTTGTTATGCATTCATAGATTTTTTGCTTGTAGAATTGACTGCGATCTTTCTAATTACGTTATAGAGAAGAAACCAAATAGCCTCTCAGCTAGTCTGACTCTATTCAGAGAATTGGCCGGGGAATGGCAGCCTGGGATGATGATCTCCGAGCACTCTTGCAAGTAGGAGTTAGTGTGAAATTGACCTCTTTGCTTTGGAGACCAGAAACGGTGATTTCTGCTCTGAGGAGCCTGTCTACAATCTCTGTCAGACATGCTCCTGTCACTACCGTTCAGCCCAGTGACATAATATTTTCTCCCTATGCTTTCCAGAAGGTAGGGAAGGTCCCAGTATGTTTGCATCGGTTCTGATTTTTCTGGCTTTGCTTTCTCACTTCAGAGGCTGCCCATGACCTCTCTGCTGGGGGTGGGGGAGCTTTGCAGCTGCTAAAGCGTGAAATCAAAATGTCTTTGGAGTTTAGTGTTGGTACCGCTCTTGGTTTAAGAATAACTTGAGCTAATGTAACACTAGATGCACACGAACGTTTGTAGTGGAGTTTCACTCATTTAGCAATAGATACTGAAAATTTAACAGCAAGCAACGAATGCCTTAAGGGTTACTTTCTTTTGGAGGATGTGGTGCTGGGTGTTGCTCCTAGCAGAAGAGAAAGCTCTCCTGTGGCACCAGATGAGCCATGCTGGTTATCGAAATGGAAGTTTGGAATTTTCTTCCAAAAAAAAGTGGAAGGGATGCACGTATGCACGTTGGCAGAGGCTCCCTAGGGGTAAATACTGAGGTATTCCTGAGTTATCAATGACTGATGGGAATTCCAAGTTTAACCTCAGTCAGTTTTGCTCAGAAGGGCCAGTCTTTTATCAGTGGTGCCCAGTGACAGGACAAGAGGTTGCGGGCACAAACTTGAACATAAGAATTTCCACCTAAACCTGAGGAGGAACTTCTTTCTTTAGAGGGTTTCGGAGCCCTGGAAGAGGCTGCCCAGAGAGGTGGTGGAATCTCCATCTCTGGAGACATTCAAACCCCACCTGGAGATGCTCCTGTGGGATCTGCTCTGGTTGGACCTGCATTGACAGGGGGGTTGGACTTAGATGATCTCCAGAGGTCCCTTTCATCCCCATAGCATTCTGTGATTCTGTAATTGTCTTTCATTTTGCCAACACCATTAGCACCAAGTACTACCTTTTGGGGATGGCTGGTGTCTTTTGAGGGTGGTGAATGATGAAAAAAGAAGGGAGATATTTCTTCAACTTACTATTTCTGTGTTAAATGTGTGACTGCTTTTTTCCTAAGTAGCAACAGAAAGCTGTATTTTAAATATATCTCAAGTATGGTTTTTCATGTAACGTACGGTTAACAAAACATTGTTCTCTAATAACTTCACGGTCCTATCTTGAGGTGATAGGATTGGATGTAAATTAATTAAAGGATTTAATATTCCATTCATATAGTAGCTTAAGAACTAATGCTAATCTTCCAGCCAGAAAAGCGTGGAATACAATTCACATTTTGGATTCGGATCAGTGAAAAATTTGATTGTAAAATATAGGATCTTGAACCAGGGAAGCTAACCTTGCCTGAACTACTTGGTCATGTTGCACAACTTTATTTCATTTTTAAATATCTGAGAATAAAATACCAAGAAAAAATTTAATCCAGTTTTGTCTGTTTAGGAGTTGGTATTCCTGGGGAGAGATAGAGAGAGAGGGAACAAAAAACCTTCAACAAAAATGCCCAAAACACCAAAACCCCCAAAACGTGCTACAATGGGGCCTTATCAACAATTAGCATAAAGAAATGTGTGGATGCAGTGGGTATGTTTCACCAGTTCTGTGCTCCAGCTGGAGTTTCTTCTGGCCAGTAGATGGAGATGATACCACAGAATATCAGAAGGCCACGCGCTTCTACTCGAGAAGTTTGCTACTGCACAACTCCCTAATTTTTTGGGAGGGTGTTTCTTAATAGGACTATTTTATAGGTGGAGTGTTAAACTGTAACATCCGTTTATTGGAAACCTGTACACAGAGCAGGTAGTTTGTCTTGAGAGCTGCCTGTTCCAACCACAGAAAAAGAAAAGAGATAAAAGGGGAGTATTAAATCAATACAGGTTTAACCAAGTCTTCTCTCAGTCCGTGTTTCTCCCATTTAAAAAGTCTGAATAAAGTCCGTGCCCATAAATAAATGTCTCGCTGTAGTATGAGGCAGCCATAGCTACCTTCTCCTCACCACTATGAAGGCAAACTGCCTTTGTAACCTGCCACTTCTCCTCATCTGCAGGGCAAGGAAGAAATGAGTTTTGTTTGGGGTTGCCTGTCAGTCTCCGGGAGCAAGTGAAAAGGGATGACAGCTGTGTGGATGAGCTCCCGGGGTTCTACATTACCATGAAAAAGTGTAGATCCCTGTCCTTAAAATGAGTAAATGCTTAAAGACGTTGCTGGAGGTAGTAAAGTGTGACAAGAAAATGTATTTCGAGTCAGAAGTTGAAAATGGATCGCTGGGGGGGAAGGATATGAAATCTGAGAAGATGTCTTCATTTGCCTTCATCGCTATTAAAATCTTTTCACATAATATTTATTGCCCTTGAGGAAAAAACCCAAACCAACTACTAGCCAAAACTGGCCTCATCTCATAGCTCTTATGCTTGAGCATGAAACAAAACTCTGAATGGTTACCTGTTGTAACTTCCACTTTCTAAATAAGCATTTAATAATGTTTTACAGGTCCTAACATAAGTGCAGTAGACGATCATTTTATTCCTGCCTCATTTTTTAGCCATCTAGACCGTAGTCTTTTGTTTGTGGGAATCTGAGTCCCTTGCTAGTCCTGTAGAAAAGATGGTCTGGCTTCAGCTGGTGTGTTTTGTGGGTATATTTTCCTCCTTTAACTGAACTGCCAATGTTTTTCTTTACGAAATGTGTATTGAAAAGTCAAAAAATTTTAAAAATTAGTTTACAATGAACCGTATAGACTTTGTGCCTAAACTGTAAGATGTGGACACCTAGATATTTTCTCTTGCCCTTATTCTGAAATACCATCTCTCACTTCAAAACACAAGCGAGCTTTTATCAAATCATCTGAAAAAGAATCATAATTAATTTTCCCCCAAATCTTCATTTTCTTTGCTCATGCTGTAATTACGGTGGAAGAGAATGATTGCTTCGGTGGGAAAAAGAGCAATGATGAATGACTTCAGGCTGGTTTTCCACGTAAGAAAGGGAGCTGAGCAGCAGGCTCGGAGCTGTTCAGTGCAAAACATCTGTGCACCTCTGCCTTGACTTTGCACCTGGTCCTGATGCTGGTGCTGGAAAAGGGATATACCAGAACTGGAAAGGTTGTGAAAGCGGTGAGAAGTGTAAGAAATACGCATTGCAACCTTCTGAGGTGAAACTAAAAAGGTGAGGACTCTTCAGGTTGGAAAGAGGTGACAATTCTAAGGGCAGCAGAATAGATATCTACACCGTTGTGAATGTAGGGGCGCAGGTGAAAGGGGAACAAATCATCATTTCTCCTGACACGAGGTCAAATGTTACCCAAATAAATTACTAGGTGTTTAAAACCAACAAGAAATATTTTTTCATACGCTGCAATTAAAACACAAACCTAATTTCTGATGGATGCGTCTAGAAGTCAAAAAAAGAATCAGGCCAGTTCTTTAAGGGCAGGTTTGTGACTGGTTAATAAGCAAGGCGCTCCTGGGGAAACTTCTTGCTTGGGAAGGCTGTAAATCTTTGGCTGTCAGAAGCTGGGAGAGTAGGCGAGGGAAAGGATGACTCTACATTTGTCCCATTTCTTGTATTCCTTCCCTCAGGCTCCCTTACCCTATCTCCTGTTAGACACCTGCTTCTCTGATCAGGCCTCGTGTGGCCATTTGTTGTACATCCTTCATTACAGCATTCCTCTGCTGGCTTCCCCCCACCCCGCTCTTGTTTATACAGATCAGAATCTCTTCACTGTGTTTGCGTGGGGCCCTCAGATACAGATACGAACACTGCTTCACCCAGGACATAGAGGATCGCCTGGAACAGGAATCACTTCATATCAAACATACCTCAGTGCTAATACTCACATAGCCGCTTGCTCTGAGAAGGAAAAAACATTGTTTTTTTTATCTTGACAGTGTTGAGCTTTACATGGACTCTAAACAAAAGACAAAGGAGAAGTATATATTGAAATAAAACCATAGGAAAATGTTCTATCCTCTTTTCCCTGTACCATTTGGAAGGAGCTAATGGATTTTTCAGGTATTCAAACGCGGCAAAGCTGAAGTGCTGAATTTTAGTAACTCACACAAAGGATCAAAGTGCAGTAGAAAGTAAGGCACGGGGTGAGACGCTCCAGCTTCCCCTAGTAGAAGATTAAACCTTTTTAATATTCGGGCAGTTTTATGAGAACTGCAGCTCCTTTGTTACCGATCTGCCTCTCCGGGAGGAGAGATTACAGCAGGAAAGAGGGATTAAAGTTTCCTCCCCAGTGCCAGGGGGAGATGTGGCACCGCACAGATGTGCAGTACCCAGAGCTGTCAACAACCGCAGAGACACTGTGGAGGGAACAAACTATACAGGAGGTGGTGAAGCAATTTGAAATATCAAAGGGAAAAAAAAATGCATTTCAGAATTTAAAAGCAGGAGATGATAGGCATCTTTATTATAAAGAACTGGTTAAATTTAGTAGAGACTATTATTAAAGCTCCCGGTGCTTTGAAACATTCCCTGGGAACTATTCTGATTAAGCCTGTCCTATTTCAGTAGAGGAAATTCAATCCAGTTACATATTAAGTTCGTGTTCATTTTGAAATCTAATATTTAAAATTATTATTTTCCTCTTTTTTTTTCTTTTCAGTAACAGGAAAATCACAATATTTTTAAAGGGCAAAAGTATCCAGGAGATTACGGATAAACCAGAAATGATTGCTTTCTGTGTTTCACTGTCAAGCCAAACAGTGAATCCCACATTTGAAATAAAGTGGGAAGCTGTGCAAGAAACTGGAAGGCTCTGGAGCACCATAATGCTGAAGGGAGTGCAGACACACATGACATGCAGACCACTAACCGAGGAAACAGAAAAAAACCACTAGTGACCACAGATATAAGTGAATTTTTGTGTTCTTAGGTAGAGTGGGGAAGTCATCTAATTGGAAATAGAGATAATGAATTATGAAAGATTATATCAGGTGGGTATGGAAAAGACTCATACCACCTTCACCTGTGCTGGGCACCTCAGAAATTAAGAGACTAAACAAAACCTGATCCTTGTCCATCTTTCAGCATCAGAATCTGGGTTCATCACTCACAACTCCACAGGCAGAGCCCACGTTGCTACAGCCATAGAAGAGGTTCAGTTGGACCTTTGATGGTGAGAGAGCAGCCAACACATTTATGTGGGGAGGAACATGACCAGCAAGTACATCTTGCGTATCATTGTTGGCCACTTGATGGGAGAAAAACTGTAGATGTAATCTACCTGACCTTTAAGGATAATTTTCCTTCCTGATTTGAAAGTAGATTATATCAGAAAGTAGACTACATCACTGTAGATGATTTGTCTTATCGGTAAAATGGAAGTGATGCTTCATATTTATTTTTTTTAGTCTAAATTCTACTTTTTTAGAGCAGTTATTTTGTTTTCATTCATTGGAGTTTTATTTCTGAGGAAAATAAATGCTTTTCAAGTTTCTAATTATTTGACTTTATTAAAAGTAAATTATGCAGATCTCGCTAAGCTTTCTACAGCGAAATATTATTTCTATAAATTATTTAATACCTTTCACTCTCTTCAGAGAGAAAGTTTCACAGATGCCTTTTGAAGAAGGAATTCCATTAACGATGCTAAACCCAGATAGAAAACAGACAGCCTTGTTTCTCTTCGCTCTGCTATGCTTCTCATGGGGTAAAGCAAATAAATTATCACCCTCAGAAGACCCGGCTTCTGGCCTGACATTTAGGAACGGGCTAATTGCAGAGGCTGCATTCTGAAATAGCAAAATCATACCCTAAATTGATGTTTGCTTTGACAGGTTTTACAGTTGCTCCCTCCAGCCAGATTTAGATGTTCTAAAAGTTAAAGCAGAAGAACATGGCAATGGAGGAGATGGTAATTAAGCCACCTGTTGTAACTAGCCATTGTAAAAATAAAATGTCAGTCATCCAACATGAATTCAAAAAGGACCCATGGGAGATCCTGAATGCAACAGAGCACTAGATAAGGTTCCCCCACCACCACTTTAAAGTGGGGATTATCCCAGAAGGATTTATTCAGGCACACTGACAGGTTCCAGATGTATTCCTTTGAAGGAGGTCACAGCAAAAATATTGGCAGGGGGTGGGGGGGAGAGGAGAGCAAGAGGGTTACTATTTTCACGGGAATCTTTAAGTCTGATAATGCTAAAAGCTGTGTTTAATGTTCTGTATTCCCATGATTTTTATATTTGCAAGGGGACTATTCTCAGCTGTGTTTATTCGTGATACAAGTTCTGAGAAGCTGCAGAAACAGCACTTTTCCCCTCTGTTTTAGAACCATACTTGCTTATATACACCTAAGTACTTAAATTGTTCTTCATCACAGTGTTCAATGGTCTCAAAATCATTTAATTAATTTAGTGGCACTGTCCTCCTGGAAAGTATCACCTTTTTTCTTTTTTTCTTTTTTTAACAGATAAAAAATTTCCTCTGTCCAAATTGACAAAAGCACTGGAACGAGAATGAAGTAAGGTGCTGGGAGTTCTACCCTAAACTCTTAAATCTAAGGACACATTCCTATCTCAAACACCACATTTGATTTTCTTCTCAAAAGTAGTATTGAAAGATTAACACGGTTGGTTGGTTGGTTGTTTTCTAAAAGCCACATTCAATGGGGAGATTATGAGCTTTCATTCCTGCCCAAAACCCTGCATCTTGCAGGGCAGGCTTGATGGCTCCTGATGAAGAAGTCATCTCTTTTTTAGTATTATTTTTATTTCTTACTCGGTATGTGAAATCTTTTTGTATCTGCAAATATTTTCTCTTTCCATTGCCCATCTTCTCTCCTCACCATGACAGAAAAAGTAGTCTGACAGAAATTCTGGCGTGGAATACATTTTTTGCACTGATATCCTGTGTTCTTTTTCCTTTCTTTTGTGAGAAAAGGTAAACATGGATTGTAAGAGAGGAAACCTGAATGCGAATAGCAGAAGGATGTTAGATTTATTTTATTTTTTTAACAAACCTCTGTGTTTTTCCTTGGCTTCTGTTTTCTTGAAGGCTCTGATATTTCTAACTTGATGAATCATTATTTTATAGCTATCTATAATAAATTATTATAATGTTTTTAATTACATCACAGTCGTTGACGATTTTGTCCATTACTGGATACTTTAGAATCCTCAGTGTCATTTTAAAAATTAGCCCTTTTTCTTCCTCCTTGGATGCGCAGAAGGGGAAAGCACCGATGAAGCCAGTGTAAGGCGACACAGTCTATCTAGCTTTGAGGACTACAAATTGTTCGTGAATTTCAAGTGAACTTTTTAGCTCTGAAGCTTGAGGGATGAATCATCCATTAACGATTGCACTCGTGATCATCTTAGCAGAGATATGCAGCTGACGTAACAAATGCCTTAACCCTGAAACAGACAAATACTTTGGGCCATAGGAGGTAAATACGGTGACGTGTAACAGATGTTGCTGAGGGGTATTAATACTGAAGTTAGGAAGAGGGACGTGTTCTAGCAGCTTGATATGCAGGAGCTCTCTTCCTATAAATTCATAGAATCATGGAATGGTTAGAGTTGGAAGGGACCTTAAAGATCATCAAGTTCCAACCCCCCTGCCATGGGCAGGGACACCTCCCACTAGAGCAGGTTGCTCCAAGCCCCATCCAGCCTGGCCTGGAACACTTCCAGGGATGGGGCATCAACAACTTCCCTGAGCAGCCTGTTCCAGTGCCTCACCACCCTCACAGATTTAAATTCTTAAGGACTTGGGAAAATTTTGTGTCTACGATTAAAAGGCTTTCTTTTAATTCATGGTATTACATGCCTTGAGCAGGCAGTAAACAAAATCTGGTAATTAGCTGGCTCTGAGAGCTTAAATGGCTCCTTTTCAATGGTTGAGTATTTCTTTCACATGAAATTAGCATCACAGAATTCCTGAAAATTCCTGAACTTTGAGAATGGAAATAGACTCCTTTCCTAACTGGTTACACGTTGATTTGCTTTTTTATTTATTTTTCTCCCCTCAAAAGTTAAGACACGGTCTACAGCTAGTATTATACATTATTATGAAAACTGTTAATTACCACTGCTTCTAGCTATAGTTTGACATTGCATTCTGATGTAGGAGCAAAAAGACATATTAATTCAACATTAGTAACCTTAGCAGAAGAGCTAGTGCTATGATAGTCTTAACAACTGATGGCTGTACTCATGTTTTGGGAAGACAACTGTAAAAATGCATTGCAAACAAAAGCCACTGAACTGGTGGGAAGCACGTATGCAGCGAAATATGTAATAAAAATGATGGTGAAATGATCCTGAAAGAAGTGAATGGATAATTCTGTCCTGCTCTCACAGCAAAATTAGCAAAAATGTATGAGTTAACACAACTTAATGCAAAGACATATGAGAGAGAGCCTAAAACTGACTAATCAAATGCCTTAGGTTTGCAAGATTGAGCCCCAAACCACATTTATACAAGAACACACTGATAAATCTAGCATGAAAGTATTTGCTGAAAGGGTCTTTGAAACAAAATTTCAGGCTCCAGGGAAAACATGTGTGGAATGTTTTACAAAAAAAAAAAAAAAAAAGAATCACTAGACAAAAGATGTAGCTGAAATACACAGATTTCCATTAGGGCAGCATCTTAGCTTCTCGCCTTAATAAAACACAGAAAAACATTTGGCCTTAACACATATTTTAAAGCAGTTTACCAAAAGAGACGTAGATTTTAAGGCCAGAAGGACCATTTGAGAATCTGGGCTGACCTTAGAGGAAACCAGACCAAAGAACTCAATCCACATACCTGAGTTTTGATTTATTCTGTTCAATGATTTAGTCTGACAAAGCACATGGGTAAGCAAACAAGTTACCACACAGCAGGTGAAAATGTGAATTTGCAGGTACTCTGCCTGCGTGCATACATGCTTTCTAGAAACCTCACAACAAATATGACATATTGTCAATGAAAAAAATAATATATAGGATATAGAATATAGATTATATGTATTTTATATACATATATTCTATATATATTCTATAGAATTCTATNCCTACTCTAGGGAGAGGTTTCCCTGCCCATGGCAGGGGGATTGGAATTTGATGATCTTTAAGGTCCCTTCCAACTTTAACTATTCTATGATTCTATATTCTATAAAATATATGTATTCTGTATCAGGAGTTGTAAAAAGTGAAAGCTTTCCAGAGATCTGTACTTGCATTCCATCAAAGCTGTTGCTTTCTTTCCTAAGAAGAAAAAAAGCAGAAGGTGCTGAAAGGCACCCACTCAAGACAACAGAACCCTTTTAACATATTTCTCTCCTTCCCTTCCTATCCCTTGGGTTCTCTCTTATCAGGTAAGGCAGAAATAAATGATCATGCCTGCTTGGTCCTGCTTAGTCTGAAATCCAGTTCCAGCTCTTTTCTCCTTTGTCAGTGCATGCAGAAAAAGCTTACCTGTTTTCTTTCAGGAACGTGAACTAACTAGGAACATTTTTCTAATTTCGGTAAGTTCTCAAAAACAAACGCTGTTTCTCACAAATTCTCCTTGTTTATTTGATATTCCAACACGTTCCACATCTCATTCAACAGGGAAGAAATGTAACGCTAGGTACTACAGGAAACTCACAGCAGCGACGAGTGGTTTTCTTAGCAATCACATCAGAAGAGTACAAGTTGCTCTCCTGAGTAATTTACAAGGAAGAAATCTGTTTTAGAGGAAAATTGCTGCTTAAGACCCATAGAGAGCATCAGTGGGAATGGAAGGGTGAAAGATGACTTTATGACGGACGAGGTAAACATCACGACAGCAAAGAAGTTTCTCAGACATCAGCCCCTACTGTCCTTGATACCTTCAGAAGGTTCAAGAATTGAAGGGATAACAAAAAAAAACCCCATGCAAGCTTGATGGTGGTTCCTGGGGGAACACATCACCATCTTCGGTGCTTCAGTAACTATATCATTCATGATAGTATTTCACTGCTGCTTTTTGAAGCTCAGTCATAAATGATCAGTAGCTGCAGGGCAACCTGTTACTTCTGTTGAGTAGTGAGAAACATTTCAAGGTCACTCAAACTTGGAAGGCGTTGAAGATGACCTCACCCATTTGATGTAGATTACAACAACTCTTTTGTTAGGTCTAATTGAGGCATTAGTGATCTGGAAGTGTATATAAAAAGCATCAGGAAATTCTAAACACTACAATTGACCCTTGCAGTGCTGCTCACACCCTAACTGCACCTTAAGTAGGAGTTAAAGCTGCTAAATATTTGGAAAAAGGCAATCTTTTTTATTATGTCAGTGTTTTTAACCACAGTTCACGAGGTCAGGCAGTGGGACTAGATGGTTGTTGTAGGTCCCTTCCAACTGAAATACTCTATTCTACTCTAGTTCTCTTCTACTCTGGAGTTGAAATGAGAATGTAATCTTTCTTGATTTTCTACAGACAGACCATGCATTTTGTGTGGAAAAAGTCTGGGGGAAAGTAACAATGAGTACTATCTTATCAAGTATTGGCAGCTAAAGGCAATTTCCAGCCTTTCAGACAGCAACATATGCATTTCGGTTAAGGTTTCAGGGCAGACCAAAGAAATGAAGTTCTCTCCATCTCACGTGGTGGGCTGGCATATGCACCGAGCTATTTGTAGCAAGGTGTTTGTGTATAGATGTATTGCTGTTGAAAGCAGAGGAATTTGTCGTTTTGGGATTCAGAAAGCCCAAGGCTTAGACAAAAACAAATTAAAAAAATTAGTGTTCACATGTCATTTCTCTTTCTTCTAACTAGAGATTGAGGAGTTGGGCTCCTCAAATGGTCTTCAAATGCCAGAAAGGTTACTTTATAAATACATAGCTAGTTTACTGCTCACTCAGAGAAGTTCAAAGAGGTAAAGTATCTTCTCTGCATCACTGACTTGCATGCACCACCCAGCCTTCTTCCTGAAAATACATCGGGTGGAAGGCTGGAAAAGGATCCAAAGAGATGCACATCCTAAAGCTTCAGCTACGCACATGGTTGCAGTCTTTCAAGAGCTGACAATTACTCTGGTCCTAGGTGTGGCAGCNCTGCTTGAACGGGCCAGAGAACCGACACTCCCTCCTCCAAAGGGACAACCCAAGGGCGGCCACACCGGGTGGCCCCCAAAACCCACAGAGAGGGGCAGGGATGGCGCAAGGGCCTGTGCTTTGGCCTCGGGGAGGCGGGAGGGGAGGCTCAGCGCTTCCCTCAGGAGAAGAGGCGGGAGGGCACCTGGAGCAGGGCGGCGGCCGGTGATCCTCCATCCTCCTCCTCCCTCCCTGCACCGGCGGGTCGGCAGCACTGAGGGGAGCGGCCACGGCGAGCCGGGGCCGCCTCCTCCTCCTCCTCCACCGCCGCCTGTGAACGCTGGAGGGGGCTCTCGGCCTCCTCCTCCCGCAGCCGGCGGCTCCCCCTCCGGGCGGGGGCAGGCTGAGGGGAG
>VXBW01000790.1:138813-231605 GCA_013400375.1 Thinocorus orbignyianus | reverse complement strand
GGGGCCCCGCCGGTGGGTCGGTGGCTGCCGAAGAGGAGCGTGTCCCGCTCGGTGACGGGCCTCGGGCAGGCGTGAAACCGCTGTGGGAAGTTGTCAGCACACAGAAGTTTATTCTCAGAGCGGGAGCTGATGTGTAGTAAGGCCGTATCTTCTGCGGTTCGGCTGCTTTTCCTCTTCTTCTTCCCTTTAAAGCAGATGCTTTACAACTCTGTGGAGTCCTGAGTTGTGTTTCTCTTCTTTTACTTTTTTTTTAAGTTGCCGGATGTGCTTGATTGCTGGCATGAAATAAATGAAATGCGTAGCGTATCTCTTTCCTTCTTTCTTTCTTTTTTTTTAATTCGGCCACAGCCTTCTTTACCAGGGTTTCCTTCAAAGAGCTTCGTCCCTGGAGAGCCGGGAGATGATTGCTCCCGGAGAACAGCGTCGCTCCGCTGTTTTATTATTCCTATCTCACACAGATACTTTGACTCTTGCTCCTTGTATCGCTTCCAATATGTCTTTAGGGCGAGCAGCTGATGTTGGAGTCAGGCCAGCAAAAATAAAGTTGTGGAGTAGTCCAGTTTAAGAAAAGCCCCAAACGTTGTCTTTGAGTTGAGATATCCCCTTCCCTGTGGATGTTTGTGAGAAGAATTGTGGTGTCCATCTAATCAGTGGATCTGAGCCTTTTTAGAAATGGTCCCGTGTACCAAGAAAGTACAAGATCCCCTTAGCTATGCCTCATGTGTCCGAACTGCTGGGGTCTCAGAGCCCCGCACTGGCTGCCGTGACAGGCCAGGTTGGATGGGCTTTGGGCAACCTGCTCTGGTGGGAGGTGTCCTGCCCATGGCAGGGGGGCTGGAACTCGAGGATCTTTAAGGTCCCTTCCAACTCTAACCATTCAATGTGATGGGAGCAGTGTCTTCTGCGCCCACCCTGTTGTGCCCCGGGGCTTGTAGGTACCCTGGGGTGCTGCTGGCTGGTGAGCTCTGTGTGTGTGAAGGACCAGGCTGTTGATGAGACCAAGTCTTCCTTCCCCCTTTGCCCTGACATTCCCTGGTATCAGAAGTGTCCGGTGCTGAGCAAAGCATGACAGCTCTGTGGCTCAGGGATCCCTCTTAATGTTTTTGCTTTCCAGTTCAGATCTTTGTTCTCTTTGGTGCAGTTTTGCTCGAGGATTGGGTAGAGTCTCGTCTCTTTCCTTTGCACATGGCAATGGTGAGAGGTTATATGTAATACACTGAATTACGATGGCTGTATTTGGAAGCTTAGACATCGCTTCATCACGCCCAAACACACTAAATTATTTTATCCCCACCGACTTGAGTTCAAATGTGGCTGTGGAAGGGATCATTGGCAGTAGGACCAATTGTCATCATCACAGGGAGGGGTTAGAAAACTGTATTTCTCTGCAGTGTCTTGTGCCAATTAAATTGTGGTGGCTTTTTCTTCTGCACTCTCTTTTCTTGAACAAACTAAATAAAGTAGGAAAGTGGGCAGAATGTTTAACATACAGTAACATGGGACTTCAAAATGTCGAAAGTTGGTAAGAGATTGAATGTGTAATACCAAAGCCTGACTTCCATTTGAAGTCCACCCGTTAAATAGGAACTCTTCCCTTCCCCCTCCCCAGGGTGATGCAGTTCATTTGTCATTTTTGCAATTGATATCTTAAAGGATGCTACTTGTAACCAAACTTTTTGAAAGAAAATTGTGGATGATAAATGACCAAAGGGGAAACGCCACTTAAATGAGACAGTTTGAAAAATAAAAGAGAGAGACTTGCTTCAGGAGATGTATTTTAGCATTGAAATTCTGATAGAGAATTCTGATTTTATAGAGCTATTCTGTAAATTTTCCCTACTGGTTTTTGATTAATTTGACTTAGGAACAAATCCAAACTTCCACTTAAGTCAGTCATATATGATGAAAATTAGTAGCTCTTTTTAAAAAAATATAAAAATTCTTGACACTGATAAGTACATGACTGCCAGTGCTTGGCAGCTCTTTAGATTATGTATGCTGCATGATGGAGCTGTGCAAAAGAAATGCTTCTCTGCTTTGGAATATCTTTGCATTAAGTTTTTGGCTCACTCTTGAGCAGGGGTTTCTAGAAAAGTCTGACTGGTCTATTGGCTCCCAGACTGGGATCTGTCAGGACACGAAGCTGGGGAAGGTGGTCCATGGGACCATACTGTTTTCAGTGTTTGCCGTGACAAGTTGTCCTGTTGGAAGAAATGTCAGGGATGCCAAGGGACTAAAGGATCAGGTGCAGGTCACCAGCTGAGTGTGTCCCCTCAGGTTTTGCAAGGTGGGAAAGTGTGCAAAGAAGACCATTGTGTCTTCTCTGGTTAGTAGTGGTTGTCTGTCCTTCTTTCCGAGACTGGAATGTGAAGTGCAGGTCAGTGCTCTGACCTCGTCCTTCCCTCTGCTTTGTTTGGGGAAATGCAGATCTGCTGTGGAGATCCGGATCCAGGACTTCGCTTCAGTAGAATTGACTCGCCTCATCTTTTTTTAAACCTAGGTTCCTAATTAGGAAGTAATTTTTTTTCAACTGCAATTGGGTTGAAAAACCTGATTATATACATAAATGAAGTTTTAGTGGATGTTTTTTGTAGTTAAACCTCTGTATTATTAATCTTGGTTACGTTCTAGTGCAGAATCAATGTATTTTCAGTATACTTCTCCTACTGTGATGTTAGTGATAGGGACTAAACTTATTTGGTTTAATTTCTGGTTTGTTTCTTTTTTCCCCCCACTGTTTTCTCATGGTGCTTTTCTATGCCAGTGTCCTTAGTTTATATTGTCTTTTTTAGAAAAGCATGATAAAAATGCTGTTTATTGAATTTGGGTCCACCGACTGGTCCTGCTTTTTTTTTTTTGTTGCTGTTTCTTCTTTTAGAAATTGGCATGTTTATCTTAAAAGGGCCTTCCCAGACTTAATTTCATGACTTTGAAAGGCTACAGTTTGTGTATTTTTTTAATGGATTTTTTTGGTGTGTACTTTTTTTAACTGGTAGGTGCTGAGTAGATGATGGAGTTCGTAGTTTACAGGTGGACTGCTGTATTAGGGAGACTGTGTTTCTGGTTGTAAAGGCACAGAAGACTAATTCCGGAGGTATAAAAGGTCATCAGGCTCAGTCAGCTTTGAATTTGTGGAAAATGTCAGTAAATTTGGCCTGCAGAAACATAGGCGAATCTGACAATTAGGTCAGTCTTTATCAGATGTGGGCATTATCTTGTTTGTAATCAATTGCAGCATGATGAGCTTTTTAGTCTTGTCTGTAACAAAGCAGACTTGATTAAATGTTAGGAGAAATGAAAATATGATGTGCCTTTGCAGGGATTTTAGAAACAGGGTATACAACTACTTTTTTTTATTATTATTATTTCAGTCTGGAAACATAAATGGGAGAAATAATTTTAATGTTTGGTTGTCAAAAAGGACTTAAAGAAAAAAAGAATGGTTGCTCTGTTAGTTGGCACTCAAATAAAATGAAGCTTTGTTGGTGAAGTTCACGGAGGTGCTACAGTTCTGTTTGCTGTTGATCTCAGAGGGAACTGTAATTTTTGTAATGTGCCCTTGAATGTTATGCAGTAAAGGCTGTACAGTAAAATTTGGGTTTGTGTTGCAGTATAAAATGGAGGAAAGAACTTTCTCAAGCCATGAAATCTGACCACTGAGGCTTACAGATGAAGATTTCTGTACAATACACGTTTGTTATTAGGCATGAGGAATACGTGGGGGGGTTGGGTGGTATTTTAGTGTAAGGCAGGGATGGTGTTTCCAGACTGTGCTTTCTTTCTCAGGTTATAAATCGTGTATAGTGAAAGGTGGGAGACTGTGTCTCTGGTTCCTGGTGTTGCTCATTTCTTTGCTGGTGATACTTTGCCTCTGCAGTCTGTTGCTTGCTATTAAAATAACTCTCTTTGCTACTCTTGACATCGGTGCTGGAGGATGCTGTCCCATAATACAAGATTTCTCAGATGAGTAGTAGCGTTAATGATTGTTCAAATCCCAGTTTCCTTCCAAATATGATGACTTGGATGGCCAAAGTAATGGTTTGGACCTTGCAGGGTGAATGAATTTGCCATAATGAAAGCACGTTAAGAGACTATTATGCTCCAATTTGACTTGTGGTTCTACTGTCTCGTCAGGCACTTCAGGTTGCCCTTTCAAACTCTTTCCCTCCTTGGCTCTGTTAACGACTGGAAGGGAAAAGTTGTGCAACCCAAGGGGAACTTCCCTTCTTCCTTCAAGTTATAGGTCTCCCCAGAGCATCTATTTCCATAATACACAAGGTATTACAGATATTCTGCAGATGGAAATGTGTCACATGGACAGCTTTGAGGAAAAGCTGTGATTTCCTGAATGGAGAGGTTAGTATCCTCCCTGCTTGCAACAACTCTTGAGTGCAGGTAATGTGCTTAGTGTACATAGAAGAAATAAGATCGCTGCTTCTACAGGCTGCTTGGGTACGTGGATTTTCTTTGTACAAAACATTGCTAGGGAAGAGCACGCGTTTTCGTAGGTCAAAAGATGATTTACTATTAAACTGGATAACCCAGCAGTAATTGTCAGGCGGTGATATTAATCATAGAATCATAGAATGGTTAGAGTTGGAAGGGACCTTAAAGATCATCAAGTTCCAAACCCCCTGCCTTGGGCAGGGACACCTCTCCCTAGAGCAGGTTGCTCAAAGCCCCATCCAGCCTGGCCTTCAACACTTCCAGGGAAGGGGCAGCCACAGCTTCTCTGGGCAACCTGTTCCAGTGCCTCACCACCTCACAGGAAAGAACTTCTTCCTAATATCTAATTCTCAATCTCCCCTCTTCCAATTTAAAACCATTACCCCTTGTCCTGTCACTAGACTTTCTGACTAGAGTCCCTTCTCAGCTCTCCTGTAGCTCCCTTCAGATACTGGAAGGAAATGATACTGGAAGAAATATTGTTGACTGCTTCCATCCCTGGGCCAGGGCTGCTGCTTCTGCTGGCCAGGGTTGGCCTTTCTGCGTCTTTCACTCCTCGTTATTGCGGGAGCGCTTGTTTGATTGCTGGTCACTAATAGTACGGATGACTGCATCTCCTTAATCAAGGACCCTTGTTTTCAGTCACCTGCACCACAGGCACAGGTCGAGACGACATTTGTCAATTTATTCAAATCAGGAATGCAGCACAAAGGGTCTAGCTGCTCAGTAACCTGTGTACATTTAATTGGCTCTTTCTGCTCCGCATCCTGCGTTTTTCTGTTGGTTACACACTCTCAAACACTTAAATTTGTATTTTTTTTCTGTGCCTGGATGAGGCATTTGAGCTGCAGACATTAAGCGTTCATTTCTTCCATCTCTGAATGTTATTTTTGGACACATCCCAGACTCTGTCTCCCCGCTGAACAATACCAAAAGGTGTTCCGCTGGGACCTTTGCTAGCCCAGCCATGGAGCACTGGCGGGCTGCTCATTAGTCTTTTATGTCTCTCCTTATCAGTTTTACTGTGAAACTCCCTATCGCTTCGGTTGCACTTGTTAGAATAATTAGTCTTCCTGTTTGGCAGGTTTGTACGGCATTGATTTTGGCCTGAAAGTTCAGGGGAGGGGAAGGTTACCATTCGATTATATGAAATGGCAAGTGTGTCTTTGGTGGTTGCCTTTTGCTGTTACAAGGTGGGTTTAAACAGTCTTGTGTCAGGAGAGGCAGGGATGCCGAGCAGGCTTTCATGCTGCTTCTACAGGATGTTTTCCTTTGTGTTAGTAAATAAGTGAAAATAAATCTTAAAAATAAACTTTTAAGAGGAGAAGAGAGGATGTTCAGCTTGGAGAAGGCTTCAGGGAGACCTGATAGCAGCCTTTCAGTATCTGAAGGGAGCCTACAGGAGAGCTGGGGAGGGACTCTTTGTCAGGAAATCTAGTGACAGGATGAGGAGTAATGGTTTTAAATTGGAAGAGGGGAGATTTAGATTAGATCTCCGGAAGAAATCCCTTATTGTGAGGGTGGTGAGGCACTGGAACAGGTTGCCCAGGGAAGCTGTGGCTGCCCCATCCCTGGAAGTGTTCAAGGCCAGGTTGGATGGGGCTTGGAGCAACCTGCTCTAGGGAGAGGTGTCCCTGCCCATGGCAGGTGGATTGGAACTTGATGATCTTTGACGTCCCTTCCAACTCTAACCGTTCTATGATTCTATGTAGTGTTATCACTATTTGGTTGGACCAGGGCTTCCCATCGTTTTCATCATTCAGAGGCTCTGGGAACACAGCAGGTTCCAGACGGAGTTGGATCATTTCCCTGGCCACCCTGGTCTTCCTACAATTATGGGAAGGGAGAATGAGGTGCCTTTTGGGGGTTGAGGATTTTTTTCTCTATTCTTCCATTCATGTCTCTCTTGTTTCTCAAATTATTGTGGAGTTTGCTGCTGCTTATGGCTTGCCATCAAAGTGAAATGAATTTGATTGCTCTTTATTTTGCTAATTCTCTCCAGTCTTATGATTGCAATAACAGTGATTACAACTGAGGAGGCTCTGGCCAGCTCTTGCCGTGGTGTATAATAGTGGTATAAAATAGTCTTTTTCAGATTAAGGAGAAGTATTGTTTGTTTAATTTGCCCTGCCTAAGGTTATTTTGTCAGACATGAAGGCTACAAAGGAAGATAAAACTCTTGTGAAAGGAAGGATTTTCAGAAGTTGTGGTTTTTTCTCAGGAGTTCCCTTTTTTCCAGGGAGCAGGTAGGATTCAGACCCTTAACAATATGAAGAGTATTAAAGGGGATCAGTTGCTGTACCTTTTGAAGAATTAGGAATTTGTACAACTTTATGTACTAAGTATGTACATTAAAGAAAGTAAACTTTTTTTGTGTGAACCTGTAAGATTAGACTCCTTAGAGGTAATTTTCAGTGGTTTTATTTGAAGACCTCATCTCCTATCTTATCTTTGTGGAAATTCCTCCTGAAAAATCTCCAGTTAACGTTACGTTTGTATAACCTGAAACTATTAACGTTTATCTTTAACGTGTTCAACATTCAGTAGTTTTGTTGCTTTTTAGACAGAGGCATCAGTATGTGCATCCAGGAAGATCAACCGTATGGTTGTGCCGTTATAACCTGTGTTGGTTGTTAGCCATTTTTTTACAGCTTGGCTGAATTAACTGGTGTAATGTGGAAAATAAAAGTGTTTAATGTTTTTGGTGCAGAGTGCCATTTTTTCCCCTCCGTGTCCTTTGAAACGTTGAGCTTAATTTTAATTACTATGAGAAATAAAATACTAGAAACCATGAAAAGACAGTATAAACAAACAGAAGGAGATACCTGGAATGTACAGTCAACAAATATTGTACCTGACGCTAGCAGAAAATATCCTCAAAGTGCCTCAATAGCAAATAAATAAATAAACCAAAGACAAAGCAGATGGTGTGATACTATTGCAGTAGAGGGAAGGGCAAGTGACTCTGCCATTTGAATATAAAAAAGGTTTTAAAAGGCATTCTAATTAAGCGCTACTCGCAGCTCTGCATTTACTAATAATATTTGAATCTTGAGATAAGTTGCAAATGGCGCAATTCCAAGGATATAGGGTCTGTGAGTTGGAAGTGAACTTGTAAGAGAACAGTTTCTAAATAGATGTGTAGGAGAGAAGTTGCTATTGGTAATTTTATGGGGCAGGTTTTTCCATCTCTTCCCCCCCCTCCCCCCCCCATATTGTTTGCAATTAAGGCTTGGGTGGTAATGCTTCCTCTTTGTTTCTGACCATTCTCTTTTATTAGATCTGTAAACTGTTATGTGACTTCAACTGTGTTAGACAAACAGTGAAGCTTAATTAAAAAAAAAAAGTGCTAAATGGAGGAGGGACACAATCACTGCAGCTGTTGGTGGAGGTCATCTGCGTTGCCTGTCAGCTGCATGGTTGGCACATGTGTTGGCCGGGCACTCACATAGGTACCGCTCGGAGCGACAGCAGCCTTGCACCATCTAATTAGCAGTAAGTAAATAGAACAGTGTTGAATCATATAATCATGGAATGGTCAGAGTTGGAAGGGACCTTAAAGATCATTGAGTCCCAACCCCCCTGCCATGGACAGGGACACCTCTCCCTAGAGCAGGTTGCTCAAAGCCCCATCCAGCCTGGCCTTCAACACTTCCAGGGATGGGGCAGCCACAGCTTCTCTGGGCAACCTGTTCCAGTGTCTCACCACCCTCACAGCAAAGAACTTCTTCCTAATATCTAATCTAAATCTCCCCTCTTCCAATTTAAAAGCATTATCCCTTGTCCTGTCACTAGACTTCCTGACAAAGAGTCCCTCTCCAGCTTTCCTGTAGCTCCCTTCAGATACTGAAAGGCTGGAAACCAATATTTAGTAGCTGTGTTGACCACTATGCATGAGGAGGTTTACAGAGTGGCTCTTAATGGGTAGGAGATAAACCAAGGACTAATGAAGCCTGTCCAGAAAGTGAAATCTTAATCAAAAATCTCAGTCACGTTGACACCAACTGCGGTTTCCCACAGTTACCCCGAAATGCTTGCTGTAGCCATGAGGTGGGGTACTTTTATCCAATGAACTACCAAAGCCATGGTGCTAGAGCAAGGTATCTTTATGAAATTTGTCTACAGCTGTCCAGCTTTTTAAGTGCAAACCAGGAACTATTTCAGATTCTGAACCAAGAAACTGTCAATCAGGCAATGGCTTGAACATGAGCATTTCTCCTGTAATTTTGTGTGCAGTGACTGCACACTTGGGCACCAGAGAAATTGTTGGAGCAGTTTCTAGTTGTAATAACGCTTCAAGGATCATTTGAAGCAGTGGATGAGCAAATGACACTTGATGGTAGCTCTCTGCTTGAGAAAACCCAGCACAGGGAAAGCCATTTCTGTCCTCCTGAATGAAAAGAAAGTACATGATGGTGGAGAGCTGGGGACTAATAGTGGCATCTTACAAGTGTATGACCAAAAAGTCACCATGGTGATGGAGTAGCATGTATGGATATGTTTGTACATATGATGAGAAGATAGAGTTCAGAAGCATTTTCTCTTCCTAGAACCAAGTTGTAGACTTTTCATTTTCCTCTGATTTAAGAAAACAAACCAACAAACAGCTCCAACAGTTGCTGTATTGAAGACAGTTCAGACGTGTGTGAAAAGCATTAAAACTAAACACAGCATTATTCTTAATTTAGTATTTTCTAGGATTGCTTTGACTCCCTTAGATCTGCTGGTAAAATTTCTTTAGGTAGTAGATAAATTTGAAGGAAAATTCTGTAGTTTTCCTTTCCTTAACAGTGAGAGTAATGTCTGAAAACGTGTATTTTGTGTTATTAATTAAACTATTTAGTGGAAAATAGGTGATGTGATGAAAGCAGCTAGTACACAGATGAAGAACAAGCTAGTTAGCAGTAGAGATGGTGAGCTGTTCTGGTGTGTTACCACAACAGATAAATGTAAGTAAGAGAACTACATTTTGCCTTCCAGTGTCACGTAAAGAAAACAGCAGAGAGAGCCAGGTATACTTTCATCTCTGGATTCAAATTCTCTGAAAAATGAGTGTGCTATAAGGATATTTATAGCTGCAGGATTAGTTGAGGTCTGTCCTTCAAGAAAGCTTAAAGAATTTTCATTTTAGTATAAACATAATTCAGTAGAAAAAATCCTAAGGGACAGTGTCCGTTTTACTTTTCCACCTGCTTTTGTCAAAACAAAATGCCCCCTCCAACCTAAAGAAAGTTCTTGGTGCATAAAAGCACCCTAAGATTGGAACTGGAGCTTAGATGTGTGCTGTGAAGGGAAAATGGTAGCTGTGTAAATGTAAAATGCTTCTAGAAGCTTTAAAGGCTTGTGTCTGCTGCAGTTCTGGGCTAACCTTGGAGCAGAATGAATTTGGGAGAATGGTGATCTGAGAATGGTTCCAGCTTGGCAAGGAAAATGCAATTTGGAGACATGGAAGAGAAAATTAATCAGAATAATGGGTTTGGCTCTTGCAAGTAGATTGAGCCTAATGAAATTAATATCTGAATATTAATTATAAAACCAGCTTGACGATATATAACAGGACTTAAGAGGATCTTCAGAAAATGCAAGTAACTCCAGGGTTTTTCTGCAGAGGAGTTCCTGGGAGTGGAATAGGAATATCTACTTTGGTTTTCCCATAGAATGTCTGAATTGCAGTGAGCAACCCCAGCAGGGTTGTGTGCATATGTTTCCTGTTGCAATCAAGTGACAGTTTGGCTCAGCTTGGAAGAGGCTGAAATGCCTGAGAGCTGGATTGTACGGTATCAGCTGGGTAAAAGTTTCCTAAAGTCTTTTGGCAGTGTCTGGCTTTAGTGAAATAAAATACTCACAGCAATTTATACTTTGACTGTGTATCTATTAGGCAATGATTGAATTTATTCTAAGCATTAACTTGCTTGTTTATGACAAATCCAGGAATAGACCATTTTTTTCATTAGACTTCCAGGCTAAATTGGAATCTCGTCAGGAGGACAAGCTGGTCTGGTTTGAATGCGTTTAAGGAAAGTTTTGCAACTCCTCCTGTGTTTTTCCTTCAGTAGGACCTGATCCTTTGTTATCTATGGAGTTTAAGACTTGAGGGAACAATAAAGACTCAAATCAATTGGAAGTAATTGCAACTAGATCATCAGCATAGTTGTGTTTAATTTATGGTGTTTATTTAGTGCTCTCCTGTTGAGGAAGTTTAATCAAATTCCTCATGCTGTGGGGGGACTGCAGGGAGGAATACCAACAATCCGGGTGCTTGTTTTGAGGGCTCTACCTTATGTATATGTAGTTCTGCATGTGGGAAAGAAAGATGTATGTTTTTTTAATACCTGGTGCAGTGGCTTGAGTGGTTCCTCTGTAACTGAGCATGCAGTCACAGAGGTTTGCTCTTGGGGTGCTTTCAGTGGGACAGTCTTGTCACCCATTGAAGCATAGAAAGAGAGGAGCTCTGATTTTAAATTAAATCACACAGCAACAAAGGTGAAATGAGTCCTTTGAATGTTAATGCAGTGACTATAACTGTGTTAATACAATGTTCCTGGTATTTTGGAATAGGCAGAATAGCCTCTTAGGAGCTCTTGGCTCGTTGCTTGTTGTTTGTACTTGTTTAAGTGTGCTGAGGGCTGTGTTGGTGATGTCTGATGCAATGTTACGCTGTGCAGAGCTAGAGTCCTTAACCCCCAAGTCTGAGAGTGTGCACGCCATGGAGCAGCTCCAGGCTGTTTTCTTCAGGGAATAAGATTTGTTGGGGGCAGTTGAAAAGCAAAAGTCTTGACCTTTGAACACATGGAACGTTGCTGGGAATCATCCTTACCCTATACGCAATCAGTTAATGTTAGAGAGAAGAACAGTAACCTATTTCTTTTGTCTTGCCCTTTGTTTCCCCTTCTTGAAATCCCTATATGCGTATACTCTCAGTGTTTTAGCAGTATGGGTCTTTCTTTTCTGGTTCACCAATAAAGCTGAATTTCTTTCAGGGTGACAGATAAACACAATGTGAAGTGAGGTTCTGTGATTCTATTTCTGCACATCATGTGGTGCTGCTGTTGGCAGTCCTGGGAAGAACCATTCCTCTTGTCTTAGTCTTAAGGAAAGTTTGAGGGGGAAAAATAAACCCAACAATGCTGTTGCTGTTGCAAGGCTGAGATTTGGGAAATATGTTTGATCACTAAAAATTAATGAATGTATGGCTTTTCTTCTTGAAATAAAGGGCTAAGATTCTCCAATCTGAATCATTCCTTTAATGAAGCTGGAATGTTACTATGCTACTTTTCTTGCCACCTGAAAATCTTATAAATATTTGGTGCTATTTGTACAGTACTTACTTGTTTTTCCTTCTTAAATTCTAGGCATGTTTTTATTTCCCAAGGCTTTGTTTTTTTAAAATGCAGGTGCTATCTGTGACAACATTCTGTAATACTTATCCATAATATTTGTATTTTTCTCTTCCATTGATAAGGTAAATGTGATGGAAGGGCACTGTTTATGTTTTGTAAAGTTGCAGTAATCTTATAGCCAAAAGTGTTGCTGGTATAGAGTCCTGGAAGGTAGCTGTTCATTTACGTTTTCAACAAAAGTGTAAGTATATAAGTTTTGAGTAATATTCTTTTTCCATTAGTGCTATGGCTTTCCTAGCAGTAAGGAAGGAATGCAAATCTTTGGGGGCTCATCTGAGGTTTTGATGGCCCAATAAAGCTAAATTTTTTTGGCACGAAGCCTTTAAATGCTGCAACAGATCTTGTATATGATTGGTATGATTTAGAAAGACTACAAATGGCAAACTCGATATTGGACAGTTATCTTGATGGATTTGTTAGAGGCTTTTTTCCCCTTCTCCCCTGTGGCAAAATACAGTCAGCTAAAGATTTTCTTTGTGATCATCACAAGATTCAAATCTAAATTGATTTTTAAATTCTGTGCTTCGTCACGTAAGTTCTACATACACTTTGTTCTGTACCATATTATTAAGAAAGAAAAAATCTACGAAATATACACTGATTGTGAGACAGTTACCAACTGGCTATTAATGTTACTGATTTATCTAATTAATTCAGTCATTTTTCCACTGACAGAAATTAATCTAGTTTTTTCTTCTTCTCCCCCTTCCTCTCTCTCTGGTTTTATAAGCCAGTGGTTTTTTTCTGTCACTGAACAGATGAAGCACCTTGAACAGTAAATCTGTATCTTTTACTCTCTAATGGGCAGGACCTTATATTCTGGCTGATAACTACCCTTGATATTAACTGCTTCAGTTTTTGCTCAGTGATTTGTAGGATGAAGTTCCTGTTTTCTTTGCCTGCAGAGCTGTATTTTCAGTGATTGACTGAAGGACAAGGTTTAGGTAACTTCAGGCTTGAGGCAGTGTTTGTTGGCAGGAATCTTGGCAGTAGTCCTGAATTGTCTTTTACGTATCCATAACCTGATTCAAGGGTGCTCCCTATAAGGACTGATGGGTTTTTTCCCATCTTTCAGATGTCTTAAATACCACTGCTTCCTTTGAAAGGAGAAAAAAATAATAAAAAATAAAAAATCTACTTCATGGTTTATGATCTTACTGTTGGGGTTTTTTCCTGCTGGTGAAGTGGCCTGTGTAAAAACTGCTCTAATTCTTCCTAAATCTTTAAACTTCCCACTCAGCTTGCAGACCACATCCCTTCCATGCCCTTACACTTTTTTACGCTGCAAATGGTTTGTTCCCCTGCTGCTCTGCTCTTCCCTGGTTTCCTGGGAAGCTTTTTACAGAGAGTTACTTGTGGGACAGAAGGAGCCCTTCAGGAGGACTTGCTGTGCAGAGGTTTGTCCTTGTGGCAACCAGCTTTCCCAAAAGATCGCCTGTAACATAGTTGCTGGACCAGTAGATCTGTCAGTCCCTCCACTTCTGAACTGTGATAATTCTTCTCTAACTGCTATCTTCTGTGTTATGTAAAATATTTTATACATTTTTTTTTCTTGAGATGGAGTTACTCATTTTTGTGCTGAGCTAAAGCAGTCCATGATTAATAAACTCAAAGTTCCCTTTTGTTACCATATGCTTAGTCATTTTATCTGTGTTAGTAAGGCATGATGACCTGTTTTGGTTAGTATGTCTGTTTTTCGAGCTGAAGTATGATAGCAGAAGTATATCTTGGAGTATCTTTGGTATGCTAGAGGCAAAAAAGGGGAGTGAAATATCAAAAATATTCATGAAGCATGAGTTGTATTGTGTAAGATGTTAGAAGCGTGTTAGACTATGAAAGCTTTAAAGCTCACTCTTGTTTTTAAAAACTGCCTTTAACAAGGACTTCATTTATTTACTTCTGATCATTCTAAGACCCTTCAAGCAAGCCTGACTTTATTGTGGGAATTCAGTAAGGTGCCACTACACTTTACATCCGTTAACAGGTTCTCTGCTGCCTGGCAGTACCTATTCCTTACTGACTGAGATGGCCACTAATTATATTTTTTATTAGATGAATGCAATTTTGGAGGCTCCTCACTGAATGAATCCATTAAGAGAGCTGCCCGAAGGATATCTTCTTCTTGCAGAACATCAAGAAGTCAGAGTCACTTTGCAAGCTGAGGGCTGTGGTAACATACTCGTTATTTCCCTTAAAGCCATACTGCATTTGGCTGTTCTGTTGGTTCTTCATGCTTAGAATTTACTAACTGAGGGGAAAAAAGAATTTAAAGGGATTGAATAATCATATTTTTTTTTCATTACATTGCCCTCTGTTAAAAAAAAAAAATCCCATTTTTTTTTCCTTAACTTGCAAGATCTAAAATTTCATGGGTAGCAGTTGTTGATCCATTTCCCCATCTTAAGCTCTTCAGACAGATGAGAACCAAGCCATAAGCCTCCCAAATTGTACATGTAATGAGTATTCCCTGACTACTAACTACTCCTAGTAGTTGCAAGACTCACACTTTGTTGCCAGAAGAGTGAAAATGTCGGGTTTGTGGCACTGTATCTGTTTTGTTTAGCAACAACCTCAGTGGTTTTTCTAGCAGTTTTATTTAAACTTGTCTTGGTGATCAAAGAAGTGTAAGTCACTTCGAAGCTGAGTTCTCTGAGGCAACGGTACAGGAAAAACTGTGTTGATTTGGTAAATGGGGATGAAACCCAGGATCCGTCAGGGCAAACCCAGGGGATAACGGGAATGGTGGAACTGCAGGGTTTGGCCTTGGACACAACAGATAACTGGAGAGTAGGAACAGTTTATCTGCTGTCCATGGGGAGCTCCTCCTGACCTTGCTGCATTGCATGGGCTCAGAATAGTGTGGTTTTCCAAAGCATGCCAGAGGTGACCTGGGATGATCTTACTGGAAGAAGGGGAGAAGTAGAGCTTGCTAGACACCGGTGTATAGTGTTGCATGTGGCATTTTTCTTTACTACTTTGTTATTATTATTATTATTTTCCCCATAGACCCTTACAGCAAAGATTAAGTGTGTTGGTAGCTTTTCAGTACTGTGGTACAGTTACTGAGCAAAATGAGTTCTATTTCTGTAATCTGTAACAACAAGTAGAGCTTACCAAAATTATTGCGAGGCTTAGAAAAAAAAGACTCACTTGTCTTCAGAGTTTATTTTAGCATAGTTAGGACTTCAGATCTCTTCTGGAGTGGACCGTTTATTCTGCATATGAGTTGCTGTGTGCAACTGGGCTGCTTGCACACCTGCCAGGGATTGTTCATTGGTGGTCAGTTACAACTTGCAGTTGGTACCACAGTCATTAGCTCCTCTCTGGTACCATTTCAGAAGTACTCAAAAAGTTGACACTAGTTGTCTCTGCCATCTCTGCCATCTCTTGATTTCTGCAGAAACATCACTTTTTTTTTATTTTTTTTTTTCCAGGTAGCATTTCTTGAAGGGGGAAAGAGATTCTGGGCCTCTCTTTAGGTGAACTTGAGTACTGGCAGCGATCTGCTGGTATTTCACCAGGATTTTGAGTAAAAATGTTTCAGTGTAGAAGCAACAACTTGGAAACGTTGACTTAAAATCTGTAGTGTGAGATGGTTACAGTGTTTAATACTGAGCTTGTGAACCAGCAAAGCTGTGGATGATAAGAAGGTTGACACCAAGATGAATAAAATAAAATAATAAAAAAAGTAAACGTTTTTCTAAAAAATACCTTCCTGGCAAATTAAATTTGAACCATAATACCTACTTCTAAGAATATCTTGCCTGCGCTTGTGAGTTTCACCTAAATAAAACACTTGGTATCAGTTAATTCTTGCATTAAGTAGGTCAAGCGGTGCACCTTTTGTATTGTCATTTATTGTAAATGTTGTATACAGTAATATTTAATATATAAGGCAACTGAAGGAGAGCTACCCTGTCATTTTTTAGATCTCTAGTCTCTTTACACTGGATAAAGTTCTGCTTTTTACATTTTCCCAAGTTTAAGTACTTCTCATTTTTTGAGAAGCAGAAAAGCTTTTGTGCTGCATATTTGCTTTCCATTTAGCTGCCCAGAAGCAAGACAGAATATTTTCTTTTTGAATAAACTCAGGACTGAGAGCTCATCTGGGAGGTCATGAAGTAGGAACGCTTTTTCTTCTTTCTTTGTCCCTTTTAATCTATGAACAAAATAATGAGATGGGAGAAAATTAGGATTATGTGGATTAATGTTTGAAGCAGACAAAGAACTCCAGGTATCTAACTGAAAGCATCATGCAAATTAGGTATCTGAAAGGATTAGTGCTTTTTAGATACCTAACAGAATTTCTTGATATTTCAGTAAGTTTGACTATTAGAGAATTGAAAAATTAATTATGGTCACCAAATCTTTCACTTTCCATTGTGTAATAAATCACTCAGTTTTAAATATCAATCTTGTTTGTGGTGAAGTTTTTTTTTTTTTAAATTTTCTGATGCATTTTTAGGGTGACATTTAAGACATCTTAGTGGTTTAAGTTTAGTTCCTTCCAAATTCAGTAAAATTGGCGTTAGTATGAAGAAACAAATCCACTGCTAATTTCTAAGACAAAAAATAATAGATGTAGAAAAGACTATATAACACTTAGAAAAGTCTCTAAATATCATGTAACCTTCTGATTATGAAAAAAGAGGTACCAAAGTAAATGTAAAGACTGTATTTAATTACAAATGAGTCCTTGAGATGTATTAACTAATCAAAATGAACTTCTACAGGAAAATGACAAAAGCAATTTTAATATAGGCTTTTGTGCTTACTGATGTGTTTACTTTCCAATAATGACTTAAGCCTTCTCTTTTATCTTTCTTTCAATTGAACCATAAAATTTATCTAAAAATACTTCAAAAATATGCTGTCTTTTTTACTAACTTTCCTAAGTTTCATTTACTAATGAAGTATGTATTCAGCCACAGAGGTGAGTCAAATATACACTGCCAAGGTGTAGGCTACACTGCAACTACTTCTTTCTCAAATGTTGAAGGACAAATGCATAGAAAGATGTGGGGTAGAAGTTAGAATAGGATATTTTCAGTTGGAATGGACAATGATGGGACAGGCTGGATCAATGGGATGAGATTCAATAAGGCTAAATGCTAGGTCCTGCACTTGGGTCACATCAACCCCATGCAGTGCTACAGGCTTGGGGAAGAGTGATTGGAGAGCTGCCTGGCAGAAAAGGACCTGGGGTGTTGGTTGACTGTCAGCTGAACATGAGCCACCAGTGTCCCCAGGTGACCAAGGTGGCCAACAGCATCTTGACCTGTATCAGGAACAGCCTGGTGACTAGGACTCAGGAGGTGATCATCCCCCTGTGTTTGGCACTGGTGAGGCCCCACCTTGACTACTGTGTACAGTTTTCACAAAAAAGACATTGAGGTGCTGGAGTGGGTCCAGAGAAGGGCAACAAAGCTGGTGAGAGGTTTGGGGAGTAAGTCTTATAAGGAGAAGCTGAGGGAGCTGGGGTTGTTTACCCTGGAGGAGGCTGAGGGGAGACCTTACCTCTCTCTACAACTACCTGAAAGGAGGTTGTGGAGAGGTGGGGGTCGATCTCTTCTCCCAGGTCACAGGCGATAGGACAAGGGGAAACAGCCTCAGGTTGCACCGGAGGAGGTTCAGATTGGATGTTAGGAAAATTTTTTACACTGAAAGGGTTATTAAGCATTGGAACGGGCTGCCCAGGGAAGTGGTTGAAGCACCAGCACTGAAGGATTCAAAAGATGGGTTGACATAGCACTTAGTGACATGGTTTAGTGATGGCTTTTGTTGTTTTTTTTTAATCAGAGTTAGGTTGATGGCTAGACTAGATGATCCAAAAGGTCCCTTCCAACCTAGATGATTCTATGATTGAGATATATGAGCCTCAGATGTACTTTCAGTGTGTTTGTCTGTGTTTGGAAGATTATCACCTCATTTTTCCCCTGCAGACTACTTTGTGCGTGGCTGGTAGCATACTTCAATGAGATTTCTGTCCCCTACGCATCTGAACTTGAATTTCCTGCCATTTCACATGTTTGGGGGGAGAATGAAATAACCTGCAAGCAGATCCGCCCAAGCACGGTTCCTGGAAACTCTATAGTGTTGTGGGCATGTTTATTTTCTACTTGTCTTCTTGCTGTGATAACCTCAACTTTTTGAGGAAGGGAGCAGACAGTTTATTTAAAAACTTGTTATAGCAAAATGTCGTTTACATAAGCAACAGCAGATCCCTTCATGTTACTGAACTCCTTTCCTTTGCAGACTAGGGAGACTTCTGATTCTGATCAAAGGATGCCTGGAGTCTAGAGCTACGTTACCATGTAATGTTAGAGAGACTTCTTCAGCAGATGCAAAGGTGAAAATAGACTCAAAATCACTCAGTCTCATAGATACTTGAAGAAATTGAAGAAAGCTCTACTTGAAGTTTTCATTTTCAGAAGTGGCCAGGAGCTCAGTCCAGTCTTCAGGCTCTATTTTTGTTTGTAGTCTAAGGATTTTTTTACCTTCAGGTATTGGTGAAGTTGGAGGATAAAGAAATGTTCTTGGTGATGTGACAGCTTTGCAGTGTTTTTTCATGCCATTCTTCTCCTCCCTTCCCCCAGCTGCTCCCCTTGTGGTTACATCCAAGTCTTAACTTTAGATTATTGAAACTTTTTTATTTTTTTGCTTGGGTACTACTTGAATACTACTTAATACCAGAAAGTGGCTGCTTTGCATAGATATGTCTACTGACCTCCTTAACAGTATCAAAACTTAAGCACTTCCTCTTTCTGCAGTTAAACCTGGAAGGGGGATAGTGATACTGGTGGTGGTGGTTCCCAGAATATTTATCTTTGATTTATGGGTAGTCACAGATCCTCCCAAAGGCAACTGGAATAACGATAGTTTCCATTTGAGTTAAATCAGGGAGCAGTTAAATACCCTTTTGTTTAGGTGAGACAATAGTCTCAGAAAGATTTTTATTTTTGTTTTCTCCCCCTTTTTTTTTCTTCCTTTTTTCTTAACAATGGCCTTGTGAGACTGAACAGAGAGGCTTGTGCTGAGCAGTAGAGCTCTGCTGATGGTTGGCTTCATTGCCATGACTCCTTGACTCTGAATGATTCCCAAACAACACAAGGAAGCAGTGAATGTTGTATTTCTGTTACCAGAAGGGTTTAGTCAATTATCCTGGAAAACATTCTTTGCTGCAGCGGTTTGGCTGGCAAATTGAACCTGAATACAGAAGATGCCTGGTGATTGCAGGAATACCTCAAAGATAAGATGTCTGGAGCACGTAGCAGTTTAGAGGAGCAAAGTCTAGCAGCTGTATGTAGAAACAGATGAGGGCAGGAGGTGCTGTATCCCCAGAATACCCCTTCCAGGCAGTGCTACGTTAAAAACCACTTGTCAAGAATATGTCTGATATTGGGCAAAGTGTGAACTGTAATGGGGAAGTTTTCTACTGGTGAGGAGGTTGTGCAGAAAGCTGTGAAGCTTGGTGCAGCCATGTTTCCATTCCTTCAGAGGGTTTGCTTGAAAAATACCACATCATAAGCTGCTGAAATTGGAAACATGAGAGGAATTTCAAGGGCTGAAAAAACCCAGACAGACAAATGTATCTTAACGTTAACTTCAAAGGATCTGTAATACGGAGGAAGTTGTTATGGCTGATTTTTTTTGACTGCATGTTTAGTAGAAAAGGGGAAGAGTTGGTATTGAAAGCAGAAGAGCACAGGACAAGGTAATACTTATCTCTGGCCTGAGAGGGGATAAAAATGGCCACCTCTTCCTTCAAGAGAGTTTTCAATTATCTTCTATTTGGACTAAACAGTTGATTATATTAATGAAATCTCATTTTCCTAAATCTGTTACACGTGCCATAGAAGTGCCTGGTGATGATTTGCTTCAGTGAATTGGTGTGATTCTGGGTGTTTGTAGGACAGTGCAGGTCGGGACTTCTAATGGCCAGTGTCTGTCCAGTTGGACTGGTTGGCTAAAAGTGGCCCCAGAATAGTAAATTACCTGCTATTAAATGATCTGGAGTCACATATTCTAATCTATGCTTTGTACTTCCAAGTTGCAGAGTAGTACCAGTGAAATGTTCATGGTGACGTGTCTCCTTCTGTCTACTTGGAAACAAAGCAGTGGTGCTTTTATTTAAGAAATGGTCTCAGAATTAGTGGAGCTGAGGGGCATGCAAAGTGAAACGACCTACCAAGAACTAGACTATAGTTGTAGTCCAAATGGTTTTGCTGAAATTGAAGGTGGGGTAGAATGTTGTGGGAGCGCAGTATTATCACAAGAGGTAGGACAGTTATCTCTTGCCTTAGTTTATGTGAAGTTGATGTGTTACATTTTGAGATACGCAGTGCTGTTTTGAAATCACAGTGGAGAAGTAGAGGCAAGCCACCAAATCCACCAAATCAGTCATCTTAGTGCCAGTATTGAAATTTGTGGCATAATCACTGAGCTGAGACAAGTGAGCCCAAGAACATGATAAAATAAGCACTAACAGACTTGCTGCCATCTGACGAGTGGTGCTGATATCTCAGGGAAGAATTGACCTCTTCACACAACAGCATAAGGCACGTCAGTGACTGGGCTTTGTTGTTTAACAGGCTGCTCAGATGTATTTCACATCATGCTAAGAGCTATTGTTAGTGTTATCTTCAGCACAGGAAGGAAAATGTGGGCAACTGTTCCATTGCAAGTCTGTCAAAGGAACCATTAGGAACCAATTACGGCTTTATGTAGAGGTTCATGTGGTCAGCACTGTACATCTGAGTCTGGACAGTGGATGAAGGTGATCTCCTCCAGCCTGTGTGGCTTTGAGTGATTTGTGCAGAACAGGAAAGCCACTGCCCATGGTAGAAGTTACAGGGCAGCTGAAATAGAGTCACAGAATGGTTCAGGTTAGGAGGGACCTTAAAGATCATTGAGCTCCAACCCCCCTGCCATGGGCAGGGACACCTCCCACTAGAGCAGGTTGCTCCAAGCCCCATCCAGCCTGGCCTTGAACACTCCCAGGGATGGGGCACCCACAGCTTCTCTGGGCAACCTGTGCCAGTGTCTTACTACCCTTGCAGTAACACAATGTTAGAACAGATTGGTTTATTGGTTGTTATCCGGGAAGAGATTTCAAGTTGGAAATTTCTGCGTGACCGATTCCTGCTTCCCAGGGGAAATATTTTTCTCTGGATTTCAGCTCTATCAGTTTCTCCCAAGAGAAATGCCATACCTAAGCTCTAAATATTTTCTAGGCACTTGAGCTCAAACTGGGTGATATTGAGACATGCAAATTCACTTCTTGCTGGAAGTTCACTTAGTATTTCTGGAAGGGAGCCAAAGTTTATATGTTTTCTTTAAGGCACTTTAAGTGTGTTTTTAACAACAGGTGAGAAATCCAACAGGTTAGTTGCTAGGCACAAAATATGATTGTATTTAGAACCTGGTGGTAAGGCTGTGCAAGTGGGTATGTACCTCACCTTGTGAGTGGCTGCATAAATCTGCTAGTGCCTCATAAATCTCGCCAAGAGGCTGTTTTCTTGACATACCCCAGATTCGTGGTTTGCCTAACAGCCATTTTAGAAGGTTCTTGGGAAGAGAGCTGTGTGAGTGGTAGGGGATGTGAAGGCAGAACAAGCTTTCATGCTGCTTGTAGTGCCTTCCCTTGACAATCAGCTCCTGAATCCCTGCAGAAGTAGAATGGCCTCTTTCTTCTTCCCTATCTCCTTCTGCTACTGCCTTTCACAAACTGTGCAACTTTTCAAATGACTTTCATACTCACTAGTACAGCACCATAATTGAGCTGAGCCGCCTAAAGTGGGGTGGCTTCTTGTATAACTCAGCTCTAATGAGGTTTTTAGTATCGGGACGCAACAGAAGTAGGTGAATCTAATAGTTTCATGTAGGCGAAATTACAGGTTGGCCTCCAGTAACTCATTCTAGCAACATGTAGTGCAGCTGTGTTCATGTAACAGGAATGTGCTTAATCAAGTGTGGCTCTTCAGCAGGTGCTGCTTATGGGTATTTCCTCACAGCCTGGGGAGAGCTCTCAAGAAGAGAGTGGAAGAGGTAATGCTTTAGGAGATGGACACCAAAATATGAAGCTTCCCAGTACTGTGCATCTTGCTCAAGATTCCTGGATGTGCAACATGTGATTCAACCCCAGTATTTCCAGCTAGAGGCCTGGTTTAGCCCAGCATCCTGTCTCTAATGATGGCCAGTAGTAATGCTTAGGCGGGGAAAAAGTGTTAGTGAAGGCAGTGATCCCTCCCAGCTTTTGGCAGGCTTCAAGGTTCAAGGACTTGAAGCAAGAAAGTCACTCTGCACCTTTGTTTAACAGTCCTTGACAGACTTTCTTTTATGAATACATCTAATGATGCGTTAATCTATTTTAAAGTTTTGCCTTCGCAACATCCTGTGATGATGAGTTCTGCAATTAATTTTAGTATGGAAAAAGTACCTCCTTTTCCTCTTGTTTTTAAACAAGCTGCCTGATGAACTTCATTTTATACCACCTAATTCATTTATTTCAAAGATGTGGTTTCCTATTTGCTTTCTCTGTAATACCATTTGCAGTTTTATGCCTGTCATCTTATCCATCTCCCCTTCAAATCCAAGAGCACTTGTTGGTTTAGTTCTCCTTAGGTTCAAGCTCCTCCAGACCTCTCGTTCTTGTCTCCCTTCTCTGAACCTTTTCTTGATCTGCTGTATCCTTCTCCAGGGGTTGTTCATAGTGGCAACCCTTGGCTGCACCAGGGATTTGCAGTGGTACAGTGGTGTTCCCTGTTGCATTGGGTATCCCTGACCTGCTCACTCCCAACTATTTCCTGTGCTCTCCTGACTGGCACTGAGCTTTGCCATCTGCGAGTGAGTGGTTCCTCATTTTAATTAAATTGGGGTGACTCCAGGGGTGCCACTTTGTGTTGTGCATGCGTAAATACCTGACAAATCTTTCTGCAGCTCTTCACAGCTAGTTCTCCTAATTCTGTACTCGCCAACAAACTTCATCATCTTGCTGCTTGCTCCATTTCCCATGTGAATAATTGAAGATATTGAGTAGAACAAATGCAAAACTAGCGCTGTTGTGAAAACTGGCTATTTATTCCTGTGCTGTTTCTTCTCATCTAGCCAGTTGTTAATTCACGGAAGGACCTTCCATCTTATCCCATGACAGTTCAATTTCTTTAACAGCCTTTGGTGAGAGACACTGTCAAATGTTTCTAAGAAATATTAGCATGCTGTGTATATCATACATACAACGCTTACCCATATATGTTATGGGAAGTTTGTTGTAAAAGAAGCCATGCCGTGATGGTGTTTCTATATCATAGAATGGTCAGAGTTGGAAGGGACCTTAAAGATCATCAAGTTCCAACCCCCCTGCCATGGGCAGGGACACCTCTCCCTAGAGCAGGTTGCTCAAAGCCCCATCCAGCCTGGCCTTGAGCACTTCCAGGGATGGGGCAGCCACAGCTTCTCTGGGCAACCTGTTCCAGTGTCTCACCACCCTCACAGCAAAGAACTTCTTCCTAATATCTAATCTAAATCTCCCCTCTTCCAATTTAAAACCATTACCCCTCATCCTGTCACTACACTTCCTGACAAAGAGTCCCTCTCCAGCTCTCCTGTAGCTCACTTCAGATACTGGAAGGCTGCTATCAGGTCTCCACGGAGCCTTCTCTTCTCCAGGCTGAACAGCCCCAGCTCTCTCAGCCTGTCCTCATAGGAGAGGTGCTTCAGCCCTCTAATCATCTTGGTGGCCCTGCACTGGACCTGTTCCAACAGTTCGATGTCCTTCCTATGTTGAGGACTCCAGAACTGAACACAGTACTCCAGGGTGGGGTCTCACAAGTGCAGAGTAGAGGGGGAGAATCATGTTTATTTGCCTACCTGCTAATCTGTTCTTAAAATTTTCTATCCGTTTTCTCAGTGTAGGGGTGAGCCTCTAGCTACCACCCTCTAGTTCCCTGGAGCCCTTTTATTGAAATTGGCAGCACATTTGACAGCATCCTCTGCTTTTTGTATCTTGTTTGGTTAGAGGGAAGGTGGGCAGCACAGTTAATAGCTCTGTGGTTGTATGTTGGAGAGCCTTTAAAATTCCTGGGTGAAATAGCATCAAGTTCTGGTAGCCTGCTTTTGGTCCTAAGGTCTGATCTAATGATGCAGTGTTTTTGACAGTCTTCTTGCACCTATATGGTGGTCTTGTTCCCATACACACCTTGCATTTGCAGGAGATTGGTGGCCAATTTGTTTGCATTGTCACGTGACCCTGCTGAATAGACAGGTAGACCTTCCTTCTTCCACGTTGCTGCCCTGAGTGCTTCCTATGTGGAAGACAGGCGCTGGAAAGCAGGAATTACACGGCCATGGAGGAGCACCTCTTTCTGTCCTGGTTTATGTTGGCTTAAGCAGGCCCAAATGCCATGACATATCTATATGTTAGCTTTTACTGTGTGAATTATTTGCATGGAAGGTGTAGTCAGATGTAACTTTTTCCAGTCCTTATCACTCAGAACAAATCTCAATTTCAAAATAAACTAACGTGGATGAGGTTTCTCAAATTTGTGCGTAGATAATGGAGTTATTTAGTATATTTATGTGTACTGTTCTGGATTACATTCATAACAAGGTTTTAATGTGACTATTCAAGTATATCGGAGAGGGACTCTTTGTCAGGAAGTCTAGTGATAGGACAAGGGGTCATGGTTTTAAGTTGGAAGAGGGGATATTTAGATTAGATATTAGGAAGAAGTTCTTTCCTGTGAGGGTGGTGAGACACTGGAACAGGTTGCCCAGAGAAGCTGTGGCTGCCCCATCCCTGGAAGTGTCCAAGGCCAGGCTGGATGGGGCTTTGAGCAACCTGCTCTAGTGGGAGGTGTCCCTGCCTATGGCAGGGGGGGTGGAACTTGATGATCTTTAAGGTCCCTTCCAACTCTAACCATTCTATGATTCTATGATTCTTGTATAACATAGTCATAGAGTTTAGAACCTGAGTAAAGGAGAAGATATTGTTTACAAGACTTAATGTTCATTCTGATTTTGAAGCAGTTATAAATTCAGTGTTTTATATTCATTCCTGCCATTGATTTTCAGTATTTGGAACAAAAATCCTGTCTTTGATGGCTTTCTGGCTGGTTTTCTGGTTTTTACTCCTCGGAAAGAGAGATGGAATTCATTGTTCTGTTCTCAGAATACCTGAGGTGAGACAGCAGTGCTGTTTTCTTCCTCTCTTACCTGCTTCATTTTCCCCCTTCTTCTTTCTTCCCGTATGTGGGTATTTTTCATTCTGCTTCAGCAGTGTGCGTGTGTGTCCCTCAGTTTTCCTTAATTGCTTTTCGCTCTGGCTGTGCCGGGTCCTGGCTTGTGCGCGTGTGAGGTTTGCGCAACCCTTTCTATCTGGTTTCTCCCTTTTTCAGTGGCTTCTGAATCAACTTCTCTCCCCGGAATCAATGGAGGTAACGTGGCGTGGGGTTGCTTAGCAATGCCGGGAAGCTGATACTGCCTGGGTGCTGCGTGCTGTAACCACCCTGCCTGTCCTCCCTGGGTCCGTGCGGAGAAGAAATCTTGCATTTTCTATTTGCAGCATTCCTGCCTTTCTGTTTGGTGTGGGGTGGTTGTTTTTATCTTCCCTTTAATACTATGGAGGAACAGTTTTATAGACTTAGAGATGTTCCTCCCCGCTTCTTCGTGGTACAAGCAAGTGTAAAACAAAGAACAACTTTGTAGCACACAGGATGAAAATATGAAGGGTATGTTGATCTTTAAAGAGCTGGGTAGCTAATGAGCTGTCTTGAGATAGGTATGTTTTCTGTATTCCTCCCCCACATACCAAGCGGAGCTGTCTTGAAGGCAGAGCTGAGCTTTGCAGGATGCTTCAGTCCTCCAAAGCAGCACAGGCTGGCAGCCCATCTAGCATGTATGGTAGAGGATTAAAAACCAGGATAAATTTGATTCCTCATGTAAGAATATAGAATGAGTTATTTCAGCAGCAGATGTAGAAGTGTTAATGGAAGTTATTAGGTCAGAAATATTTCTTTAAAATTGTTGCTGCTTACATTGAAATCTCTAAATTTTCAGCTGTGGATAGATATTAGTCTCATTTAAATGGCAAAAGAACTAAAGTATTTTTTTCCCACTTTTTTGTTTTGTTTTTTTCCAAAGCCAAGGGAGTTTACAAAAAATTAAAATAATAATTAAAAAATCTGTTGTTTTCCTTCTTTCCCTTATCTTCTTGTTAACAAGAAGCACTAGCAAAATTAGATATAGGCAAATCAAATATTTTTGAGCCGCAGTTTTACCAGGTGGTTGTTCTCATTCTTCATGTCTCCAGCATGGGATAAACCCATATTTAAGTCATAGGGTAGGTTAAATGTGAAGGTGGTGTTTTTGCCTTTTAAACCAGTGAGAATAAAACCCCAAGTTTTCATTTACAGTCCTGGGGGAGGGGGGACTGAGTGGTGTTCTCCATCAGCCTGGAAGGATTTGTGGACCCTGACATCTTTTCTTTGATGGCAGTTATATTGAGTGTAGCTGTATAGGGGGTATGAAAACCTGATCAGACATTTTGGGGCTTGTTCATTTAATTTAAGTTTGTGCTTCTCTTGGTACAGGAAGGCTTGCCAAACTCCTTGCAAGCTTTGGGTACAGTTACCAAAGCAATTGGGTAAGACATTGCAACCTTCAGGTTGTCTGGTACCTGCTGTCTCAGAGCTGCCAGGTCACCTGTTTCTTCAAGGCTGGACTGCAATGCCAGACCATCTTGGAGAGCAAGGTGGCCAACAGCTCTTCTGGTAGGGTGGAAAAAAGATAATGATGAGATGGGGGTGAGGCATGGACCTCCACAGCTGGATCTTGGGGTCCAGCCTGCAGAATGAATCTGGGAACTGATGGTGCAACCGTTGATGTCAAAATAGCACCCAGAAGCAGATGGTGGTGGTGGTGGATAGATGCAGTCTGGAGGCTGATCCCATTTCAGTGATGTTTATTAGGGCTGTAAAGGATTTCTTACCAGGTATAAGGTTGCTGAGTGTTTGGTCTCTCTGATCAACTGCTCCTGATGCCCTTAACCGGTAGTTTTCATAACTGAAATGCATTTCCAGTAGCCTGCTAGTTGATTCACTTCTGGTTTAGGCCATGTAATCCATAGTACGCGCTCATTTATCCTTGTCTATAAGGAAACAAGGCATCAAGCTGGTGAGGGGATTTATAGCAGGTTCATTGCCATGGTTTCAGACAGCCTTACGTAGGCTAAAAATAGATACAGGAAAGAATATTTTCTTCCCTTCTCTCCCTCCCCCAGCTCTCTAACTAATTGGAATTTCCTTTCTTGTTTGTGTGTTTCTGTTGTTATGGATTTACTGACTGACAGGTCAAGCAAATTTTGTTTGATGTTTTGTTTGAAAGAGGAAAGTTCATCGCAGTCTCCAGTGCACGGCGGAGTGACTTCCCTGGGTGTGAGCCAAGGCTGTTACCTCCTGCTCCCATCTCCTGCACTTGAGTGTGCCTCTCTGGTAGGCTGTAACCTATTACAAACCGGTGTAATAAGGCACCATCCTGGGGATACTTTTGAAAATGATAACCTTTGATGTTGCCTTGTGCTCGGCAGGGGGAAACGTACAGCCTACGTGAGGATGTGCCTTTAGCTGCCTGCACTGCTGCCTGAGCAGGCTTCTCTTCCAAAGTCAGGCTGGCTGCTTGACCGTGTCCCCTGCAGCCCCACAACTGGGATGTTGAGGACGTTCTAGTGATCCAAATGAGGTGATTCTATCCCTCTACTCTGCTCTGGTGAGATCTGACCTGGAGGACTGCCTCCAGCTTTGGAGGCCTTAGCACAGGAAGGACATGGATCTGTTGGAGTCAGTCCAGAGGAGAGCCGGAAACATGATCAGAGGGCTGGAGCATCTCTCCTATGAAGACAGACTGAGAGGTGGGGTTGTTCAGCCTGGAGAAGAGAAGGCTCCAGGGAGACCTTATAGTAACCTTCCAGTACTTAAAGGGGGCCTACAGGAGCAATGGGGAGGGGCTGTTTAGCAGGTAGTGTGGCAATAGGACAAGGGGTTAATGGTTTTAAACTGAAAGAGGGGAGAGTTAGATTAAATACCAGGAAGAAATTCTTTACCGTGATGGTGGTGAGATGCTGGAAGAGGCTGCCCAGAGAAGTTATGGCTGCTCTGTCCCTGGCAGTGTTCAAGGCCAGGCTGGATGGGGCTTTGAGCAACCTGCTCTAGTAGTAGGTGTCCCTGCCCATGGCAAGGGGGTTGGAACTCAATGATCTTGAAGGTCCTTTCCAACCCAAACCATTCTGTGATTCCGTGTTGCAGACAGGTTAAGGATCATGGTTGTAACTAGCGGGAGGAGTTTTAAACTCCTGCTTTGTGTGCAACAGCATCTGGGCTGCAGCAGCAAGGAGGTAGGGGAGGCAAACTGGGTGACCTGTGTGTCCTGACTGAGACAGCAGGACAGCTACATGACCTTGGCTGGCTTGCTTAAAGCTTGCCTGGGCATGGCTCCACTACCTCCTGACTGCAGTGGTGTTTGTCCATGTACGTCAGAAAAAGGGAGGTGGAATGCTTGCTTGGGAATTAACATGATATTTTCTGATGTGTATCGGCTAAACTATGTTTAGCTTTGCACTGAGTAGTTGGATTCCCCCCATCCCGGCCCCGGCCTTCAACGGAGGTGTTGACTGTTTCTGTTAGCAGGAGTTCCAGGTGCTTTTAGATCTCTGTCCCCAGACAGGAAGGGCATGGAATGGAACCACAGCAATGCCTTGGATTTCCTGCATTGCTTCCTGTTGAGCTGATGGGCCAAAAAGCCTAAGAGGCGAGATACTGCGTCGCAGGGTCTGTATTCAGTGAATGACTCCTGAGGTTTGCGGCGTGCCTGTTTTGTTGGAAAGTAAGTAAATAGCCCCACAGCAGACTTATCAGCTCGTGTCTCTTAAGGACAAGTTTTGGAGTGAAGGGAAAGTGTTCTGGGTTGAATTGCTATGGGGGGAAAAAATGCTGTGTGATCTCTTAGCAGACTGGCGAACAAGGTGTCAGTTCTGCCAATCCCTTTTTCATGACTAGGGCTCTGAGTGCCCAACAGAAGCTGCAGTAAATTTATTGATTTGTACTTGTTGCTACTGGTACCAGGCCTTTTCTTTCTTCCTGCTGCTGCTTTTGTGGTCAGTGTGCCCTAACCTTTCTCTGTGGAGACTAAATGGAAAAGGGCTGATATGATGTCAGGGTGCAAGTATGTTAGTGAATGGCTGCAGAGTATTGCTATTTCCTTTACTTTCTTGGCATATTTACTGGTTGTAAATACTTTCAGATTTTCCCATGTTTCTGAAATGGTCAGGGTTAATGTCTTTTTCCATATACCATATTGGACAAAATTTGTATCTTTAGGAAGAAAGTGGTATGGAATAGATAGGACTGTGGATAGTGATTCTTCTCATCTAGCTGGACAGTGTAAGTGTGTTCAGGACAACTTAAGGGAGGAGCTACATGAGAAGAGCAGGAGAAAAGCAGCCCCCAAGTACAGATGAGGGAAATGTGCCTTCTCAGCCTTCCACAGAGGCTTCCACAGAGGCACCTGCCTTGACCTGTTCATCACCAGTACAGGGCAGGGGCACGGGAGGGTCAGGACAGCTCTGTTTTGTTGTTCTGAAGAATCATTCTGTTCCTCTTGGAGTGGAGGTGAGTGTGCCATCCTTTTTAAGGGTGCACACCGGGATTTCCACAAAATACAGGGCTCCCTGGCTATAAGGAGTAGCCATGCAGTATTTTCACATTCAGTGATTTCCAGTTTCCCAATCCAAACTGAAGGAGTTCCTAGAGGCCCCCAGGGATGAGAAGATGACTGCCATCTGTGTTTGGTTGTGTGCTCCACAAAGAGGAGTGCAGCCAGCCCAGATTGCAGATCCAGGCCATGTTAGCGACCCTTCAAAAATATAATTCTGTCTGATGCTGGAGGGGAAGATTTTTCCATACCTGGCAGATGTTTACATATTCTTTAAGTGGACTTCCCTTTTGCTGTAGTGATTTAAAACCTCTGGAAATATTCTGTGCATGAATTTACATAAAATAAATCTACCTGCATAATATTACATCAGTGCACAGTAGATTATCATCTCTTTCCCCTCCTGTCTATCCAACACTTGTGTTTTGAACCCTGTCATTTTACATCCATTTTTGTTCCCTCTAACCCTTCCAGCCACTTTCTTGCTCCCTGACACTTCTCAGGGCACACCAGTGTGCTCCACATGGGAATGCTTCGGTGTGGGCATGCTCCTGAAATCTGCCCAGAGCTTTGCATGGTGCTCACCTCCTCTGTTGAAAGGTGCAGAGACTGGTGTGTGTGTGTGTCTGTCTATCTGGGGATGATGGATGGCTGGAAGCAGAGATAGAGAAGAGATGAGGGAGTATGTATGGAGGAGCTCTTGGGCTGCTGCGTGCATCTGCATGGAGGGGGACTCTTTGTCAGGAAGTCAGGACGAGGGGTAATGGTTTTAAATTGGAAGAGGGGAGATTTTGATTAGATATTAGGAAGTTCTTTCCTGTGAGGGTAGTGAGGCACTGGAAGAGGTTGCCCCGGGAAGCTGTTGATGTCCCATCCCTGGAAGTGTTTAAGGCCAGGCTGGATGGGGCTTTGAGCAACCTAATCTAGTGGGAGGTGTCCCTGCCCATGGCAGGGGGGGTTGGAACTTGATGATCTTTAAGGTCCCTTCCGACTCTAACCATTCTATGATCCTATCATCTACAGAAATAGGAAAGTTGGAGGCAGAGTGGAAGCAGTGCCAAAAGCATCAAATTGTATGCAGTTTGTTTTGTCTGGATAATGAGGTGCTGTTTGAAGGCAGATGTGTCCTTTGTAGGCCTTGGAGGAATCAGAGTATTCATATTCAGGAAGGATGAAAATGAAGGAACTGTTTTCAGGACTCTGGGGGTAGTGCCAGTCACGTTACTTGCTTTCTTTAATGTTCACACAAGAAGTCAAAGCATCTTAATAGTTCAAATATAATTATAGATTAGATTCTGTTTAAAGAACATGATTAATGTCGCAAAGCAAAAGTCAGTAGTGAAAAGCTGTAATTCTCCCTTTTTGTGATTTATGATGCAATCTTTAATTATTTAGTTACATTTTTTTCTCTCTTTCACGATCTCCATCTTATTTGTTGGATTATGGTAGTTGTCCTCCTACAGCAATGCACTGTTGTATATTATTACCTTGACTGTGAAAGGGGTCTCATTCCTTGCCTTTTGCAGATATTGGAAGAGAAGGGTGGCTGAAGACAACTGATGAGCTCCTGCTTTTAAGGAACTGGATTCAATTCTTGACAGACTTCCCTGTGTTGTTAGAAATAACTTAAGCACCCAGAAATAGCTAAACTCTCATCAAAACTTGATATCTGTGAGTTAATTTTCAGAAAGCCCCGTGTTTCTGGGTGCAGCCTGTAATAAAAGGTTCTGTAATTATGGGTAAAGAAAGCTGCCGAATGTGAAATACTTGAAGTTGTCCCTAAGAGTCTCAGTTTGGGAATACAGAGTCGGTGGGTTTGCTTTGAACTTCAGTCTGTTTGACCTGGATCAATAAATGGATTTAAACTCCAAACTCACACTGGAGCCAATATCTATGTGTCTTGAGGACCTGGGGTTTCTGTCTAATTCCCCATATAGGAATTAAGGATAATGTGATGCCTTCTCTCACAAGGGTATTGTGAAGTTAGAGTAAATACTTCTTGAGAGAGTATATCCCACTATACAGAAAGATAGTTGTTAATCCTCTTTTAACAGCAGAGTACAGGTAGTTAGTAAGTCTTAATGATAGAACAGGGAGGAAAAAAATAAATCCCGAGTGCCTTCCCTATAACTGGCTGTGATTTTTGTGTGGTGAATGAAGCAGAGCGGTCTTCGGCAGGGCCAAGGAGGGAAATTGGTGAAGGTCACGGTGTACAAGAAGAAGAAGGGGTAGCTTGTGGTTTGATGGCATGCTCTAACACAAACCATTCCTGATTCGTGATTCTTCCTGTAAGCTGTGCAATTTTCTCTCACTTCAGGAATGGATTTTCGTTTTTTCTTTGAAAACAAAAGCTGCCATAGCAGCTGTGAAGTTGACACCCTCACTGGGGATTTCTGGCCATGGAGTGAGAGATGGGCACGGTGGTGGCAACAAGATTGCCATGCTCCTCTGTGCGGCTCTACACCGTGAGAGGGGGAGACACCTGTGCATGTGGAGGACAGGATTGTTGACTTCGGGTCCTAGCTCTGGACAGAAATGGACTTAGCTCTTTGTCAAAGAGTGCTTTTTCCCTCTCACTCATCTGTTTTGCCTTCCTGGTAGTTCTTTTGAACTTTTTGAGCTCGTCTCTGGTTCTTGGCTTCTTATTCTCTTCCATGTGCAGGTTCTGTTCCCTTCCAGACTCATTGTCAGAGACCAGACACCTTGCCTGACTCAGCCTCATCCAGTTTTTCCCTCACATGCAGTCGCCTTTTTCCTGCCTTGCTTAGTGCACTGCCTCAGGATCCCTGGCTCCCTTCCCTGCCCGTTTTGCTCTCTCCCTCCTGTTTTGGGCCCTTGTCCCAGTCTGCTCCTTGGCCTCCCTTGGGTCTGGCGCCCGTCCCTGCTGGGCTCCAGATGCATGCCTTCCGCTTCCTCCCTGCCACAGCCAGCGCAGGAAAGATGGGTTCCATCCTCTCTTCTCCAGGGTCTGGACCCACTCCAGGGCCTGGACCTGCTCCAGTTTGGGCAGCCATGGAAATGAAAGGCGTCTCGGGCTCCTCTGTTCCCTGTCTGGTGCGTGCTCACCCGCTCCTTAGGGAGATGCTGGGTTGCCGTTGGAAAATTATGCGAAGTTGGGAGAAAACTCCTGGGAGAAACTAGTTATTTCCTCTTTAGAGGTCTTTGCCTGCCACGGGTATCCTGTGTACTACTATCGGATATGGGTATAAAAGCTGTTTCCCATGTGTAGCATAATCTAAAGTTACTTGACGCTCAGGAGTCAAGAAAGGAATATGAGGAGCATAGGATGCTCTCCGAGGGAAGAGCAATCTAATGCTCAAGTCTCCCTGTTTGCCTGGCACAGCAGCGTGCTCTGTTCCCATCAAAATCTTTCAGGCAGCATTCACTTTGAAAGATTTGAAATGTGTTATTTACTATGCCTCTCTTCCCACTGATCTTTCACTGACAGCTTCTACTTCTTGATGCCTTAATTTAATTAAAAAAAAAAAAGGATTTGAGCCTTATGTCTCTCTGTCCTACTCAGATTGTAAAAACTGTTTCAGATTGTTATTTTCAGTGGTATTTTGAGATCGATGCAGAGCGTTGGTCCGCTTTGGTGGTATTTCTGCTTTCTATCCTTGTCAGTGCTGCAAGAAAGAGAACAGAACAAGAGAACTGATGCTTTCTCCCGTCCCCTTCAATAGCAAAAAGTACAGATTCCACAGAATAATGCTTTTTCACACTTCTAAGTCAGTGAGAAATTAGTTTTGAAATGTAACAGAATCCACAGGGATGTGATCTGCACTGAAACAGGTTTGCTGATGCAGAGCTGATGACCCTTCTCTATGTACAGATTCTAAATCTTGCAATAATAGTGCTGTGCTTTCGAGCAACTTATGCCAGTTTTCGTTGTGAAGTAAATTACAGTGGGAAAAGAAGTTGGTTTTGCAGACACAACAGCAGCTAACAGAGCTTTTCTTTGGTCTGAAGTTGTCTTCTCTGAAAACCAACTCTACTTTGTCTTCATGCAGCATATGCAGTACTTATATTTTAGCCAGACAAAAAATGAGGCAGCAATATACCTGTATCTCTGCCTTGCAGTATCTCTAACAGCTGTTCACAGAATAAATGCAGCTTTATCAAGTATCTAAAGACAGAGGAGTGCTGTATCTTGAAAAATCGGGAGGGCTGTCATTATACAGGGGCAGGCAGGGTCTAGACTGTGTCAGCATGGGTGGAGTTTCTCCAGAGATCTCTTAGTGGTTCAAGTATTTGCACAAGGAGAAATGAGATAGCAAAACTTTCAAATTTGCTTAGGTTGCTATGGTTTTAAAAATAAGTTTTGAAGGAAGAATCATAGAATGGTTTAGGTTGGAAGGGACCTGTTATACCTGTACCAGGATGCCAAGCAATCTATTAAGTTGTTTTCTAAACCATCAATACAGAAAGTTATTATTTTTTTTCTTGGTATGAGCATCTCTTACTGGAAACCATGTAATTGACAAGTGTGGTATTTCTTTGGTCAAGCATAGTAAAGGCTTCTAGTGTAAGACTTAAATAAATAAAAAATCATTGTATGTTGAAAATATTGAACAGTTTTACAAACTTAAAAAAAGTTTCTTTTTGGAACAGATGTTTAAATATTTAAAGTAGGATTTTTTTCCTGGCTTTGTAGTGGGTTATATACTCAGCATACAACTGTGACCATAAATATGTTTTTCCTGGTGGAAGACCTATGTAATAATTTTGTGGGAGTCTGATCACAAGCCTTGGGCAAAAAGGAAAATAGTCAAGGCCATTATGGCTTCAATTTAACATGTTTGGATAGGCATTTTCCCTGGGTGATTGATGCTGGACACTGATGTCGTCGTCCTCTGTGGTTTCGAGCCACTGGGCCGTAAGGGTACCCGTGTGTGGGTGCATGGTGGCAGGCTTGCAAACTTCTGCTCTGTAATTGTGCAATACACCATCAGCGCAGCAAATTGTATCTGGTCTGTCTCAACAGGAGGGTGAATGGGGTCTTGGCGTACTGACTGCTGCATTTTAGTCTTCTACTAGGGGTCTATGTGCTCAAGGATGGGAGAAACTCCTCTGAAGGGCCACTGCACACCTGAATTAGGCTCTGGTGCTTCACAGCTCTCCAGAGGAGCCAGCTTGCATTTGAGCAGCCTGAATACCTCTACTATATGCTCATACGTGGTTCAGAGAACTAGCGTTTCCCCTGAGCTGTTTTATTTCTCAAAGCCAGGACTGTATCAGATTTTCCCCCAACTGCTGAACAGTAGTATTAATGTAGTGTGTTATTTATTCTTTTGACATGTTTTTATTTCATGGAAAACGTCTACATTATGCTTGAGGCTGGCCATGAGTTGCTGGATCCCTTTCAGAATTCTGTTAAATCTGGAAGTAAATCAGATTACTTTCTTCTACTGTAAGCACATTCAGCTTGGCTTTCACATGAGGTGTTGTATGGGTGAATGAGCCCAGAGCGCTCCAGCTGGTGCAACAGCTTTATTTATGCAGAGTGATGGCATGAAAGGGTTTTGAAAAATGCTTTTAATGGCTTCAGGAGTGATTTGTACTACTATTCAACCACCAAACTGCTTTAAGTTCTTACCCACTTCGCTTGCGTTTTCCAGTGATGAACTGTGGGCTTTAGGTGGTGACTCAGTTGATCAAGAAACTCTCTGCTGGCTGGAAACATAAGAAAGAGGTTTTCTTAAACTCCCTTTATATGTTCCTGGCGTTTACCATGTGGCAATGAATCTTCCAGTATCTTTCTGTACGTAATATAAAATAGCTTTCTGTCCACATAGTGATGATTTTGTATCTCAACTTTAAAATGCTTTAGGTCTTTGTAAAATGATAGCATGTATTTTGTTGCTTCTGCAACACATTTTTCTCATCAGTAAAGGACTAGCTGGGTGACTTAAACAAGGATTTCATGCACTCTTTACTCTTCCCTCCCCCCATGGATTTTTTTCTTTTTAAATTACATTTTATCACTTGTGCAAACATGTCGAGTTTTACTTTTTCATAAGGCTTAATGACAGAATTGGCCCAAGCAGGTTATGCAAAATGGATGGAGTGTCAATGAAATTGAATACAAATATGTAATACCAGTAGCTTGCAACTTCTTCCTAGGCTTCATTTCTTATGCAGTCAGTTTTGACAACAGGTTGAGAAACGTCTCAGGAGGCAGGTTGTGAGTTTCACAGTAAACAAGGAATATCCTGCCCCTGCCCTGAGATAAAGCAGAAATTTTGTAGAAATGATGTGGTCTGTTCAGTTGGGAGAGTGGAAGGCAAGTATTTTCAAAGAAAAATGGTGCTGAACTTCATGCACACGTAAGTTATAAACACATACTTGGTAGTTAAATGGTGACACAATAAATACAAAGTAATCAGGCAATATTTAATTCAGATTCTGATGGGTCTAATAACAAACGAAACATTTTTGTAGAAATATCTCCCTCTGGGCTATTAAGGGATCCGTGGCTCCAGGAGCTCTCCATTTTTCTCAGTCTGTGCCTTTGGATTTGAAGGGGAAAAACAGTTGTTGCAGGAGAGTCAGTATCTGCGCAATTGGAGCTAATCACTCCCCCGGTTTAGCAGATTAGACACTAATTTTCCTTCCAGGAGTAGTCAGAATTACCTGTTTGTACAGTGCCTTCAAGTTGACTGATTTAAAATCTGAAGAAGAAACTCTAAAATTTGTTGTGTCGGCTTGAATAGGATATTGGCATTCCTGATTCAAGTAAAAAGTGTTGATTGTGGTACAAGGGTACCATGAAGGGGTAGGGAAGAATAAACAGTGGAGAGTCTGTTTACAAAGGCCTGCAGTGATAGGATGAGGGGCAATGGCTTTAAGTTGGAGAAGAGAAGATTTAGGTTGGATATTAGGAAAAATTTCTTTACTCTGAGGGTGATGGAACACTGGAACAGGTTGCTCAGGGAGGTGGTTGAGTCTCCTTCCCTGGAGATATTCAAGGTGAGGCTCGATGAGGCCCTGGGCAACCTGGTCTAGTTGGGGGTGTCCCTGTGACTGCGGGGAGGTGGGACTAGATGACCTTTGGAGGTCCCTTCTGGTCTGGATGATTCTATGATTCTATTCTATTCTATTCTAAGACAAATTTCTAGAGGTTGGGAAATGGTTGCAACCAGTCCCAAGAGTAACTTTTATGAAGAGGTTTCCAAGAGGTTCTTTTGAGAGGCTGAGCATGTGAAAGCTTCACTTACTGAATTGCTTACTTATTTATTTGGTTGCTTGTGTGAGATGCAGTGAAGAAAAATACATGTTTTTTGCTTGCAATAAACTTCTAATGCAACATCATCCAGAAAGCATAGCACAGAGCGAAGCAATATGTTTACTGTCTTGTTTGATATCATTGACAGTCATCAAAAGTAATTTTAATTTTGTGGGTTTAAAAGAAATAATATTTGTAGCCTAGACTGGTTTGATTCACAGGACAAATCTGTATTTATGCTTAAGGGATGAGGTTTTACACAGAGGCAATTGCAAAAGCATACAGAAATCTATTGCTGCACTTGTTGATAGATCTACTGACAGGTGTGTGCTTGAGTTAAAAAAGATAGCATACATCAGAATTGTGCGGGATGGGACTGCTCTTTGCTGACATCTGGCAGAAGATTTGGAATCTGGGACAGCTGCTAGAGCCACAGAATTGCAAACAGCTTTAGGACCTGAATGCAATGGAGATAAATGAGCTCCAGTTGGATGCTGGATGGCCCTAAAGGTAGGAGCAGTAATGCATGCGGGTGCTCTGAATGCTGCACGGGCAGGCTTCATTGTCCTATATATACATAAACATTCATTATTCTGGATTGCAGGCTATGTTACTGCTGTACTGAATACTTCAGGTTTGTAAAACTATGTGTTACTACTTAGCTCCCTGAATTTGACATCTGTTTCACATTCTAGCTAGTCTAATGCTAACAATGAAGTGTACGGGATTGCTCTACAAATCTGAGTACTTAGTCTGTCCATCTACATGACCGTACCACAGAAACTGAGTCAAGGGATAAGACAGTGTGATTTAGAGGTTTTCAGTCTGACCAAGGTGGGCAACCTTGTGGACTACTTTTGTTTTTGTTTCAGGTGATGTATTTTATTCTTTTATGGATGCTTTGCCTTAATTTGAAGGCATGTTTTATTGCAGCAAATGCAAATCTTAGAAAGTTTGCCAGTGTGCTGGAGTATCCAGTTGCAAAAAGCAGACAGCTGTGTTTTTTCTTGGTCAGGTAGGCTTTAAGAGGTTAATTTTCTGTGTCTTTAGGGATAGGAATAAGAAAAAAATAACTATGTTTAGAAATTAAGCCCAGTTCAGGAGGTCCTCCTCCATCCTGTTCTCCACTGTGCAGGGGATTGGAATGTTCATCTTTTTGACTTTACCTTACCTACACCCTCCCTGCTTCTGACTTCATGGAGCAGCCATTATTTAGAATGCACCTTTTTTTTTGTTTGTTTTGTTTTCTTTTTCATTTTAAATCTGAGAAGATAGCCTAATGCTGGGTGCAGGCAGTGAAGCAGACACCCAGCATCTGTGTCTGTACTACTGCCCTTCAAGCTTGAGCTGTTTTTCTGTTAAGAGCCTTTGGTGTCATGTTTCTTCGCTTCCGCAAAAATGCTGGTCCATTAGCCTAATGAAAAGTTTCTGGATTTATGTCAGATTTCTAATGTGTATTTTTCTTTGTAAGGGCCTTTACATAATTTCAAGGGTGCATGAGATTCTGTAAACAACATGAAACACAAATGCGTTAGTTGAGGCAGTTGTTTGTGGGTTTTGATAGTTCCTTAAGAAAATCAGACTTTAAAGAGAAGGTTTTTCCAATATGTGTTTGATATTCTCCCATGAGAAACTGCCAAAGACTCATAAAACAATGGTGACTTCAAAGCTTTTTTTAAAAAAAATCCCCCTTCTCTGCTCCTTCCTCCAAATTGTTTGTATTTGTGAAAAGGATAAATCTGTCACCTCTAGGTATTCCCACGCAGCTGTCCCATGTTGTGCCTGGTGACTCCTGCTCAAGAAGCAGATCAAGATTATTGTTGTTAGCCTGAATCCAGTATTTTCATTTAGCATGACTTGAAAATTTGTCGTTTTTTGCTGCTGCTGCCACTAGCCATGTGCATGGTGTCTGCTGCCTCGCTGGCTGACTTTTGCCACTGCTGCCCCTGGCGTGCACCAGCTCTTTGCTGAGCAAGTGCTGAGGTTGGCTTCTTTCTTTGGCACTGATTTGTCCTAACTTCCAAAACTGGCTTTTTTTAGAGATGAAATCTTATTGTCTTTATTTACATTAACAGCTTGAGGTTTTGTAATCACCATATTTGCTTTGTACAAGTCTGCCATGGACTTGCAGAAACTCACTGGAATAACTTTTCACAAAATGAAAAAAAACAGAGCTGTATCAGCCCTCTGTTTGCTCCCCATCATTTTAGGCTAAATTCAGTTTCAGTCTTCCTGTTCCATTTGCCTTGTTACAGTATTTTTTGTGATTTTTTAAAAATCTATTTTATTTTATGCAGTTTCAAGAAACTTGCTCTCTTACTTTGTGTTGATGGTAATTCTGATATGTTAATGAAAATGTAGCTTCATTGACAATTTATGGTGCAGGTATAGAAGTTTCTCTTACTGGAAGTGTACAGGTCTGCTGTGTGCTTTTGGCAGGGCTGTACATTTACACCTAGTTTGCTGTTGTCCATGGGGAGGGAAAAGGAAATAGGAAGGATCAGCACATCGTATGAGAATGGGGCTTGGTTGATGAATTAGCCTCAGCGGTGGGGTGGCTGAGGTGCAGACACATCCTGATCCCTTTGCTTTGGAGCACTAATGCCCAGTGGACTGGACCTTGGAGAGGGGTGACATCTTCATCTTAATGGTAGATCCGCCCTAGCTGCTCTCTCCTGAGGCCTCCACATGTGACCTGTGCATATTATCTTGTCTTTCCTTAGAATTTAGTTATTATGACTCCTTCAACTTCCTCCATTTTTTCAAGTTTTATGTTTTTCTGCAAATAAAAAGGTGCTTAGAACTGGAGATGAGTACTTGACAGGAGTGTTAGCTGACATTGTTCACTGTAGTCCTCTCCACAGCTGAGGCTTTCCAAAAGTTTTACAAGAAGCTGAGAGTTACAAGCATGTGTGAGCAGTTTGCTTGGATTGCCCTCTTTCTCCTTGCTGCTTCGCATTCCTTATAGTTTGGAAGATCTGGATTGAATTTGTTCCTTTCTAGTTCTTTGGTGCCTTCCTAGTTCTTATTGATAGTTTATAAGCCACTGAGTCACTTTGAGTTGTCTCATCTGGTATTATATTGATTGCTTTCATCTCTTTCAAATGTTTCATTGCCAAATGGTCTGGGAGGCAGGGCTGGGCCAGCATCTGAGGGGCCTGGGCTGCAGCTTTAGCTCCATGGCTGGTCTGCTCAGTGAGTTTACAGGTTAGTCACATCATCCTGCTGCACCTTGGGCTTCCCCAGCTCTGGAAGAAGAATAGGGAACAGCGTGCTGCCTTGTTTTGTGCTGTGAAAATGTGTTTAAGCAAAACAAAAGAAGTGGAAAAGGCCTAGATACCTGGTACCATCTACCCCTATAACAGGAGTCTTCAGGCTTCGGAAACCTCTTGCATCAATTATCCAAACCTCGTCGTCTGATCTAGAAGAGCAGAGTGTTTAACAGATCAGATTAGCATCTATTCCACCATGAGCTGTGCTCACATTTCTGACAGGTTTATTGCTTCTCTTTTCCTCAGTATTTTGCAATTTTTTGGAGCTGGTGGCCACTGCTTTTTCTTCTCCGTTAATACCTTCTGCAGCTCATCAATGTCGTCTTTCTGCTATATTGTCTTCAAAATTCTCAATCCTCTGTCCAAACTTGATCCTTCTCATCATGACACATGTTAAATACCTTAATACCCCCAGGTTTGCTCAATATTTGCTTAGTGCTCTTCTGTTACATTCTGTGACCTGACTTTGCTGTCTTCCAGATTAAAGTGATTTAGAGAAAGGTATGCAGCTTGGCTGATGCACAGCATCATTTTAGAGAGGGTAATTGCAATAGTCTTTAAGGCCTCTTACATAAAGGTATAATAAAGATATTATGCTGATGTTATGACAGCACCGTAGCAAAACTAGTGTCATATGGAAAAAAATGTTAAATATTTTTGGTTTTGTTGCTGCATTTTGTTAAATGTCCAATACAGCATGCTGATGTTTAGATACACATATAGATTAAAGGAAAAGTCTGCTTTTAATTTTGTCAGTAGCAGATGCATGTGATCAGGGTGGCCAATACTTCCTTAGATCTTTCTTTCCAAAGGGAAGCATGTGTGGTAACTGCATAGTTCAATATATATATATTACAAGAATTTCTATATTACTAACTGGTAATAAAAATAAACTTCTCAGCTGTATATAGGGAGTGGCTTGGCTTATACCTTTCCTCCATGATGTTTTTGGCTCTTAGATTTGGGTCTTTTTTCCTTATTTCACTAAGTTTACTGGCCTAAGTATGTGTGTGGCCCACTAGAACATCAAGTCAGAAGAACACATAAAACAGTTCAAGCTCTGTAATATGTCCTTGCATTGAGGATTTAAGGGTATTGCTTGAACTGACTGGATTGATTCCTGTGCTTAGGATTTAATGGAAGGAACAGACGTTGTCTTCATCCACTTCAAATGACTGTACCTATCAAAAAATTACTGTAGAAACACAGCAATTTGTAGAGGTCCTTTCTGCTGTGCAGGTACTCCCTTTGGTACATGGTGACTTCAGAAGAGCTCTCAAAACAGCTTTTGAATTAATGAGGACATGGACCGGTATCTTTGTGTGCAGTGGGACATTTTAAATGTTGCTGTGTACTTCATGTGCATGGAAACCAGATTTATTTGTAAGTAGGCCTGGAGTTTTGCTGTAGAGAGTTTGGTGTCTTCTTCTGGAAGTCCTCTTCCAACTGTGGCTTTCTTGTTGGCAATTAAAAGTACCAATTGTCTCATAAAAAGATTTTAATTCAATGAAATTTATTGTATTATTTAAAATATTCCTTTTACATTTGGGATTACAATGCCAACTGAGGAAAAATATTGCCTCTCAGTAGTGTTTAGCATGTGCTTGGATAGTTTTCCCTACTATCTCCAACCCTCTTGAGTAAGGCGGTGCTGGTTCATGGCAAAAGTTTGCCTGTGGTTTTTTTGTTCTCCTTCACTTATGCCTGTTGAGCTGATATGTGGAAGTGCACAATCCTTAATTTATCATTCCCATCGTTCTCAGCTAACACCTCTTTTTTCCCCCTTCCTTTTAATGAAAGTGCTGTTTTAGAATTTTTTACTCCAGGGCAATTGCTGTGTGGGGAAAAAAAAGTATCTGTGGGAGCAAATTAGTCAGGACACAGAAGAGTGATGTTTAATAAATAGCATACCCTGCCGAAGACAGGACTGGTTTTATTCTGTCCTCACAGGAGGAACTGATACAGAATCATAGAATGGTCAGAGTTGGAAGGGACCTTAAAGATCATCAAGTTCCAACCCCCCTGCCATGGGCAGGGACACCTCCCACTAGAGCAGGTTGCTCAAAGCCCCATCCAGCCTGGCCTTGAACACTTCCAGGGATGGGGCATCTACAACTTCTCTGGGCAACCTGTTCCAGTATCTTGCCAACCTCACACTAAAAAATCTCTTCCTGAGATCTAATCTAAATCTCCCCTTTTTCAGTTTAATACCATTACCCCTTGTCCTATAGCTTCACTCCCTGATAAAGAGTCTCTCCCCATCTCTCCTGTAGGTCCCCTTTAGGTTCTGGAAGGCTGTTTATAAGGTCTCCCCAGAGCCTTCTCTTCTCCAGGCTGACCACCACAGATCTCTTAGCCTGTCTTCATAGGAGGGCTCCAGCCCTCTGATCATAATACATAGGCTATCTTATGCTTGCTGTTTTTCCCGTAAGCTTCTCAGTATCTGTAACCTCAGAGTAAGAGCCAGGCAATGACTGGCAGCACTCCTCTTGTGGCTCTATTCAGCTGGAAAGTTACACTTCCATTCATCTGTGTGCTACATGTTTTTTTAATGGTCATTGATCAGCATATAAAAGTCATGTGGAATGGAAATGCAATTACCAAGAAAGATAAATAGACAGTAGCAGCAGAATTTGTCAGCAACCCAGCTAAAGTGTCAAAAGACAGGGGGGGGAAATGTGAAATAAAATTCTAGTATGATGTGTAACATTTGACAAGTAAAACTAATGGTCCTTGAATTAAAAAAAAAAAAAAGGAGGTTGAAAGTTGTGGCAGTTAATGAAAAATCACAGTGAATCACTGTTGTAGCTCTGCTTCCTTTTTAGGACAGAACAATTATTTAGCAGAAATGTGCTGTGTTAATGTGGTGCGAAAGCTGCATGGAAACAAAATTAGCAAGCCAATTTCTGAGGTTTCTTTCCATGGATACGAAGCAGACCTCCACATTCAGCAAGTGGTGCAGGCGAGCTGCTGCAGCTGTAGCCTCCGTACTAACATAGTGAGGAAGGTGTGTTCCTTGGGGGTGATCCCCTCAGCTGGAAATCAGATTTCCCTTGCTTTTCCTAACTGGTGTTTTTGCTCTGGCTTCTTCTGTACTTCCCAGTAGCGCTTCCGCATAGTCCTTGGCCCATCAGTGGGATTGGGCCAGGCTCCAGGTTCAAGAGCAGCTCTGGTCCCCAAAGGAAACAAAATATTTAGGCCATGTAATTGAGGTCATCTTTTACCCTTCTGGCTTTCCTGCTTCACAAACCCTTAAGCGAGGGCAGCTGCAAAGGGCCAGAGAAGGCTGGGAAGACCAAAGGAAAAAAATTCTAATATAGCCAGGAGGGATGATGGTCAGCAAGTGGTGAGTTGTCCCACCTGCTCTCCTCACCTTTTGCCCTCTTTTGGAAGCCTGATAACAGCCTGATTTGTAAATACATAAAAAATAGTGTAATTCATTGAAATCTGGGCTGTGTCATGCTCTGTTTCCAATGTGTTCTAGTTTCCTTTTCCAGGAAAAAAGGATTATTTCCCCATTGTGCAGTGCTGTAGCCAGTCTATCAGCCTAAACCCCCAGCAAGTGATTTGCATGTGGGTTTTGGAAAGTATAGTTTGCCTGGTTTTCTTGTCTTTGTGTGAGATGTTAAAAGAAACAGTTTGTAGTGGTTATTACTTTGTGTTAATGGTTATATGATTTATGAGCTGTAAGTGCACCATGGGATACCATCATGCTTATGTGCAAAATCTCTTATTTATAAGTGACATGGTCTTCTTTGCCCTTATTCTTTTGTCAGATATAAGAAACGTGTTTCCCTAAACATGGGTGAGACAGAACAGAGACCAACAGCAGGATCCCGCTTAGGAGCTCAGGAAAATGCTGGGATCAGTACCTTGGAACATGGACAGAAACCACCGATGACACCTCCAGGAAAACTCGTCTCCATCAAAATTCAGATGCTGGATGACACACAAGAAACTTTTGATGTTCCGGTAAGGATGCGGTGGTTGGGGCTGCTAAAGTTTATTCAGGCATTTCTAAAAGTGCATTTTTTCAAACAGTTCTCTTTTTGTTTCAACAGTGATTCTTTGGATAATGAATTCATGTTGCAGAGAAAATGGCTGTTGTATCAGCATTAAATAGATGATGGTGCAATAGAATAACAGTAAACAGTGAAGTGAACTGTAAATTACAGTTATTATTCTGTTTCTGTTTGAACAATTTCAGAAGAGGTGGAATTACCTTGGTGGTTTGTTTTGGTTTGGTTTGGTTTTTTTCCATCAAATATTACGTCAGTAGTTTCCTCTGCTTTCTGAACAGTTGATAATATTTCCTTAGTGCTGTTTTCTCTTGTTCCAGTACATCACAGATCTGTACAGATACTTTTTCTTTTCCTTTGGTGAGTCTTTAGGATGTCAACTTGAAATCATCAAAATCTTCACTAATTTCTATCATTCTGAGAGGCACCAAGTGCGCTCTCACACACGTTGAGTGCAAGGAAAGAGTCAAAGCAATCTCATCTGAAGTTTCTCTGTACCTCATTGAAATTAATCTAGATCTGTACTCGCCAAGGAAACAGAGTGACTACTGCTTTTGTGTGTGTGTCATCAGAAGAATTAGTTTGAATTATTTTTGATACAAAGCCTGATTCTTTTTTACACTATCTAGCTGCTAGTAACCACTAATGATTTTAACATGCCCTGCTTCGGTAATTAACATGTAAGATTGTTGAACACTGTTGCCATTATGAAAGGGTACTGGAATGTGTATTTTTGAAAGTCCTTAGGGTTCAGTGAATGGGAAACTGGAAACCTGAGTTCAAATTTCATCCTTGTTACGTATATTTTATGTAGCTATGGTAACTTCCATGCCTTGGTTGGCTCAGTTTTCCTTTCTGTGAAATGGGGAGTTACCAGTGATATACATAGATCTTATACATATACTGCTCTGTAAAGGTGCTTATGGTCACTGAAGAACTGTTATCCCTGTATTAAAGAAGAGGCAATTATGATTAGGAAAATCCTTGTTTGTTGGTTTTGTTTGTTTGTTTTTTAACCTCTTTGTAAGATTTGATTTGTCTGTTTTGGGTGTATACACGCACATGCTTTTTGGTCTGCTCTCTGCTGTTGATTGTGACCCAACTACAACTGTGTACTCAGTCTCAGATTTTGGTGCAGTAGAACACAGAGTCCCTGGACAGGCAGGTATGTGTGAAGTGACCCATCATCAAATTCAATGCTCGTGTATACAGCAACTGGTTATGCTTTTGTGCCCTTCAGATTGCCTCTCAAATATCCAGAGCAAACAGGCTAAAATTATCAGTCTTAAGGTAGTCATCACTGTTCTAAAGTGTAGTTCTAGTTTAAATTATCAAATGTTAATGAAAGTCATGCTGCTGAGCTTATGTGGTACAAATATCCCTCTTATAAGAGTTAACAATTCTATTTAACAAACATTCAGTGGGAGGAACTGGTCCTTTTCATTAAATTGTTTAGAAGCAAATATAAATAACTTGTGGATGCAGTGATTCCACGTAACTCCAGCTTTGCTTCTGGGAGTTTGAGAAAACAGTATTATTTCAATCTTTAATATTAGAAGACATCAGTGCTACTTTGTGGTTTTAAACTTCAGCAACAGCTGGAAGAAATGGCTGTTTAAACAGCTCTCTGTTTAGATCACTTCAATGTGATTATTTTCTGAGGGTTTTATTTCATAACTACCTCTATTCAAGGAAAGCCCAGGTGGTTTTAAAGTCAAATCTTGGTGAAATTTGCAGGATGCTTAGATTATAAAGTCTCTTAGAGCAGATTGCAAAAGCCTTTTCTCTTTAAGATATGCATAGTCAAATGGAGCAATGGATATTGTTTTCAGTCTGCTCTAAAAAGTATTCATTTTTTACGTTCAGTCTCACAAAACTGAAAAATTTTTAATGAGACTAAATTGAAATGTTTATTCATATTGGAAAACCCATGTTCCCATTTATAAGATTGCTGGTTTTAGCCAATTTGGTGCAGTACACACAGAAAAAGAAAGTGACACCTTTTCAATGAAATATTTTAGGACCAACAAGCATGGCTGTGGGCAGAGGATGTTAAACATACGTGCCTAAGCATATCTGTGGGCTTGCTTCTCAGTAGAAAAATAAAGGCTTTTTGCATGATGGAAGGTCTGAACTACTCTTCCCAAAACTTGAGCTGCTGTGGTTATGAAAATAACCTTCCAAATATGACACAAGTATAAGCTGAGTAGGTTTTTTGTTCCCTACAGTTTTAGGAATTTTGCTGGATCATCTCTTTTCTATTAGCAAATGAGCATTGTAGGACAGTATGAAGTTGAAGTCATGCCAGTTTATTATTTGCTTGTGAAATCTGTGTAAAAATAGAAACAGATAACTGATGCTACTTCTTCCTGAATTTGGGGGAAGCAGTGAAGTAGTTGGGACTATCCATCTGTCTAGTCCTCCTTCCTTGCTACTCCTACAACTTCTTTTGTTGGATGTTCACCACTAGCTAAATCAGTGGTGAAACATACATTAGCTTAAACTGGAGAAAAGATCTTATCCCCGTAGTGTTTTTCTTGGATTTGTTTTTGTTTGGTTTTGGGGTTGTGTGTTTGGGAGGTTTTGGTGGTTTGTTTTTGGTTTGTTGGGACTTGTTTTGGGGTTTTTTTTAAATGATCTTCCAGGAGGTGAGATTCGGTACTCTTGCACCTTGGCAATCCCCTTTTACCCATTGTATGCAAATAATTTGTTTTTATTAGAGGAAATTCCTTCAGATTTTTATGTTTGTTCTGTATATAATGAAACAGGAGAAAAACATGACCTACTTCCATTGCCACCCCCCCAAATGCTGCTGCTCTTTGGGCTGTTTTAAAGTGAAGTAACTCCCATGTCATTTGTCCTTCTAAAGGAAAATTGATTCTTTTGGTGTTCATACCATGTCTGGCTCATTGCATTAGCTTCTTAAAAGCCAAAAAACCCCCAAAATCTCAAACCAAACAAAACACACGGAAGAGATCCACATTGAGTCTGTAAATTATATGAAAAAAAAATCATAAAGTATATGGAAAGAGTTTGTATGGGAGACTTTAAAAACAAAAACCACAATGAAGGCCTTTTCATCAATCTTTCAAGTATTGTAATAGAAAGGGTACGTAAGAAAAATCTTGTATGCTGCTTGCTGTTCACAAACAGTATTTTATTGCAGAATTTCCAGACATTCCTGTATTCCAGAAAGCCAGTGAAAGGTTCAGTAGATAATCCTGGATCTTTTACATCCAGTTAGCTGGTTGCATGACTCTTTTCAGGCAAATACAGATGCCTGGGGGGAGGCAGGGGAAAGGTAGGGACTGCTGCTTTCACACACACACAAGTTACTTCATATTTGCTGCCTTTAACATAAAAAAGAAAATATAAAATTCAGCAATTGTCTTCTTAAGCACATTTTTGTCTTCTGCCATGAGAAGATAAATGATGTGGAATATCCTCCCCCCTTTTAAGTTATTCAGCTTTCTACGACTGAATTTCTGTACCTTTACTTTGTCTGTTATGAACTCTCAGAGGAGAGTTGGCTTCAGCTGCAGTTGTGGATGATTAGTGCCTGAAAAATCAGGCCAGGAGTTGAAAGTTCGTGATGGTTCAGCACTTGCAGCTGTTGAGCTGTTGGTCGTGGTGTTAGCTTTATGGAGAGATTGCATGCAAGTGTGGAATAGGTTTTTGCCTCTTGCTTTTTGTTTCTATTTTCTAGTTTGGCTGTATTTACTCAAAAATTAGTTAGATGTGCTAAGACTGCAGAGATCCAAAATAATACAGCAGTCTGCCTCAGCTAGTGTTTGGCTGAGTTATGACTACATGATGGAATGAGCAAATACTGGTCCTTTTTTGCTAGGTAAGAGGGCAACAGCTTTAGCTAAAATGACTAATGTGAAGGAGGAAGAGTATTTTTTAACCCTTGTAATGGTTATTATATAGAGACAGATCTCAGGCATTTTGAAAGGCTGGTGCTTCTATTGTAAGACTTGTGAAACCCAGCACTGCCCAATAGAAGTTGTGTATTATAAAAGGGAGGGTACAAGTGTGCTCTTCTTGGGCTTGCTCTGATTTTGTTTCTGCCAATCTCATTCAAGTTAGTTGGAAGAGGATGGGATTGATTCCATAAAACTGTAGTAAGTTAGGGATTTCCTCATGTTTGTTTTGATGCAGTTTTCCCCATAAGTTCAAACCAGTTTAAGCAAAAAAGGAACACAGCTTTTAAGGCACAGTAAAAATAGCCAATGGTTGCATCTACTTCTTCTGAGGAAGATAACGGTTTAATACTTACTGTTTATATAATTTTTATTCTTATTTACTTTTATAGTTGATTCCAGTGCCAGAGGTAATCCTCTTAAAACTACTCCCAAGTAGAAAAAGTCAGTGTTGCTCCTTTCTAGGTAATGCTGAAGACATGACTGAGTCTTATGTTAGACTGCTGGGATGATTTGGTGACTCAGACCAGGTTTAACCCAGACTGACACGATGTTTGTCACTGATCGTATCCTACTCTCTGGGTGAATGACATTGATGTGACTGGAATGATACTACTGATGCTAAATAGAAAGTCAGAGTTGTTGCCTTCCAGTCAGCATCAAAGGTGAGATCAAAGTATATCACAGGAGGTAAGGATTCTTCTTTTGCCTTAGTATGCAGTCCTTCTTAATTAAAACCAAACCAAAGTCCTCTTTATTGTTTCTGGAAGAAAATAGTTGCCGCCTCTTTGTGGCTGTCTTTTGGAAAGACCAAAACATACTTGCCTGTCAAATTACTCAAGTTTATTAAACATCTGGTTTGTGTCTTACGTAAACTTTCTTTCCCCCTGAATGTGTTCAGGCTTTGTGAAATATGCAGGGTTGGAAAATGTCATCCGCTTTGAGGGATTAACACCTGGTTTCTCAAGCAACAGGAGTCTCTTAATAGAAAGCAGGGCAAGGGTATAATCCTTAGTAAACATCAGTTGTAAACATTTCGTTTCAATTTGCTTTTCTCTCAGAAGAGAAAAGCTTGCTCATCTTTATGTTTTCTGAGAATAAAGACTAAATGGTCTTGGTCTACAACTCTTCATCTTCCACTGGAATTCAGCTGTAGTGCCTTAGCGGGGGATGTCTGCCCTTCAAGTCCCAAATTTTCAGAGGACTTCATAATTCTGCTGAGTTCTGTGTCTTAAGGCTAACGTTCTGTATAGAGGTTTTTTGGTTTTTTTATGGCTGGTTTTGTTTGCGTGTTCAGCCACATAATGGTGACTCGTGTTTCCTTTGTAGGAAAGACCTTCTATTAAGTGTGCTCCCCACCAATTTCAGGCCAGTGTAGGCATGCCAGAAAAGGCTCAGTGTTACAAGGTCTCGACACTTAACAACAAAGATTACATGTGTTTTATTATAAATTCGCATGAGCATCGTGTTACTCTCTCAAATTCAGAATTTCAGCCACAATTTTATAAATGTTGAAATGATTTTCTTTATAATTTATGGATTACAGTAATTCAGCTGTCCTAGGTGTTTACCATTGTCCTCAATTCATGTATTATAAGCGAATTAAACAATTTTACAAAAAGAGCATCAGATAATAAGGCAATGCAGAAACATGAAACAGTGCTCTGTGCTTCCTTAGCCAGCTTCGACTTCAATTCAATATGAATCGCATTTTTTTTCCAGCTTAGGAAGTGAACAGCAGGTCAAATGTCAGTTATTCATTAGTCTGAGACTTTATTTTCTTCTCATGCCTGAAATTATTTGGCCATCACTGTCAGACTATTTCCAGTGAATATCAAGCACTTACATATTCACTAATTGTCACCCCAACCCTGCTAGATCTGAAATCACAAGAAAAGCAGTCCCCGCCCTGTAATTCTGAAGCACACCAGTTATGTTTTTCTCAGCAGAAGATTATTAGTAGATACCCAGTAAACTGTGATTTTTTTTGTTGACAGATGATTAGAATGTCCTTGTTGAAAGACAGGAAATTTTAGTGACTCACATTAATAATTTATGTGCTTTTCAAAACGGAAGAGAGGATAATCCACAAGCAAACTTCTCTAACCCGAGGCAGCAGGCTATTTGAGCTGCTGATTTCTTTGTAACGGTGTTCCGTAGAATGAATGGAGTAAGTGGGAATATAATTTGAAGNGAGAGGTGCTCCATCCCTCTAGTCATCTTGGTGGCCCTCTGCTGGACCTGTTCCAACAGTTCGATGTCCTTTCTATGTTGAGGACTCCAGAACTGAAGACCCAGTGTGTTTTCAGACTGGATTGATGCATTTGAAGATAATTGGGAAATTAATGCAATTCTCTTGAACGAATTAGCCTAACTTGTAATTGGGGAAGGCTTCTCAGATGATGCCTTTGCACCTCTCTCTCGGTTCAGCTGACTCGCCAGGTCATGCATCAGTGCCTGAGCTGGCACAAAGTGAAGGACAGAGCTGGCACAGCAGAGAGTGGCTGTGGATGAAGAAGGCAGTGCTTGAGCGTTTCTGAACGCTGCTGCCCTGACCTAAGGGCCCAGTGAAATCATGCTGTTAATTTTGGTAATTACATCTGCGCCTCTGTAAGTTGGTTTGCACGGTACTGGTGAGGCTGGATTTGTGCTGTGGCATGGGGGAGTGTGGGCTCCTTCCCCAGCTATGGGGTGTTCCCCTTGGACACACCCTGTTTGGAGGTGGCAGCTCTCCAAGGAACAGTGGGAAGTCTTTGCCATCTCTCTTTGAAGTGTACACGTGTGGGTGAGTGGGTAGTTAGTGGCAGAAACAGAGGCTGATTCTGCTAGGACTATGTTTTCCTATTTCAGGGGTGATGGGAGGGATGTTCTGCCTCTGGTCAGAGGAAGGAAGGAGCTGAACTGCCTATTGTGTGCTTTCTTGCTCATCCCTGAGACTGAGGTTCATCTTTACGAACTCTGAAGGTTTTAAAACTAGATATCAAAGCTTCAGCTAGTCACTCTTTCCTTCATAGCTAGGGTGAAAACATGGTACCTTCAACAGGCTGTTCATCGTGACTGTCTTGAACACGTATTTGAGGATGAGATTAATTGTTCTCTGGAGGTGCTTGTATATCCCTGTGAGGTGAGCACAGGGCCATAGCTTAGACTTCATTTGTCATCCAGGCACCTAAATTGTTCTGCGGAAATTCCTTTGTTTCCTTGTAGTTCCCAACTGTGCCAAAGTGATTTGTTGTTGAGTCTTCCCTGTGCCCCGTAGCCATCTGGCAATGCTGTCTAGCTCTGATGGGCTGGACTGGGTGAGTTATACCTGCTGTAGTGCTGCTTTTCTTGCTCCTAGCTGTTACAGAGAAGCTGCAAAATGAAGCATGCTGTGGAGGAGCAGTGCGTTGGTGCTGTGCAGGGCACATGCATGCCTTTACTTAAGCCCATTCTTTGTCAGGACGAGGTGGTTGAGCTGAAGTTACATTCCTTAAGCTCTCTGTGAAAAAGAGTTGCTTTGCTTCTGGCCATGTGCTCTGGAGGGGCATAATAAATGAGCAGGATAAGCTTCTGGGAAAAAATAGCTGCCTTCCTCCACCTCCTGAATTAAATCTGTGCTGTCCATAGCTAAAGGAGTAACTGCAGTGTAAGTGTGATGCTTTGCCAAGAGCACAATTTTTTATTATAGAATCCTAGAATGGTTAGAGTTGGAAGGGACCTTAAAGATCATCGAGTTCCAACTCCCCTGCCATGGGCAGGGACACCTCTCCCTAGAGCAGGTTGCTCAAAGCCCCATCCAGCCTGGCCTTAAACACTTCCAGGGATGGGGCATCAACAACTTCCCTGGGCAACCTGTTCCAGTGTCTCACCAGCCTCAGGTGGCATTTCGAAGCACAGCCAGCTTATAGTCCTACACTGAGCAAAAGATCAGAAAACTCGGGTTCGGATGCAGAGCACTGCTGGTACGTGATTGTATCCCACTGCGTGATGAATTGCCATTTAGAGCACTGTGAATTTCAGTGACTTAAATTGCAAGTAAAAAGCCTATCTCCTTGTTCTCTCACCTGTTTGAGAGATGAAGGAACCTTCATTGTGGAGTTCCCCTTGCAGGTGCTTTCCTCCATTATTTTGAACAGAATGCGAAGCTATCTGTGTAAACAAAGGCTTAAGCAGCACAGGATAAAAGAATAGCAAAATGTTATAAATTCTCCATTCATTTCCCTTTCAGTTCATTTTTCTGTTGAATATGATCATGTATTTTTCCAGGTCATTACACAACCTGCTGAAATGCCTCTCTTTGGGTTTATTTGCCTCCTGTGCATTCCTTGCTCTGCTCCCAACCCTACCTTGCCTTTAGCTTGGGGTGTTAATTTTTCTCTTTTGGGGCTGGGATTCTTCTCTGTATGTTCCTTGGAGGGCATCACCTGTGCTCTTTCTTTCCTCAAACCTTAAGTCTTGCCACAAGCCCTCTCTTCCTCCCTGCTTCTGCAGGATGCCTGGGCTGCTTAGCTGGTGAAGCCAGCTACTGGAGGTGGCATTCTCACCTGCTCTGCTGTCCTGGAGAGGACACTTCTCTGACTCTTTGGTAAGGCAGCCCACAAGGGCAACCCTGCATAAAAAGCTTCGTTTTTCGTCTGTTTAGTTAGAACCATGAGCTTGCTGCAAGATCAGATAGATGCTGATGTGTGTGCGATGGAGGAAAGGGGAAGGAGAAGATCATATTAGCAGTGCTTCAGACTTGGGTGAAGCTGCTGTGGAAACATAGCTGCAGAGCTGGAACAGAGAAAAAAATGTTAGGAACTCCTCCAACCCTTAAAATGCTTAATAATATGAGTTTATATTGGCTCATATTTTAGCACTTGGTTTTCTCGTTGGACTCTCTTGTCCCTTCCTTCTCAGCGCACTAGCACATGCAGTACTATTTATACTACTTTTTAAGTACTACTTATATTACTTTTCTTCCTTGTCCTCTCTGTCTCTCCATGGCTCCTTTGCAAATGCTGATTCAATTCCTTGCTATTGATATTCCCCAAACAAGCAGGAGATAGCAACACAGAAAGATGTGGGAGTCCTGGCTGTTATAGAATCATAGAATGGTTAGAGTTGGAAGGGACCTTAAAGATCATCAAGTTCCAACCCCCCTGCCATGGGCCGGGACACCTCTCCCTAGAGCAGGTTGCTCAAAGCCCCATCCAGCCTGGCCTTGAGCACTTCCAGGGATGGGGCATCAACAGCTTCCCTGGGCAACCTGTTCCAGTGCCTCACCACCCTCACAGTAAAGAACTTCTTCCAAATATCTAATCTAAATCTCTCCTCTTCCAATTTAAAACCATTACCCCTCGTCCTGTCACTAGACTTCCTGACAAACAGTCCCTAGGTCTCCAACAAACTTCGTTCTCGTGATGGTCTCTTCCTCAGAGCAGTAGCAGGTTGTTGTATTACAAGTCACATGTTGGGCTGTATAGAAGAGCAAGCTCTCATCACTTTTAAGGGCTGTATCTGCACTGTGGAATTAGGGACACTTCCTGCAATGGCATCGTCAAATTCTCATCTCCACCCAAACTGCAAGTGGGATGATCTATCCAAATTTTGCATAATACAGTTTGTGGTTTTAAAGTGAAATTTGGCCAGTTTAAAATAAACTGTGAAAAACCCACGACTAGGATGAAGTGATAAAAGCGGTATGTCTTTGTCTGATCTTGGTACAGTCAAAAGAGGCTCCAACACTTCTAAGTCTTTCTGAAGTCTTTTAAACCTGAGTTTTACAGGGCTGCTTTACCTGTAAACTCGTATCTGCTGCTCCAACGAGTTGCCTTGACAAGGCTGTAATTACAATACACACGCACAGTTAAATGTTGCCTTTCCACGCCAATGCATAAATCACATAGAATGCGTGGCTGAAAGTACCTGCCAAAGCCTTTGTACCTACTTTAATAAGGCTGGTGTGTTAAAATAATTCTTGGATAAATATGTCAATTTTTGAAAAAAAAGCGATGCGTGAGGCACGCATCAAGCACCAGGTAACTCAGCGAATACAAACAGCAGTAGCAGAACTAGATTACAATATCTCCTTTTCTTATCCCCACCCCCAAAAAGGAGGATTTGACTGATAGAAATTGCACAAATATAATGCTGCCAGAATATAAATAGCGAATAGTGAGTTGTGACTTAATGCCAATTTGCTTTCTGATGGACTGTTGACAGATGCAAATACTCATGCAGCGCGCAGCAGCAGCCAGTTTTTTCTCCCCATTTCTTTCACTGTTACTTTCTCACCTGGTTTTCTGATTGAACCTTGAGTCCTTTCCTCTTTTTTTTTCTTCAGTTTGCCTTCCTTTTGTAATTCTGGTCCTGTTCTCGTGCCATATCTTCATATGGTTCTTGGTGAATTTATTTATAATGATCTCTGTTGAGTAAACAGTGGACAGTATTTGTGTGTAGATGGTGCTTAGTATTCAGAGGCTGGTTCTTCATGCCTAAAAGGGGACATCTACTCTTAAATGACTATTCATTGCTTCATTACGTGGTGCAGATGCTCAGTTTTATTCCCTTTTGTCATCTCACTCCCATCTTAACTTCTCGGTTTTGTCCTTTCTTAGAAAGCATCCATCTTTGTATCCTCTGCGTGGACAAGTTGTATAGCTCCTTGTAATACTTGGTTACAGAGCTCTCTTTCTGGCCTTTTATGAGGAGCACATTTGAACAGAGCAGCTGATACCGTATCTGGAGTGACTGTAAATTGGGGGAGCATCTTCCCTTTCTGATTATTGGAAGGGACAACCCAGATCCTCACCCACTGTGCATTGTCTTAGATTGTCTGGAGTTACTGGCCATAGACTGGGTTACATTATGTGATGGTGTGATCCAGGGGTCTGCTCTGAGAGCGTTAATTATAGTTTTGGTAAACAGAATTGAAATAAAAAGGGATTTTGCAGAATTAACTAAGTTAATACATGTAAACTGATGTGAAAGAGAATGCTTTGTCAAACCTTATATGAAAAGATGTCTTACAGGAATTATCAAAGGACCTTATCAAGTAGTTTATTGTGTTGGATTCAAACAGTTTAATGCTGGAACCAGAAATAAATGTAGTCTGGTGTTTTATGCTTTTAGATCATAGAATCATAGAATGGTTAGAGTTGGAAGGGACCTTAAAGATCATCAAGGTCCAACCCCCCCGCCATGGGCAGGGACACCTCTCCCTAGAGCAGGTTGCTCAGAGCCCCATCCAGCCTGGCCTTGAACACTTCCAGGGATGGGGCATCAACAACTTCCCTGGGCAATCTGTTCCAGTGCCTCACCACCCTCACAGGAAAGAACTTCTTCCTAATATCTAATCTAAATCTCCCCTCTTCCAATTGATGTTCCAGAGTAATTCAGAAGCACTTCTGCACTTGGGAACAAACACTGGCAGCGGGCAAAAGAAAACACTTTTTGTGAAAGTGCTTGAATAACTCACTCATAGCATGATATAGACTGGAAAGGACCTGTGGTGTAGTCTGGTCCAACTCTTCACTCCAGGTAGGGCCAGCAGTGAGCAGATTGCTCAAGGTCCCTAACTTTACTTTGAGAGCCTTAGTTTGAAGTTCAGAGTTACCAGTTGAAGATCTGTCGCTTTTAAGCCTGCAACTGGCAACTCTGAGGCAGAAAGTTTCAGGTTTCTCTGTGGCAAATGGGTGTTTGCAGCTCTATCTGTGGGCTTGTAAAAGAAACAAGGCAGTAGTCATGAGAGACATGTGGTGAGCTTGCTTATATTCCAGAGTTTGTCAAACCCTTCAGATTCTCTTCTTAGACTTTGACATTAAGTAAAAAACTAATGTTGGGTATGTGTGCCTTGAAAGACCCTGGAAGATTCTAAAAATAAAACCGAAGTAGAAAGTAGACACTTTCAATGGCTGATTGTGTCACAACGTGTTCAACTCTGTGATTTTGGCAATCTCAGGAAGAGCAAGGTAGAAATATTAAGCTGCAGGAAAGCAGGCTTTGTGAACAGGGGAGACTTTCATAACTGCAGCTGCTTAGAAAATGTCAGCAATTCCTCCTAAAAGACCTCCTGAAAACCTGGATTCACACCAGCTGTGGAAGAGCTAAGTTTTCAGACTCTTCTGTCAAGTCAAACTGGATTGCTCTTGTTAGAGAAATAGAATTAGGAGCAGGTAATCGTTTCACTAGCATAAGCTGAGTCTAGCTGTTACCATTTCTTTTTGTATCTGTTCCATGAAACAAATAACTTTGAAGAGATATATGCTTTTCAGTGGAAAGGGCACTTCTCTGCAGGATTTTGGATTTGTACGGCTTGTGTTTCATTACAGGGAAGATCACACATGCACAGCTTAGCCAGGAGAAGTGATAGAAAGTTTCTGAAGAAACAGTTCAGCATTTTCTTGATCTGAGGGAATAAACCTTTGAGGGGTCAGTTAACACCATTGTTGCTAATTGCTCTGAAACGACTGATTTCCCACATAGGTGTAGCTGTGAAGTAAATTCTGTTTTGGATTTGGTGCAGGTTTTTTTTTTCCCCATTTGAGCTTTTCCTATTTAGGATGCTGTGGAGGAAAGAAAAAAACAACCCAGGACTGGAGTCCTCAGGCTCTGTGGTCATGTTTTACTGAAAGTTAACCTGTAAGTTAACTCCTTTAGCACTCTGATTTAATTCACTAATCACTGTCTGTTAAATAATTACTTGAAAATGGAGCTCATTCACCTGACAGTAAAGTAGCACGAAAGGATTAAATAATATCCTTAATACAAACTAATCTTTTTGAATCTCTTGATAGCTTAGGTGTTAACATTTAAATTTTCTGTTTCAAATTAGCAAGATATTTTAACAGGAGGCGCTCGTTTAACAGGAGGTGCCTGCCTAATTTGACTGTGAATTCTGATTATTCCTGAAGATAAATAACTTCTCTCCTGCAAACATCTCAACACTGCTCACAGGTGATTCATTTGTCATCAGGTCCTCATGTTGGTATTTCCCAGGTGAACAGATGTTCCTGGTTGCTGCTGTTTTCATCTGGGGGTATTCAAAGATCCTGAAAAGCTGTCTAGTGATGGTGCAGTTTCCTTTGAAAAGATTGTGTGTGTAGAAGGCAATACTGTAGCAATGCACTAACTTATTGTAGAAATGGTCCGTGGATTTGTGGTCACTTGTTGCCATAGGCTGAAAACCACTGGACTAAACACGTGAAGTGCTTGGGTATGTATATAGTGTGTTACCTCAACGTATAAACTGTTTTTCACTCTTCATCCGTCACAACTGTAGTCAGTGTTCTGGCGCTGAAGAGCACTGTAGTAACAAGTGGAGCCTTCTCTGTAAGAGGGGATTGCCTTTGCCTTTGTTTTCAGGCTTCAGTCCAGGAGCTGGTTTATTTTGCAGTCCTATACTGGTAGCCAAGAGGACCAGAGGGTGAGCTGAAGCACTAGCTCCATGATTTTCCATGCTCTTTAGTTGTTAGCTGGATTTCTGGCTGTTAAGGTCATTCCAAGGAGAGATCTCTGAAATAATTGTAGCTTTGGGTGAGGACTTGTCCTAATCTGCAAGTCAGGACATGCATTTCTAGTTTTTGGGGTTGGGGTTGCTCCCTCATCCTCTTTTATTTACTGCTATAGGGATAGCCCTGGGGTACAGTGGAAGATGTGGTAACTCTTCTAGCATGCCAGATGGTAACCTTGCTGGCTTCATTGTCTTCTTATGTTGTTTCTGTGTACCCTGACCCTCCCTGATAAAATAATTTCACAGAAACATAACTGCCCTTCTGGCTTAACATTGTGTCTCCCACCCTGGCATGTGAGCTGGCCCCTCTGCTTTTCTCCCGTCACTCCCCAGCATGCAAAGTCCCTTTTGAACCTCCTGATGCCTCCTACCTCCACAATTTTCCATGGCAGAAAGTTCTAGCAGTTTGCTCCTGCTTATGTAAAGAAGCTCCTTTTACCTCCTGTGAACCGATGTATTATTTTCATCAACTGTTCCCCTTATCTCTGCTTTTTAAGGTTTGAGCTATTCTATTTAAACTGTACCACAAAAATGGGGCACTTATTATTATTTGGGACAGTTGTGTTTCAGTGAAAAATAATCTCTTTGGTCACTGACTGACTAGCAGAGTGGTAGCTGGAGAAGATGGGTCTGCTTAGGGGAGGGCAGATCTATTTTGGTGACAGATAAAATGCAGACAAGAGAGGGGTGGAAGAAGGGTAGAATAGGTGGGAAAATGTCCTTCTGAAGATGCAAATATATAAGAAAGCACGTTAAAAGAAAGGAGAAAGAATTGTTCTGGACTTGTATAAATCTGTAACTTTCCTGAATTGATTTTTTTTTTCTTTTCTTTTGGCTGTACTTGCAACATGGGTGGTCTGATGCATTTGTGTCTTCAATATCACAGCATGACACAGTCACATAAAGGAAGAGCACTAGAAAATAACTACACAGCACAGTCAGTGTCAGAATTGGAAGCAGAATCCCTCACTCACTCCTCTGTTTAATTGCCTCCTATCAGATGCTTACACATAGCAGAGTTAATGATGGAGCTCGTAAAAATTATTGCAAATTGCAAGTCTGTTACATTAATATGATTAATTTGAAATAAAAGCTGTAGCTAACATACTGCTAAGGCACAGTGGCATATAGGGCTGTAAAGTTAGTTGTATGTGCAGCCTGTTTCTTCCTCTCTATCTTCTGTAGAAAGGGACTGATCTGTTAATTTTATTTTTGGCAGTATCAGTACAGATGTCAGGAGAATGACCTTTTACATAATACATTGAATTTAAATGATAATGGTCTAAAATATGTTCGTGTGAAGAAAACTTCGATAAAAATATCCCAAATAACCAAATTGGTACAGAACATTACAGATATCACAAAACAATGGACACTTGACTTCCAAAACCAAGCTTAAGTGGTAAACTTAACAGTAAGGTGGTGCAAATCAGCTTATGCCAGTGCCGTGATTTTAAACATTGCAAATTGCAGCAGTCTAAAAAGAAAACCAGGCTTCTGAAAACACAAGTGATAGAGAAAAGGACTGTGATTTGGATTTATTTTGATTTTTTTTTGAAGCTGTTTATCTGAGGGGCAGTTTAAGGTTTTGAGTTCTCAGAATGTAGAAAGATTGGAGGATTTCGGTCCCAGGAACTGCCAGCTTGAGGGAGTTCATCTCCTACTTGTCTTCACATCTGCTAATTGCATCTCTCTGCTGTCCCCATCTTCGTATCAGAGCAGGAGCTCCGTGGCTCTCCTATCCCCTCTTGCCCTCTTCCAGGGCTCAGCTTCTCATTTCTAAGGCTCCTGCCTCTGCATCAGCTTCTTGCCAGCTGGCCAAGGAGAAGCTGCCATTACATGTTGAGTATTACTTGCCGTGTGAGTGCTGACCCTTGGGAAGGACATGGAAGATGGCTCTTGAAGGATAGGCTGTCTTCTCCAGAAGGGCAGGGGAGTGAGGCAAGAGCAGTTGGAGCAAGTTTCCCAGCATCCAGCTGAAATGACTAGCAAGGTAATTCCAAATTACCGGAAAGGTAGGCTTCCTGCTGCCATGGCAACAGAAGTTCCAGTTACGTCTGAATTTGTGATTCATGGAAAAAATAAGGTAAGAATTGGCAAAGCTAGTCCTGCTTATTCTTCTACACTTTCATTTTTCGTTTCTCAGTGATGCTGTATTTGAGATAAAGACATTGAAAAGGAATATTCATGTTTAAAACAAAATCAGAAATGTTTGGTTTTCTTATGTTCTTCTTAAGAGTGGAAACATTTTCATCCTTGGTACAAGAAAGCTTTTATTGAGCCAAGCTTGAGCTAAGTATGATGAGAAGTCAATAAAACTTGTAAGTAGCTTGAAGGTTTTTCAAGTTTGCGTGAACTTTTGTCCTGTGAGCCTTTGTCCTGCTAAGAAAATGTTTAGTTTGAAGGTTAAGATGAATTCGGTGACTTTTGATTACCCAAAGAATGAAGGCTGTGTTCGTACCCTCATTCGTGTTCCTTTGCATATGGTTCTTTCATCCATTCAGTCTGTGCTAGTCAAGGAGGAGGAGGACTGTTTGGAGAAGGCACTATAGAGCACTCTGTCTCTCATCCAGCAACAGCTGAATGCTTTATGGAAGTATATTAAGTCCTTGACAGGAGAAGGTAGCCAGCTGGCTGCTGCAGCAGGATGTTCTTGTTCTCCCTCACAACCCAAAAGGAGGAGTTGGCAGAGGGCCTGCCGAGTTTGCTGAGGAAGAGGGAAGGCACAGACTCTCGCAGTATTTTAACTAGGTGGGCTGTTAACGAAAAAAATAAAGCAGAAAGCACACATTGCGAGTCTGCCCAGGCCACCAACTGGAAAGTGGTAAAGGGCTGGCTTTAATGTGAGTAATTACCACCCAAGAGCTTCTGTGGTTTGGGGTAGCTCAAGAATCTGCTTGCTTAAAGCTTGCAAACAATTACAGTGACTGTACCAGTATTTATTCCATTTAAAACGGCACGCAGAGCGGTGATGTGTCACTGGTTAAAACTCTGATGTTGCAGTTCTACAGAATTTGGAGTTTGGAGCGTATTTGGCTGTCCTTTCCTGTCCTAATGACTACAGTTCAAGTCAAGAATGTCAGTGTGGGTTACTGAGAAAGATAATTGAAAAGAAAGGAATTCACTTTATAATTGGCAAGCTCAGAAAACAGAGCACACTGGAACAGTGCTCACCATTTCATTATACCAAGTTTTGGAATAACATAAGATACTATCCAGTCGATCATCCAGTTCCAAAAAACAAGCAGGGGAAGACAGCTTTATGGCACAAACAACTAGCATGAAAATAGGTATATGTTTTGGGGGTGGATGACTAAATGTGCCACGGTACAAGTATTTGAAACAAACCAAGCCTCAGGTCATTAATTTACAGACTGTTCTTCCCTGTGTGCTTCCTTGAATGAACTCTCCCAAGAAACGCTGTGTGGATGCTTCATTAACTGATAAAGTGAAGCTCCTTGTTTAAGCACTGAAGTTGGTGGTCCAGGAGATGCTTTCAGTAATGTAACATGAATCCCTACTGGCTAATACAGACTCAAAGAAACCAGGTCTGGGTTCTGTGTTCCTAGGTGATGTTCAGTGACCTGCACTGTATTTTGGAACAGACCTTGTCCCAGGTTTTTCATGAGTACTGAAGATAAAGATATGAAATGATAAGTGCAGAGGTCTATATGGATTTTTGGAAATAGAGTTTTGTGTACTTGAAAGGTATTTGAAACGAGGCTCAACTATTACAAATATGCATCCAGATTATGTAATTCTTTGAATGCATAGTCATAGTAAGCCTTCATGTCTAAGATCCAAGTCACCATTTATGAACATGACTAAATATTCACGTTGTCTGGACTGACCTCTCAAAAGGCAGGAAATACTGCTCTGAATTGCTGACCCCTAATTTTATTTTGATTGACCTCTTGAATAGAGTTAGGAAAAAACCCTGAATGCTGGTATCAATTTACTCTCCCTCCCTTCCCAAACTGACAAAATTAAAACAAGATCTAGTACTTTGGGGCTAATTCACAGGGAATCAGATGTGAAAATTTAAAAAAAGAAATAATACTTTTGTCTTGTAAATGAACTGGTTATGGCTCTGGTTTGAGATTACAGGTGGTTATAATAGGTTCTGATTTTAGTGCTGTCTTAGTTGCTGTTCATCCACTTCACAAGATTACAGATTGTCTGGCACTGTTTGATGCAAATAACCAATCTCCCTCAAAATAGCAGAGCCATGGGTCCATCTGAAGTCTGTTTTTCCTTAATGTTCATTAGCAGCAAGCACGTTCACACTGGAAGCAATTAAAAGTATGGGAATGCTTTATGTGTACAATGTAGATGTAACTACTAATCGACATGTTGAAAGTAACTTTGACTCTTTGTCGAGCATACTGCGTAGTCTGTGCTTGCAGATTTATTTTGCAGCTTGCAGACTCCACTTCAGCTTCTACTAGAGCTCCCTGGGCAAAAGTTGAGAGGAGGGTTGGGAATTTATTGTGTTTTTTCAGTTGTTCAGAGAGGAGGGAAAGGATGCAGCTCACGTTGCTCTTAGCAAGTTGAAGGAATTTCAGCCCTTGTTTTTAGACTCGCGACTGCTTGAGGCTTCAAAGACCTGTATGTGGGAAAGAGAGTAAAGGAGGGAAAGAGGAACACGTAGCAGTGCTAATCTTATGTTAACATAAATGTGAGGGTTGAAACCCAAGCTGTAAGAAAACATCTGCGGTAGTAGAGGGGATATTCAAAACACAGGCAGGCAGTGCTCTCAAATATAGGTAATGCATCATAAAGACCTGTGCATCCTCTTCAGCAGGATGCAAAATCACAGAATGATATGGGGTTGGAAGTGACCTCTGGGATCATCCAGTCCAACCCCCCTTCCCAATTTTTTAAAAATCTGTAGCTATTTTCCAGCTTCACTTTCAAGAGAATGAGTAGATTTTTAGTTAAAAAATTGGACCGGTTATTTTCTTACTGAGCAATCTGTATGTAATCTATTATAAATACAACATTTTATAGAATTCATATTACATAGAAGAATTGGATATAGGGAGAGGTGAACACTTTTTAAAAAAGATACCCACTAGTTTCATTTGGAGGAAGAAAATAGGAAGCTTTAGTTGCTTATTTTTACTTCTGGTCCAAGTGCTGAGAGCACTTAAATGTCTCTCTCCCGTTTTTTACTGTGTGTGTTGTCAGACTTCTAATGTCTCCAGCTGAAAAAGGAAATTAAGCTGGAATCCCAGTTCTGTCTGTTCTTTTGTACAGCGGCACTTTCTCACAACAGGGCAGCTACTTGAAGTGGAGCAGGAATGTGTTGCCAGTTTCTCAAACTCTTGCAAACCACATGGGAAAAGCTCAAGAGCAGAGAGCAAAATCTTGACCTTGGTCTGTATTGTCCCTTTGTGCATGGGGGCAGAGGGACTCACAAACCTGAAGAAGCACTCCTTACTGGGTACAGGAGCTAAAAGTCTTACTTGGTTTTGAGAGGGAGGTTGTTCTGCTATAGACTTCTGCAACAAATCCAGCTCTGTGGGTTGCACTAAAGGAATGCAGTGAATAGGCAAAATAAACCTGATAATTATTAAAAAGTCTCATTTCTCTCCTACGGTTAGGTAATCTGTTTCGAATTTCAGATCACTGAGCAGAAAAAGTTAGATTTTTATATCAGTTAGACAGTGGTGTTGCATTAATACACTATTTAAAGAGAAAGCAAGAGTATGTGTGTATTAGTACATGGCATTATAGGATCACAGACTGGCGGAGGTTAGAAGGGACCTCTGGAGGTCATCTAGTCTACCTCCCTTGCTCAAGCAGGGCCACCCGGAACCTGTTGCCCAGGACTAGGTCCAGACAGCTTTCCAAAACTTTCAAGAATAGAGACTCCACAACCTCTTTGGGCAACCTATACCAGTGCTCGATCGCCCTCACAATTCCTAGGTACTTGATGACTGTATTGGCAGTCACTCTGCAGGACCCCACATCTGCACTTGTCACTGGGGCACAAAGGCAGCGTGCTGGCAAGAAAATCCCATGACAGTCCACTCCTACATGCCAGGAGTTAAGGGACGAAACTGCATTTGAACTCTTGCCACATGTGGGACATAAAGATACATGATCTCTTATCAGGAAGGCTTCAAAGGCACCTATCGTCAACTGTGTAGAAACCTTTGACACATGAGCCAGTTCCTGTGTGGAACTAGGTGGACTAGATGCCATGCACGTGTTACGAAACAGCAGAATTACTGCTAGAAATCTTTATAGACTTCAATGTCTTAAAGGTGTTGTGTGTTTTTTTTTACTTTTGAGTGGTGATTGGAGAAATTAATGTTAGATTTTTCGGTTTTAGACTGCTTGGAAGAAAGTTTGATGATTCAACTAGCACTGTCATTCAGTATTCCTGCTATTATAAAAAAAATTACAAAATGTATTTTAACATAATTGTGTTAGCAATGGAAATTATTGTATGCATTTTGGGGTTAATCAATAATGCACGTCATACAACCCCTGGAATACACTGACTTGGGGTGTCAGACAGTAACTACAGACAGGGATAAAAAGTTTCTGCTTTCTGCTTCTGTAATTTGTACAGAGAAGAGAGAATTGTTCTCCCTCTACTTCCATTCATCCTTTGTGAAAGAACAGAGACTAAAGGATGTGATTTGAGGAGTGACATGAGTTTTGTACCAGAACTGTGAAAAAGAAGTGGTTTCTTGGGACTAAGCTCGATTTTGTGATTACTGCACTAACATTTTCTCTACTATGAGAAATTATGGATATTTTAGCAGACTTCCTTGCCAAAGATTAAGCATTTACATTCATTTCTAATAGTTAAAGATATCTGGAAGCACTAGTGTAATCCCATGGGATGAGGCTTCATAAGCTGCAAAACCATCTGATAAATAGATACTGAGGCTCGGTTAGGGCTTTGTCCCCTAGAGCCGTACTAAGCTTGGGTTTATCTCATGTGTCATTTGTTTGGGATGCTTTTATTCAATAAACTGTCTCTGATTAATCATAACATTTACTCAGACCCACTCTGTTTAATATGCTTTTATGTTTTTTATTATTTTTTTTTCCACAGCTAGCGAGAACAGAATGCTGTGTGGGGACATAAGTGCCCCCTTCACTGCAGAAATTCTTTTCCAAGAGTTCAAAGTAGTTCAAATCCAAGATATTTGTTGAAAGCGCTCTGCGTAATGGGTTTAGTAAGTCAGAAATGCTGGGTTACTAACTTCATTGATTATTTTTTGTCACATTAACCTTGAACTACTAAACCAGGCAGCAGTTGCTGTTTTGAATGCAAGCAGAACCGTAGCTGGCATCAGCACCTACTGTGCTATTTTTGCATTCTCTGTCTGTAGTCAGATTCTTCTGTTTCACTTCAGTACCTGCTGGCATTTACAGACCTGAATCCTTGAATGGCAGATACGCTGTGACAGTCAAAAATATGCATGTGCAAACATAGGAAATGGAGATCATCCTTAAATGCCTTACAAGAGAAGGGAACCCAAAATGCGAAACCAAGACAAATTATGTGTTTAACTTGATACTATTAGCAGCTGTTGTTAATTTCTGTCAGGGAAGTTATTGAAAGTTAAGTGTTTATAAAGCACCCTGCATCCCTCTACCTGAATAATTTACTGTTAAAAGTATTAAGAAAGGCCGAATATAATTGTTTTGAGATATCTGTAGAACAGGGTAATATAAAATACTCAGACTGCTTCTGTCATTTTTTAAAAGTATCCGAAAGTATTTTATGTTCTAAACACTGAGGTATATACTTTTTCCTTTGATTAGAGGGACAGGCAAATATTTTTCCATGTAGTTTATCTACTCCTCGTTTTTTGCAAATGGGCAAAAATCTGACTCTTTTGTTTTTGAAGCGCCTCTATCTGGAAATATCTCACTGATTAAGCTCTATACAAGGCAATGTTTATTTCATTTTTAAATGAGAGGAAAATACAGCTGTAAACAGGAATCTTTAGCTTTATCATTCTTGTTCCAGTGACTGCCAAACCATTGGTTTTCCCACCATGGTTCTGGTTTTTTGAATATCCATCAGTTACAATTTCATGAATTCTCACTGCTGGCAGTAACACATGTGTTTTCATTTACTGCATTATGGGTATTCTCTAGACAACCAGTCTGTTGAAAAGAAATTAATCCCAGCAGTGAACTAAGATACTGAATTCTCAGCAGTTTGTGAATTCATGTTTTTACATTGAAGCTATTTATATCTGGATTGAATTAATTTGAATATGTAACCAGGTGGTTGTGGTTACGTCTTTTATTATCCGTTGGATGTGAAAAGCCAGCAGGATGGGAAAACTCAGTAAATGCAGTTGGGAAATACAGCACTGTATGGCTGAAAACCCAGCTTTTGTTTCTCTTGTTTTTGTCCATGATTTGAGTCATGAGCAATCATACAGGAATACAGTTATACGTTGAATTGTGACTAGAATATCAGAAGTATGGCATACTGTATACAGTTTTTAGATCTGACTTATTTTTAAAATTTCAGTGAAGGTGAAAATCTAATAATGTGTCTCTATTTTGTCATGGGGTCCCCATTTCACCAACAATGAAAAATCACAAAACATCCAGGCGACATCTCAGACAACCTTCTTTGAAGAAGAGTGGAGACTTTATAGATAACTTTTAAAGCCTGTTACTAAGCTCCAAATTCATATTCAGCAGGGTTGTACTTTTTATGTCTTGTCTTCTACAATGAATATTCAAAATTGTTGGCTCAAGAAAGAAATGGGCTTAGCATTGAACCACATTTTACATGGACCAAAGAGAGTAAAAAGCTGTAATTTTACTTCTGTTAGATACTGAGCACTTTACCCAATTGATTTTCTTCAAACCGGGTTGCTCCTTTTAGGAGGAAGCTTGTTTAAAATGCGACTTCTGTCTGTAGTTATCTCCTCTACTCTATTTCACTAAGATGGAAGGTTGAAGGGAAGTGAAAAATTGAAGGGATTTTTATCTCAATCCTCTATTTGTTTTTGTGCAGCTGGGGAGAATTTCATAGCAAAAACTGGAGAAAGTGACAAACATGGAAGATTATAAAGGCAAACAAAAACTCCACTGGAAAATTCTTTAGAATCATAGAATGATTGGAGTTAGAAGGAACCTTAAAGATCATTGAGTTCCAACCCCCCTGCCATGGGCAGGGACACCTCCTACTACAGCAGGTTGCTTAAAGCCCCATCCAGCCTGGCCTTGAACACCTCCAGGGTTGGGGCAGCCACAACTTTTCTGGGCAACCTGTTCCAGTGCCTCACCACCCTCTAGGATTATATTAAGCTGCAGTTAGGCATGTCCCCATGATATCACTTAATATTTGGTCGTGCTTGCTGTAACTAAGCAGCAACTGACTCCTGAAATCTCTGCCTCTCTACCACAAGGAGGTACCTATTCTAAAAGTTACCTTTTGTAGGAAATGGGTGATAGGCTTCCTAACACTGAGCAGTTTCACATCTCACATCTTTGGAGAAGAAGGAATTTAAGATAGTAGATACACCAGGCTGCTGCTTTATTTTTTCTTTTTATTTCCCCCCCCTCCCAGAGGTTGCATTGAAACGGGTCTTGCTTCCCTCTCAAAGACTTGTACTGGGAATTCACTGTTTATGATGTATTACTTTTAGTAGCGGTCTCTAAACACAGCCTGCCTTTTTCAAGATGACAACATGCCTGGAATCAAAAGTTTCTGAAGTGTTAGTAAATAATTACATAGTTTGTTTGAAAAGAAGTTTGCAGGCAGTGAATCTGAATACATGCATGTAGTTGAGCTTTTTTGATACTATGAGTATGCATAGCTAGCTAGAGAACTAGAAAATATCTGTTTTAAAAAGTGTTCTGTTGCTTTCTTGTTCACTATATTGATTTTAGAAATTCTTTTTATCTAACTAACATATGCATGAGGAATATTTTTGTAATCCCTCGTGTCTGAGGGGCAGCATCTCCATTGAAATGCGTTTCCCAGATCAGTCTCAATTAGAATATTCTCCACTGTCTTAAGTCAATATACAAAGCAGAGGAAAGCTCATGCAGTTTTATCTTGTAAGTGGTAAAAAGAAAGGAAGCTATAGGGTTGTTTTGGTATGGAAACACTAGGATGACTTTTTTTCCTGCTATGTGTGCACAAGAGTCATGCTGATAAGGCGGTACAAATGATTTTCAGAATACCCATTAGACTCTCTGTAATATCGTGGAAAACTTCTGATGTAGATTTGATTTGAAGGATGTTATAGTGCATTCTGTTTTTCCTTCTGCAAATTGCTGTATTTGAATGCAATCAGTATCTTTGTTACTCATTCACCTACTCCTGTGTTTTTCATTCTTGAATTAAATAATTTCAACAGGAGCAGTTTGGGAAGGGTGGTGATGCTTTCTTGTACCACAGGAGATAACATTAAACAGAGAAAGTATTTTGAAAGAAACATTTTTACGATGAATACCTCTCTATGCACGGTGGCAATGGGGAAATACATCTGACAGAGAAATTGTTTGTTTTGAGGTTTAATTTATTTGTGTTTCAGGGAGCAACCAAATCCCAGTGACTTGCACTTGTGCTAGAGTTGGGCCTCCCTGAGATTTCTCACCATGAAGAGCAGCTCCTTGCCCAGCTGAGGCTTAGCTTCTCTTGGTGTGGGAGTGCAGTGCAAAAGGTAGCTGCCAGGATATGGCCACTTCTTCCACAGAAAATGTAAAATCAGGAAGCACAAGCCCTTGGTTGGCATCTCTCAGGCCTCTACCACAGGCATACCGCAGCTCCTGTTGACAACAGACCTGAAAACTCTGAGATACAAAAGAGCACAGAGGAGTTTTCTTTGTTTTGTCCTGGCATCGCCTTGTGTGCAAGGAGGGGCACAACTGAGAAAGTTGGAGTAGGACTAGGAAGTGATCATCTCCGTGTAGTTGGCAGTGGTGAGGCCCCACCTTGAGTACTATGTTGAGTTTTGGGCCCCTCACTACAAAGAAGACATTGAGGTGCTGGAGCATGTCTGGAGAAGATCAACAAAGCTGGTGAGGGATCTGGAGAAAAAGCTGAGGGCTGGTGTAAGGCCAGAAGGGGTGGAGAAAGGTCAGAAAGCTGGTTTGGGTATGGAAATGGAGGCTATGCAGCACAGGGGCTGACCACGGGCTTCACTCCTGTTCCCCAGGAGATGTGGGGTATTGAATGGGAAGCTCCTGCCATGCCCTATGGGTTCAGTGGGAGGGGGTACAAGTTACGTTGCTCCTCACTCATGTTCAGTGCTTCCTTCTTCTTTCACCTCATAAAGCTGCAGTATCACTCCAAGCTAAAAGTTGGACAGCAAGTTCTGTGAAGTTCCCCACTGCCTTAAGTGGTTCTGTAACTATCTTCTGTTTCTGCTATCGTATCTAATGCAGCAGTGACTTCTTGGAGAGAATACGTAACAGTTTAAATAAATAAAAAAGATCTCAGTAATTCCCGAGGTTCTCTTTGATTTTTTCTGGTCTCTGCAGGAATGCTGATAGGCTCTATCTTCCCATTTTATGCATGAGAGAGTGTATGCAGGGCGTGCTAAACCCCCGCCTGGAAGTGCAGTACAATATAGAACATACACAGAGCAAAATTAGGTTATTCGGAGCAGTCAGTTTTGGTTTTTTCCCAGCTTATAAAATATGTACTGGGGGTGGAGCAGGGGAAGGTTCCTACAGCAGTTTGCTAGACTTCAAATACAGATACAAATCTGTAAGTATAGAAAGCAAATACAAGTATTCTCTGTGAAAGCTTCTACATTCTTACAGTTCTCGAGCTAATCCACCTACTTAGGGAAGGGAAAATGGACTGGGGAAGAAGTGCTTGCTCACGAAACTGAGGAACGACCCCAGGCAGCTCTGTGTAAAAGGCAATAATTGTTTGCACACCAATTAAAGGCTAAATGGCCCACTTCTTATTAGCTAGATCTAATTTTGTCTCTAATCAGGAAACTAAATATCAAGGCAGAAAGGGCTTTTCTGGTTATTTCTTTTCAGTGGCTATTACGTAAACATTTCATTTCAATGCACCTATCTAGGAAACACATGAATGAAGCGGTTCTGAATCCTTGTGCTGTTGTTGGAGTCGGTCTTTTCTCCTGCTACTGCTGTGATTTAGAAGAGCTTCTAACTTCTGAAAAATGTTTAGCAGATGTACCAGCTAAATAGAGAAGCATTCAGCATAGCAATATAAAAAGCTCTACTCTTTTCAGTGCACTACTGTGGTGTATTTCTCTCCCAAAGTTAAAATCTCACCCTTCTAATGCTATCAGCAACGTCATTTTTTCTCTTTCAAAATCAATCAAATCAACTGTCCTTTAAGAAGAAAAATCAATTTAGCCTATTAATTAGCTGAACTCAGTATACTGCTGAAGGCCAGAATGTCATTTCCCGTAAGATTTGCTTTAAAAATACGAACTAAATTGGAGCACTCACAACTTGTCATCAGAAGGGGCTTCTAATATTTCAAAAAACATCTGTAATCCTTAGTATACCTGATACAAACCTATCTGAATATTCTAATTAGATACTTTTGATTGTGTTTGTTTTGGTTTTCTTTCTGTCACATTAGGTATACGAACTTCAGCCAGTAAATGCAACCAGCGTCTGGGCAAAATGTTACTATGGCAAGCTACTAGAAGGTTGTACCTGATAATGTGTTATTTTGGTAAATATTGGCATAAGGTTCTTTAGTTTCTCAGCCTTCAACAGAAAAAGATTATAAAATTTAGATTACCATCTCATAAATGAAGGAAAAGACAATGAAAACAGTTATTAAACGAAAGTGGGTGTGTTGTACCTATTACTGCACATTCATAGTTACCGGTGTTCCTCCACTGCGCTGCCTCTCAAAGCTGGGTGGAAGAGAGTAATACTTTGCAGTGAAATTCTGCTTCGTTACCATTGTATCTTTTTGGTGGCAGTAATGAAAAGTGCTGCAATGGGTGGTCAGAGTGATTTGTCTTCTGAACCCAGTGGCTGGTACATGTGGTGTGATTTCAACGGCCGTCAGGAACAGAGACAGTAAATTTATCTTGGAGTCAAAGCTCTCTACAGCAAATCCCAGCTAACGCTGGGTATCTTATCCTCCATGAAGCAGAAGGAATTCAATTACTATTCAGAAAGGCAACGTAAAGGCTTGTATGTCCCTGGTTTCACCGGGAGCAGACCTCAAGGCTCAGGCGGTTCTTGCACAGAGGCTTGCCAGCCTTTCAGCGAGCTGTCTGTGCTCAACACCATATTCGTAACGGCAGCAACTCAGTAGCACATTGGATTTCTTGTTTGTGGAGCCTGCCAACTAAATGCTGTAGGAAAGGAAACTTTCACAAGCTCAACCCCGGGTAAACTGCGACTGCATCCGTACAGTCCCTGCTTTTTTGTGTCTCCTTGTAACTGCTCACCATCTAGTAGCTTCCAGAACTTTCATGAGGAATGAGCTATGCTAACCCACACCAAGGAGAAGGATCCTGTTCAAACAACAAATAAAAACCCCAAAATACCCAACAAAACCCACTTAATCATTAAAATGTTCTATCGGTCAAGTCACTTTATTTATTTTCTGACTTTGGAATGAATTCTGGGCCATGTTTTGGACTTCCAACTCTAGCAATTAAATTAGAAACCCATGTTTGATTGCTTAGGGTTGTATGACTAAAGTAATAAACCCTTGCAGTGGACACATCAGCAGTATAGTCTTTCATCACTTTCCCTTCTCACACTGCTTGAAGGATTTAGTTCCCTCATTTATCCTGACTTGTGTCCCTACTGTACAGTGTATTTTTCCACAGGTTCACCTGGCTTGCACTGATTAAAATAAGAAGAAAATCATAAACTATAAGAACTTTTTATCTGTTAAATGCCTGTTAACCACTGGAGGAACTTCCCTCTAGGAAAATGCATCTGAGTATCATTTAAGTAAAGATCATGTTCTGCAGCTGATGTGGTCAGGCAGATGCCAGTGGGATTCTGCATAGCCACTCACAGAGCAGTTTGTGGGTTTGGGACTGAAGATTCATTAAAACCATCCAAATATTAAAATCAGATGCAGGAGGAAACAGGAAAAGAAAAATGGAAATCATGATAATTTAAAAAATGTGGAGTTTGTTATTGCTTCTTCAACTTACGGAGTGGGGGGGATGTGTTTAAAAAAAAAAAAAAAGGCATTTACAGAGATATTCTCAGATTTGCCGAACCCAAGAATTTAAACATCCAGTTGGAAAGACTTAAGAATCATGTTGGTAGTTCTTATGTTCATAAAAATCTTTCTGCTTCAAGCTTTTAAACTTTCTCTGACCTTTCTGGCAACGCATGTATCACGGCTATAGATCGAAGAGCTCAACTTGCAGCACATGCAGAATATTCACATGAAGATTCTCCACCTTTCTTGGGTACCTTCCCCACCTTGTCAAGGGTCCCAAAAGGGATGTCATTCTTCTGCCTCTTGCACGTGAAATATGGCAGATGCTACTGGGCTGACTCTTCTCTTCCCATATGGTGTGTGAGAAGTTCAGGTTACTGCTCCCGAGTTCACCGTTGTGTCTGCTTTGGAAGTGGTTGGCATGGGAAAGCTCAGGAGAGCTCACACAGGAACGGTTACACAGGAGCAGTTTACACCAGTACCTGTTAAGCAAGTAGAGCACAATCCTATTACATTCTAACAGAATTGGAGTTTTTTTTCTTCAGTCCCTTTCTGGATGTTGTAAGCTAGAGCAAAGATCAACTTTTACATAAAAAAGAGTGCCTATCATCTATGTGATCTATGGTGATATAAATGAGAAGTTTGTTCCACCAGTTATTTAAGTTTCATGATATGTTCATGCAGTGATACCATTTTAATTCAGTTGTTACTGTACTGGGCTTTTAAAATATGCACAGTGCTTTTGGTTAAGGGTGTTTGCCTGACCCTGAATTTGTCTCTGAATTTTTTGAACAAAAATAGTTCATGAAGTCACAGAGATTCAGTTAAGTTACGGGGTGCTGTGCATCATCTTAATCATGTTCTTGCTCATCCTCCTAGTTCTCAACAAATGTAACATAAATACAGAAGCTTCACTGAATTTTCAACTAACACATTTTATTCTGGACTTTTTTTTTGGTTGGGCTGGGATACTAGTTTTGAGTTGTGAACTAGAAAACCAGCTCTGCTGTGCCTGTTAACCTTTCTTTGAAAGATCTTAATGTCACAGTGGTTTGGAGAAATTTGTGAATGGAGGGCACGCGTTTTGCATGAAGAGTTAACTGCTGTTTCACAAGCATGGGCTAATTTGTCCTAATGTCACCGAAGGGGTGCAGGCATTGTTAATTCTTCTTTATTTTATGGATGGAGAACCACATGAGAGTGCACAAGCATGAGCTTTTAGCTGTGCTCTTGACTCAGCTGGGCAGGCTTTATGCTAGCATCTCAATCTTCTCAGGAGAACTACTGTCAACCCCAAGGAAAGGTCAGGATGGGAAGGGGCACTCTAGAAAGATACTCATGGTCTGTGCAGCATTTAAAAAATGACCACCAGAAAAATCAGATTCCCAAAACCAGATTAAATAACTGAAAGAAGGTAATCTGCAGTTCTTGGTTTCTTCTGCCAGAGCAGATTTTACCTTAAAGTATCGCTGGATAATGTCCTAAATCTGAATAGATATTTCAAAAAATTCAGTTGTACAGTAGAAAGCAAACATTGTGGTTTTAATATCTTTGAATTAGTAGGACTTTTGCTTGATTTCCCATACATTGGGATTGACCATTCTTGTGTTCAGAGGAGGACATCCTGGTTGCTTTTCTTGGAAAAAATTCAGGATCTCCCAATTGGGAACAATCCATCCCAATACACAGGAAATAAAGCAAAAGTGGCAGGAAGCCAGTATGGATGAACAAGGAACTGCTGACTAAATTCAGACGTAAAAAAGGAACCACGTAAGAGTTGGAAGCAGGGACAGATGCTGCAGACTCAGGAGGAGTATAGAGGCATGATCTAAGTATGCAAGGATGGGGTTAAGAAAGACAAAGCCCACCTGGAATTGAATCTGTCAAGGTACATGAAGGGCAAAAGAAGTGCTTCTATCAGCAGCAAAAGGAAGACTAAGGAAATGACGTGCCTGCTGCTGAGTGGGAATGGTGACTTGATCATAATAGACATGAGGAAGGCTGAAGTACTCAGTGACTTCTTCACATCAGTCTTCACTGGTGTAGGACTTGCCTTTGAGAAGTCTATGAGGCCCCTAGGACCACTGGAAAAATCTGGGGCAAGGAAGATTTACCTTTACTGGAAGAGGATTGAGTTAGGGAACATTTAAACAAGCTGGACATATGCAAGTCCATGGGACCTGATAGGATGCACGCGTGGGTGCTTAAGGAGCTGGCCAGTATCTTGCAAAACCATTCTTGAAAGGTTGTGGTGATCAGGGGATGCTCTTGAGGACTGGAAGAAAGCAAGTATCTCTTCTATCTTTGAGAAGGGCAAGAAGGAAGATCTGGGGTACTACAGGCTGATCAGCCTCATCTTGATCCCTGGGATGATGGAGCAAATACTTCTGGAAACCATTCTGAACAGGTCAAGGACAAGAAGGTGATTCAGAGTAGTCAGCATGGATTTATAAATTAGAAATTAGGCTTGACCAACCTGATGACCTTCTGCAGTGAGACGACCCCGGCTTCGTGGATGAGCAGAAAGTAGTAGATGTTGCTTATCTCAACTTTAGCAAAGCTTTTGATACTATCTCCCATAACCTTCTCACAGACACTGATGAGGTACAAGTTAGGTAAGTTGATGGTAGGATGGACTGAAACTTGTCAGAACTGCTGGTACTCAAAGGTCAACAGCACAAAATTCAGTGAGAGGCAAGTCAACGAGACCGATACTGTTGAACATTCTTTTTAATTACCTGGATGGTGGGGTATGATGCACCCTTAACAACCCTGGTTCAAAATCGGGAGTAGTGGTTAACACACCAGTTGCTTGTCTTGCCATTTAGATAGACCTTGAAAGGCTGAAGAAATAGGCTGATGGGAACCTCTTGAAGTTCATCAAAGGCAAAGTCCTGCCCCTGCGAGGAATAACCCTGCACGCTAACTGGAGATGGACTGACTGGAAAGCAGTTTTACAGAAAAGGCCCTGAGGGTCCTGATGAACAAGTTGGACATGAGCCAGCAATGCATCACTGTGACAGAGAAAAAGCTTTTTCCCCACGAAGGTGGTCAAATGCTAGAAGAGGTTACCCAGGTAGGCTGTGGTGTCTCTATCCTTGAAGGAGATATTCAGAGCTTTAATTGAATGGGGCCCTAAGGAACCTGACCAAACTTTGAAACTGGATCTAATTTTGAAGTTGGCCTTGCTTTGATGAGGTGAGAGAGAGGCTGAACCAGATGATCTTCAGAGCTTCCATTCAACCTAAGTTATTTTATAGTTCTCTGATTGTAGCACAAATGTTATAAACAGTATTCCTTTCCCCTGAAAGAAGTCCCAGGGGAAAATACAGGCAATGGTCTTTCATGTTTGTATGCTCCAACACAAACTAAATCAAAACACATGTTTCTGTGGCTTATAGTTTTAAAAGGGTTTTCCCACATGTTAAATGTATTTAGACTAAAAATGCACAGTTTACTTCAGTCATCTTCAATGTTATACTGTTTCTTTGCTTCTTTTTATTGTTTAAATTGTGCCAAGTGCTGTTCCAAGTCAATTTTTTTCCTTTCTCATCAACAGTGTGCTGTTCTCTTTTCCGCTGTAAATTGTTCTCCTTGGAAGAATTCAGTGTTATAGTTCTCCAAGATGCAATCACTTTAGTTATTGCAGTTCCTTCTCAACAGGTATAAAGGTATTACAGCGCTGCCTCTGCTGAAGATGTTGCAAAGCAAGTTGTCTTAATTTTTTGTTATGACTGAAATTCAATGGGAGAGTATAGCAGAATTACCAAATTTATTCTTTATTACATTTTTTTTTCCTCTCCCTGAGTGAACTGGGTTGATCCTGCTTTCACCATCTAACCTGTAAAAAATAACTCTGGGTAATAAGTTGACATTCAGTTGACTTGAATCTGAAAAAGATGAGAAAGGGGAGCCTGCTTTCAGTGTGAAATAAAATTCTTCTCAGTTCCTGTTAACATTGTGATTGTCTGAATCCATGAAGTCTTAGGCAGCAATGTTAGATTTTTGACTGTATGCAATTCTCACTCTTGGTTATCTAGATATTTGAGGAAATTGTAAGTTTTGCAAGGAATAATTTTGAGAAACACTGTGTTAGTTAGGTCAGAACTGAACTTGAGCTGTTTGTTTTAATCCAGAGCACTCCAGTTCTGACAAACTTTTAGCTGGTCTAGATCAGGATACCTGCTGATAGCTTGAATTTGTGTTGGCCTGTCTGAGGGCTGGATGTAAATGACTAAGATAAGAAGAAGCATTTAAGGTCCTAATTTCCTGTTAATCTTGGTAGAAAGTTAGGATTATTAGTGTTCTACTGGATTTAGACCAATAGGCTTATTATTTTGTTTTGATGGGAAATAACACAAAAATTCCTGATGTGCCTGGAGGAAGGGATTGTAAGGACTTTACATAGGCTTGTTTCATTTTCTTCTTGAGATGAGAGAAAAGAAGCAAAGGAAGTTTTGGCATGTGGATTCTAGAAGTGCATAACATGAAGTTATCCTAGCAGAAATGCGAAATGAGGCGAAATGAGGATGTTTGGGAAGCAGTAGGTACTATTTTTGCCATGAAACGTTGCAATGAAGAGACAACAGTTTATACAAGATATGTTTGGTTTTCCCCACACTGTGAATCTCAAGGGTTATTTGGAGTAATCCACTGTCAATAAGAAAACCAAACCCCAAGGTTGGCAAACATTAACTCAGAGATTGTCTTTGCTTGCAAAACATTTTGTTTTAATATACATTCAGCCTCTTTGAAGGATCTGGGACAATTTTTTTTTTTATGGCTGAAGCTCATAGGCTCTAACATTTTTAACTGAAAGGAATTATAAAACCTTTTGGAAATCTGAGAATCAAGTGATAGAACCCAAGAAAGTAGTTACTTTTGTTTAAAGGGTATTGAAGTCTGGATGTTTTCCTTACCCCCTCTGACAAGCTAATGATCTGTGGAATGAGCAGGAGACATGCTAAACATCTCTCCTCAGTCATGTCATTTATGGCATCCTACATTAATCTGCACTGATGTCACCCTAGACTGCAACCTGTTCTGGTTGTGGATCTTACAATTCAATTAACGCTCTTCTGTTGCTATATATAAATATTGTTTTAATTTTGACCCTTTGCGACACCATTTCTTAAAGTTAATATTTAAGAGCCAACACGTTTTAACGTTCCAGTTGGTGTTTATGTTAATTTGAGTTCAATTTGTTCCCTGAGTTTCTGAGATCAGCTATTTTCAGCCTGGTTTCCCGAGGAACTGAAGTTGATAGGATGGCTGTATCTATCCATCTGTCTTCCACTGAGCGTTTTGAAGCCAATGATCAACTATCCTGATTTGGTGGAGAGACTGAGGTCTCAATGCTGTTAAGCGTAAGTTTTATTAATAGCCTCTTATTAATAGCCTCTGGTAGAGGAGAGACACACAAAGGGCTTTTCCTGTCTAAGAGAAAAGGTGTAAGATAGGCTCAGCAGTTATGTCATGGATGATTTGGTGGGAAATCAGTTGAGCCACGGATGTATTGGAACGGTTCCAGTGGAGAGCCATGAAGATGATCAGAGGATTGGAGCACCTTTCCTGTGAGGACAAGCGGAGAGAGTTGAGGTTATTCAGCCTGGAGAAGAGAAGGCTTCAGGGAGACCTTAGAGCAACCTTCCTGTACCTAAAGGGGGTTACAGGAGAGGGCCTCTTTATGGGGAATGTAGTGGTAGGATTAAGGGTAATATTTTTAAACTCAAAGAGTGAGGATTTAGATTAGATATTAGGAAGCAATTATTTTGTGTGAGGCTGGTGAGACACTGGCCCAGGTTGCCCAGAGAATCTTTGACTGCCCCATCCCTGGAAGTGTTCAAGGCCAGGCTGGACGGGGCTTTGAGTAACCTGCTCTAGTAGTAGGTATCCTTGCCCATGGCAGGGGAGTTGGAACTCAATGATCTTTAAGGTCTTTTCCAACCCAAACCATTCTATGATTCTGTGATTCTCAGTGCTGCTTTTCACTCACTAGATGATGAGAGAACGTGAGCAAGAGCTGGGGTTGCTGTGGCTGTGGGGGAACTGGTAGTATGTAGGTTGTGAAACATGGGCTGTGGATTATCACAGTTGGAGGTTATGCATGGAGATTATGGACAAGGACCCCATGTTCCTGTGCTGAGGAGAATGTGTTGAGTATGGAGCGAGAAGTCTGTAGGGCATCAGTTTTATTGCTCTGAAAACTGCTTGCCTTTAACAAGGGAAGCTATTGTATGGACGCTATTCATATTCCTGGAAGCCTGCAAAACATATAGCTTATTCTTCATGTTGGGAGAGGGTTCTGGGACATGGCACAGAGGCTTTTATATGGAGAATTTGCACCTACAAAACAAATTATCTCAAAGTCTGTTAGAAACAAGTTGGGCTTTGTTTCTCCTTAACCCCTGTGTAAATGGTTAGGATTTATTTCTCTTTGGGAAACTGGGAACAAGGGAAGAAATGAGACCCAGAATTTTGGTAACGAATGGTAATGTGATCGTGGAAACAAGCTCTGAGCTGAGCTGTTCAAGTCAGCTCTCAAAGACACCATGCCTAATGATGATTTTTTTTTTTAAAAAAAGTTTCCTAGCAAAGGTTGTTCCAGTTGTTTGCTGGTTTTAATGACTAAACTTAAAGTATTTATTAAGTAAAGCAGAGATTTTAATTTTTCAAAAGGAGTTTGCTTTACATTCTTTGGTATTTAAACACATTGCGAAGCTCGGTGTCTAGGTAATCAATAGCTGTAATACTTGTTAAAGGAAGAACGTTTCCTCTACACAGAAAACCCAATTAAATAAGTTCCACGTGCTTGTGCAAAGGGAGGATTAGCACTAAGAGTCATCACATGGCCTCTGCAGTTGGACTCATTGTCAAATATAGGACGTGCGTTTTGTTCAAATGTCTGTTAGCTGTGATACGCTGTTTCATAAGCTGTGTTAACCAGCAAAAGCTCTTCAGCTTTAAATCTCTAAAAGTCTTTCTTGGGCTTTGCACTGATTTTCTTCTAGTTATATGGATGTTTATAAACAAAAACAAAAAAGCACAACACAGGACTAGAATTTTATATTGCATTTTTCTGTCTCTTTCTGTATAAAGCATGTAGACTTTTATCTGTCTAATTACAGATGAGCTTGTAGAGAGACTTCCACCACAGGTGGACACTCTGTGTTTCAATCTGGTTTGATAAATTCTATTTTACTTTACAGAAGTCATTTCAAGGAAGCAAAACCGTAGATTTTGGCTACAAAAAACCTAGAAAAGCAAGACAAAACTAGGTTTCAGTTTCTCTTCTTTAAAGCTGATTACCTCTCCAATTTTCAGAATCCAAATCAAAACCCCTGCTTATAAGCCTTAAGTCGGCTTCTGTATCCACTCAACTCAAGGAAGGGCTGGATAATTTGTAAAGGAAACTTACAGGTCACGCAGTAGTCAGCTGGAATGTAGAAAATGAGGTCATGCTTTTTGACCTGCAGTTGATTCTTCATTGCCCTGTTCTGTCACTGAAATGAATTAGTAAAATCCAAAGCACGTATGGTTTCAAGTGTTTGGAATTTCTATAATTATTTCATTTTATTGCTTATTTCTGCGGTCACATGTGAGATATTTGTCCTAACTGACGTTTGTGTGTACCTCGTTTACAGACACGTATCCTATAAAATATTAACAAATCAGTCTGCTGTACAGATCTGTTACAGACAGTAAAGATCTGTCATTTGTGAGCCTGTCTTGTGGAAAAGCTTCTCATTTTTGGTAGTGACAGTATATTAGGAACTATGTCTTTGATGTTCCCAGTTCCTACAGTTGCTACCTGTTCTATTGTGGCAGCAAAACTGTTTTGGCAGTGAAGAAGATCAGGATTTAATCCAGCCCAATAATAATGTCCTTCTTTTTTTCTTTTTAATTTTATCTTTTAATATTTTTTTTTACCTTTTTCTTTCCATTTTTTTTGTCACCTTTTTCCCTTTTTTTTTATTTTTCCCTCTGTTGTTGTTGTTGTTGTCATCAGGCTGTTGTTTGAGCTGAATCAGTTCCCTGAGTTGTCAGAGAAATTCTACCATGTATGTAAAGTTGGTGAGGCTGATCTGCCCCATTGAAACTTGAGAAATAGTGAGAGTGGGCTCCAACAGCATTGGAGACATGGGTTTGACCGCCTGTCCTCTTGGCACTGAGAGTTTGTTGAGTGAACTGTAGCTGGAAGATAGCTCTGCTTGGAAAGTCTCTCCTCCTTGTTTCCCCGTTGCCTTCTCCAGGACAACATCTACCTGTCTTTCTGCTGGGCCTGGGGGTTGTTATTGGCCTGCCTGAGAGACCAGCAAGAGGTGAAAGGAGAGATGTGCTTTCAGTTCTATCATGTTCATTTCGTTAAGCCCAGAGGAACCCATGTCTTACCATGAAACTTGTTCCTGATAGTTATTTTCAGGTACAGCCACCCTGCAATTCTTGAAGATACTGAATGTAGCAAAGGGATTGAAGACACCAGGCAGGAAAGGAAGATTGCTGTTGAGGAAAAGGGAGGCAGGAGAAGATGAGGCAAAGTGTTAAACCAGAACATCCCATGCGAGAGCTGTTGGTTTTTGCACGCCTGTGTCAGATGTATTTCTGCTCCACAAAAATGATTTTTTCAATGTAGAAGATAGCTTAGCCTGAACGGGACAGTCTTAACTTTTTGCTTTTGCCTTGTGCCACATTCAAAATACTTTCCTTATCAAGGGATATTAAAAAATTCCATATTGTATTAATAACAGAAGTTCTGCCATGATTTACTTGTGAAAACTCAGTTAACTGGAAGTTACATTTAAATGCCTATTTGAGAGTTCATTGACCATTGTATCAACTTTATTTTTTAAAGGAAATTGAATATATTGAACACATTAGTATTTCCTGGGCTGGTTGATTGCATATAGAACTTACAAAAACATTTTTCACATTTTTGTCAGATAAATATTACTGCAAGAGGATACGTACAGTTATGTGCTAATACATTGACATATAAGTAATAGATGTGTGTACTGACTTGTAGGTGCATGGGCAGAAAATGATATTGAAAGACATACTGAGAACCAGCTGCTAAGTATGTACTGGTGGTAGCAGTGCATTTGCCATGATTCTTGATGTCATGTTAGCAAGGTATACAGGCAGTAAACAGTAGCACTTAACACGAAAGTGAGCAGAAACAAGGATGACAAGTATGAAAGTTTAACAATCTTACCTTAACATTTCCCCACTAATTAACTAAGTGTACCGTTGTTACTTCACTTCACGAAGGAGCCTTTTGTATTTCCAGTATTTGATGTGCATAAAATCTACTGCACTGAATTTCTGTGGATGCATTTACAGTGATTTGGCCCAGCATTCATATTTGAAGGATTGAAGGCCATAGCTATTCTCAAAGTTAAAAAAAAAATAAAAAATCTAGAAGTGAATTTCATTTTATCATCAAATACATCTTATGTATCGTGTACTGTTCCATTTCTTTCATGCTGGTTTCTGCTTCTCTGAAGCTGGAGAGGCAGTTAGCAGAACATTGAAGTATAAGCAAGAAGTTTTGAAGCTATCAATTGCCACAACTTATACTTAATGTCATTACTCAAATCTTTACCCTCCCTTCCAGGCTTTAAAAAATCCTTTAGATAATCAAAGCTTAGCTGACAAAATTAGTTGTATTTTTTTCCAATACGATACTTGCTGCTACAGGAAGAGAAAGCATAAGGTATTTATCCTCATTTTGTAAGAGCTACGTAATTTTTTTACCATATCAATATCTATGTATGCTGAGGTAATTGTAATAAAAATTTAATCACAATAAACCAGGGCACAAAGTAGTGGTGTTGAAGAGGCTGAGAAGAAATCTGTGTTCTTTCAGAGCCCAAGTTTGCTGGGTTGTAACTAGCTGGGAGGTGACTAAAGACTTTGCTCTCTTCTGCGGGGTCACATCAGAGACAGGGCGTTGAAATGGATTGACTGTTGATAGGATTTGCCATACTGGATCATGCTTTCAACTGTGTGCTTCTCTTCTAGGCTATTACAGGCAGGCAGACTGGACACAAAGGCTGTATTGAAATACAGGTTAGCTTATATATAGTACGATAGTTAAGAATAGCCTCTGTTTCATGAGAAATACAGTCTGAGAGTGACGTTTTTATTGTTATCTGCAGCCAGGATCTGTTCAGTTCAGAATTTGTATTGGGACATTTCACAAGTATTTTTCAGTTATTTCTGAAAATTAAGAATAGAATCAACATAAATGTAAAAGCTGAATAGATACATTTTTAAAGCTTATTCTTCTGCATTGGAGAGTAAATGAGGTACATGGAAGGGAGAGAACAATAGCACATTGTAATGTTTTCTGGAGGAAAAAAAAAAAGTTGCTGTTCCTTAGTTCTTCCTCCTGGAGAGAATAAAAATTGCTGGTTGGATCTTTAAAAGCTGCTAGAATGTTTTCAGAGTTTTTAAAACTATTTTTGGATTTGCTTTCCCAAAAAAATCCAGGATCTGGAGCTTTCATAGAGTTTAGAGACGTTAGACTCTTTTTCTTTCAACTACATTACATTGTTGGTCAGCTTCATCTAGTTCAGTAATTCAGATAGCATGGCAAAAGCAAGCTGGAGTTAGCAGAGCGATGGGGTGAACAGGTTGAAGTGGTAACGACCTTGAGATTTTGAATTAGAGAGTTATATTCATATTGGCTGTGTTGTCAGTGTTTCAGGGGCAGAGCTCTCTGGGGTGGTTGTAAGAATCATAGAATCATAGAATGGTTAGAGTTGGAAGGGAGCTTAAAGATCATCAAGTTTCAACCCCTCTGCCCTGGGCAGGGACACCTCTCCCTACAGCAGGTTGCTCAAAGCCCCATCCAGCCTGGCCTTGAACACTTCCAGGGATGGGGCATCAACAACTTGTGTAAGTGTAAGTTCTTTACGAATGTCAACTCTTCCAAAATAGTCAGCACTGCGAAGTCATTTGATGGTGATCCAGGTGTATTCAGGGCTAAAGACACAGGAGCAAATGACCACAGTAGAAACGTACGTGCCTTGTCAGCTCCAGCATGGAAAATCAGCGATTTCGTCCTCGTGTCTCCAGTGGCCTTGCTAAACTTGCTAAACTAGGAGATACTTCTTGGCTCAAAACAACCTGAGTGATGACAGTGTCAAAAGAATTTTCTGACAGCTCGAAGAACCAGCACGTTTAGAGAACATACAACATTATGTTTTGTGTGCTAGAGAAGAAAGTAACCTGAGAGGCCAAAATGTGTGTGATCTGCTTATATGAGCACCGCAGTGCTTGCAGGATCTATCTTATCTAATTAGATAATAGGCTTCCAGCAGTTGCTTTTGTTATACCTAGTCACGAAAAGAGGAAGAGGTAGCCTATAGCATATCAGGAAGTGGTATAGAAGTAAACAGAATATAGAGATAAAATCAAAAGGTGTAAGTTGGGGAAAAGAAAACAACCCTACATGCTTTGATTACTCAGCATTATGTTCTTGTTTGCTTGTGACTTATTTTACGAGAGGACGGGGTGACAGAACTGAGCAAATTGCTTTCAAGCAGGGAGTGTTCAAAGGCTGGATTTCTAAGGACATTACAAGTCACTCCTGACAAGGAGAAAGACATCTCTTGTCCTAAATGCTTGCGTTAGTTTGAGTGGTTTTTTGTTTGGTTGTTTCTAGGAGAACCAAATGCTAGCAGTAAAGATGAGAAAGAACAAATCATCAGTAACTCCTTTGTGCATCTGCTGCCTTTGTCTCTGTATCTGTTTCCTTTCTGCATCTGCTGCCTTGTCTTACAGAACATTCAATTTTCAGAGATTTGACAAAAACTAAAAAATGCAGTAAGAAGGTTCTGTTACCCGTTTACGGTACTTTTTTCCCCCAGCCCTCCTTGCAGGCTTTCTTTAGTCTCATTTTCCCAGTTTTGGTTATTCTTGTCTGTCTAATAGCTTTCCTTCCATTCCATTGAAAATCACGTGCATGACGCAGTTTCTGTGCGGGGCCCTTACTCTGTTCATTGAAAGTGAATCTTCAAATGATATAGATATTGCCAATTTGTTCCATTTCCCTTAAATTCTTTATACTTCTTTGTCTAGCTTTAGGTTTTGACTTATTCTAAAGCAGTAAATCCTATTTTTAAAAACTAGAAAGACCTTCACATGTGTTGTTAGTCTACGTAAACTGACAGCTGAATACGGAATTGAGGCAAATGGGAGAACGACTGAGTTGTTGCCCACTGAAATAAAAATAATGGCAATGGTGCTCCAAGACAAAGCTGTTAGGGTTACCGTGATAATTTTTCTAGCAAGTAGAGTTGGTTGAATAGATTTACCAGCTGCAGACACAGTAGACGACGCCCAGATCATGCCCACTAGGTTGGACAGTTTCAGGGAGGAGGGTGAAATTTGCAGTGACACTTCTGCATCTATTAGAGCACAGCTCCGGTCTCAGAATTGTCAGTCTGTGGATTGTCCCAAATACATGGGTTTACACATGTCTCTACACATGTGTTTGCCCTAGATAATTTAAAAGAAACAAAAACAAACAAAAAAAAGGAAAAAAACAAAAATAAGTCCCCACCTTTTTTCATAGAAATAATGTGGTTTTTAGGGTGACTGGTGTCACTGGGTAGCTGCAAAGGGTGCTCTGTCCCTGGTGTCTCTAAGATCTTCCTTTTGAGATCCGGGGTGGTAGTTTGAAGCTTGTGTCTTTGTTAGCTCCTGCCTCATGTCCATCGTCTCCCAGCTCCCTACAGCTGCTGCCAGGTCTGACCCTTGCTGTCCTTTGGACCATACGACCTCAGGAAATTGTTTACCCAAGTCTGTGGATTCACACTGCATTGCTGGGCTGGGCACAGGGGGCAACTTTCATCTTCTGTAGCCCATCCTCTGAAAAACTCGGATTTAGAGTAGTCAGTGGCTGCTCACCTCTTATCTCCCGTTCAGATCACAGCTCTTGATTATTTAGATTGACTTAATGGCTGCCTGACTGAGCCCTGGCTTCGTCGCTCTGCTCAAGGATCCTTCTGGGAGCTCTGCTCAATGCAAGTAAGATATACTGCCTGCTCTACAAGAGGCCTCTCTTGCTGTCTGCACGTTGTGTGTTACAGCTCCTGAGGGATTCAGCTGCAATAGTTAACTATTACAGCAGTGACTTAAAGCGTCCTAATGTTAGGTGTGTGTAGATAACTTAATTGCATTTGAATGCCTGGTACTTACAGGCTTAAGAGACATTTCTCTTTTGCAAAACCAGGGTGAAAAGAGGTATTTTCAAATTAGTGGCCCCAATTAGATATTTTTTAAAAAAACCTATGTTGGAACATACCCACTGTTGGATAAGTATAATTTGTTTCAAATGTTACTGCACATACTGAAGCCTTTCTCAAGAGCTGTATAAAAAGATGATCCTTTGTTCTGATCTAAAGTTGGATCACTTGGAGAAACATTTTCTTCATGAAATGAAGAATTGTTCTGCATCAACAAGGGAAACGAATTAAGAGGAGAATTATTTTTTTCCCCCAGTCTATCTTAATCCATTACACAAGAAGGAGCATTTATTTCAGTCCAAAAGTAAAAGATCTAGTCACTAGATTACGTGAGTTTTGCTGTTGTTTATCCACAAAAAGACTTGAGGGGAAAAATGTGATAGTGAATGCTTATTGGTGAGATCCTTTTCTCTCGGAGGATTGAGCCAGAGCCTAAAGTGAAAATGGCAAATTTTTTTGTAGTTGTTAATTTGTTTTTTTTTCCAAAAATATCTTTTTAAACATGAACGAATTTTAATTAAACTTGCAACAGCAGGTTGTAGTAGGCAAGAATGTGACTGCTGGTTTAAGTGTGATGGTGTGTTTAAAAAAAAACACACCCCAAAACTGGAGAATTGATCTCTCTCAAGCACAAGAAAATTAAATTTGATAGTAATATGGACAAAAATCTAACAAGTCTGCTGAAGCTGAAGCAAAAGTTTGTTTGTTTGTCAGTCTGTTTTGCTGAAGCAAAACCTGGTGTTGACCTTACTGTAAAGATACAGCAGGGTTTAAAGTGTTCCAGGCAGGACTGATTCCCACTCAGTCAGAAGCAAACTTAAGGTTTGGGGGGAGGCTGGATGGAGACAGATACAGATACATAAATAATTGCTTCCCCATCTGGAATTTCCGTTTGGTTCGTGGCCAGCTGGAGGGTGGACGTCTTGAGGCAGGACAGCAGTTGTTAGTTTTTCTCATTATTAATGGTTAAGAAAGTTTGTCCTTCAGGTTGCTGTTAATTGAGAGAAGATGTTGAACAGCTAAAACTTGAGCTGTCCACAGGTACGTTCTGTTTATGCAGCAAACTGCGTGTTTTAAATGCATTATCTTAAAGTAGTCATTAAAAATTGTTACCTTTGACAGGAAGGAGGCGTATTTCATCTACAGTGTTTCCTTACATATGCAGGAGTTATTTTACTACCTATTTAAATAATGATGTAGCATAGTATTGATACCACAGACTTTCTGAAGTGCTGGTGTGCTAATGCTGGTGCGTAAACTCAGCCCTGTTAACAGCTCCATAAAACGTCCCCTCTGGTAGCAGGGACAGGCATTGCTGGGAAGCAAGGCCTGGGAAATAGCTTGTCTGTTAGCACTGGAATAAATATAAATGACTTGAATATAACAACAACCAACCTTGTTGCTGTTTTCTTCCAGAGCAAATCGGAGGAACATTGGGCTCAGTTTGCTGTGGGCTACGGGGGTGGCTGTGTCCAGCCTGTGTGAGCCCAGGTGGCATCTCGAACCTTCACCATGTTCTTGGTGGCGGGACACATCTCCTAACTCTTCCTCACTAGGGCCCAGGACCTGCATGTGCCTGGGACCCCATGTCAGCCCCTCATGGCTTGCCCCAGTGATGCCTCAGAAGGGATGGTCTCCCACTCCTCCCCACAGCCTGGCCTGGCCATGGGCCCCCTGAGCCAGGCCCATATCCTGGCCCAGCCATGCCTGGGGCTACCCTGTTGCCCCCAGCTGCCCTGCTCCTGGCTGGGGTGGTGAGATGGACCATGGCTGCCAGGCCTTGCCCTGCCCCTCTACAGGGAGTTTCCACTGCTCCTGGTGCCCCGACCCATGGGGAGCCACCAGCTTATGCTGCTCTGTGACACCATGAGACCATACCAAACCAGATTGCTCATGTTTATTGCCCCCAGTAGACCAGGAAGAGTTTCATAATCTCAGTGCAGCACTAAAGCCCAGGGGTACATCCTGCTCTTCTGCGCAGTGCCCCTGTCCCAGTCAGTGCTGATGTCCTCAGCTTTTAGGGGGACAAGGGGAAGTGGAGCCAGCTGCTCCTTAGTGGGCCCTCTGCAGCATCACTGCTGATTTCTTCCAGGCATTTCTCACTCCTAGATTTCTCAAGCGCTGATGGAGGAGTTATAAATTTCCTTCTTCCCCCCAGCTGGGGAGTAGGAGGGATTGAAGCTGTTTTTTGTTGTCACACAGTGCTTCCAGTGCCAGGAGCTCCGCACTGGCTCCCTTCAATTATTATGAGTCAATGTCTGACTTTCTCCTGAGCCATTTCTGTTTAATCCTCCCCCCTAACCTTCAGTAATGTCTTTCTCCTCCACTACTCATCTCCCCCGCACGCTTTAAACAAAAACTCATTCACTGGCTTTCCACCCCTAGCAGAACAAAGAGGCTTAATTACTGAAGATGTGCTGCAGTAAATACAGAGATCATTGATCATTAAACCTTGGCGAGTAAAATCTTGCATTTCATGTCTGGAAAAATTAATGCTGTGCATATCTCAAATCAAGCCAATTAAAAAAAATCAGTGACTTCCATGACCACTACTGTCTGCTGCTAATCAAAGCTGTTATTTTAGAAAAGACTCTGATTGCACTCATTAAACAAGTTACTTCCTACATGGCAAGACACTCATCTCTTCAATGAGCTACTTATCCCTAGTTCAGTTTTCTATTGCCATGGATTCTGTGTAACAAAAACATATAACATGCCACAACACTGTATATTTAAACATTGTGGTGTTGTCAAAACCCAAAACAAGGAATGAACAAGAGGTGCCATGAGTCACCACCTCAGTGCAAACCTGTCTTCCCCATTGTTCAGTCTGTGGGAATAGGAATAATGATCATTTTGGCCACAAATAATGTGCTTCCTTCTTAAATGACCATGAGAAAAGATGCTCTGTATTTTTCTCTTTGCCTTACACCTCCCTGTAGGGCATAATGCATGCATAAGATCCCTCCATAAGGAACACACACTTTGTTGTGCATAAGATTTATGTAGTAAATTTTATCTATGCCTAGAATCCTTCTGTTATTGATGGTTATAATTATTAGGATGTGTGAACCATAGCTGCCATACCCACAGGCAGCAGTCCCTCACCCCCATCTTCACATCCCAACAACAGCAGCATCCCTTTAGCAGCAAGCTCAGATTTCCAGGTTTCTTCAGCTCATCCTGTTCTTTCCGTCCCATCTTTGCTTTCCACTCCTGTCAGCAACTTCTAGCTCTGCCCTGTCCCCTGCCCTGAGCCAAGACATGTGTGGTAAAATGCAGTTTCCCGGTACTGCATTGAAAACCATATTGGAAACAGTTTTCCTTGGTGTACTTTCTATTGCTTCCAGGTCCCAGCTATCAATGCATGGGATAAGCAACAATTCTTTTTCATCTTATACTTCAGAAGTCCTAAGTTTTTTGCAAGTTGTTTTCAGGTCAGGTTAGATTTATTTCAAAGATACTGTATGCTTTTTAAAGTGTAACCGACAAACAGAGGGTCCTAAATAATTTCCAATGTTCTTCCTTCAAAGGCAAACTCACCAAAAGAAAATTGTTTAAGCTTCTGGTTCTCCTGAATTTGTAGACTTTGTGTATTACAATTTACCTTGGGTACTCCAGACTCCTGATGATGGGTCTGCATCAAGATATTCGGACAATTAAAGTATCAAGGAAGATACATGCCATTCAAAAACGTTAATATGTGAGACAAATACCAAGGAAACAGTTTTTCTGGAGCCTGCAGGAAAAGTCATGAATGGTGCTACAGAAAAAGGTGACTGTAGCAGTAACCAGCTCTCCCACCCTTCAGGTTTCTAAATGAGTAGAATAAGGAAGTGGTGCTGTGAAAATCACTGGGATAGTGGCTGGCATCCCTGCTAGTGCTCATTTACCTGGTGGAATAAGGGCTGTGGGTTCTTGAAGCTTCCAAGTCCATACTTGGTTTTGGTAAACAAAAAGCTATCTTTTTCAACCATCAGAGAATGTCAACAACCTGTGCTCCATAAATCCAGAAGTATTCAGTATTTCTTTCTCCTGAACATTTGTTGTGCAGTTGGAGTGCAAATCCAGCCTCTTGAGAAAGAACCAACCTGCCTCCATAAACCTGGTGAGCGGTCCAGCCTCCACTTCTCCTCACCCTTAGTCTCCTGACCCATCTAGTGGATGTCTGTGTGGGCAGCGTGTCTTTGCAGTGGGACACGGTGTCCTTTGGTGGAGCGTGTTGCAGAGACCATGCGAGGTAATTTTAGCTCAGACAATGGCCTCTTATGTTGCCAATCTGATAACAGCCATCCCGGTTTACGGAGATCACTATCTGTTTTATGCTTTGTGCCCTGTCAGTCTTCTGCTCTTTAAAAACCACATACTGTTTATATAAAGAAACCAAGTGGGGAAAAAAAAAATAGTTTTGTTCCTGTTGAGAACTTGTCAATTTATGTTACTACATGTCATATGTTTTTCCTGCCTGTGCTCATCTTCTTGCTCCCCGAACTTGCGGGGGAAGCGCTGCGCAGCATCTTGCGGAGCGGAAGCTGCTCGCTCGCCGCCCTGACCTCGGAGCGTCTCCTGGCAGCCCATCCTCAGCCTGCTTCCTATGGCTTTTCCCACTGCAGAGCCCTTTCCTCTGGGAACTGAGCGCATTGGGCTTCTGCCTCAGGATGCACAAGGTCTGCTCAGCCCGGGAGGTTTGTAGAAGCCGTTTGCCAAGCGGCATCGGCAAAGCAGCTTCTCTCCTTTGATGTGGAGAACTGAGGATGGGGTTCCCAGCCTCCTGGGGTGCCAATTCCCACTTCTCGCTGGCTGCTTGGCATTATGACAAGCTGCTGTGAGCCAGCCGGCCACCCCTCCCACGTCAGCTTCAGCTCAGGATAGAGAAAAACTGGTGGAATGAGGCTGGGAAGAGCAAGGATGGTAGTCCTGAGAGGTACCTGTGTGGTCAGGGGTCCCTGGGTACCTCAAGCAGGTCCTAGGCTGCAGACTGATCAAACTCAAATTCTCTTAATCCTGCAGCCCATGCTACTGCGTCTATAAAGCATCCATCACCTCTTAATGAGAATAAAAGCCTCCAGAATCCTGTTTGTACAATTAAAATAACTCTGACCCAGTAGCATTAAGATACTCTTGCCTACCCCCTTGATACTCAGGAGTGAAGCCAGAAACTCTTTCTGCTTGTGCTGCAGAAACCTGTAGTGAGCAGGAGCACTCTTGTGCTTTTGCACCATCTTTTAGTAATTAAAAGCCAATCTTAGAGCTGCCTTAAATAGCAAAATGGAAGCTGGCATTGCCATTTTCAGACTGTTTGGGTTTTTTTAATTAAATATATTGCAGTGCAGCATGCCTTGGAAAATCCCCTTTTCAAATATATTCTTTGCTGTTTGACTGCTTAATATGTATCCCATACATGTTGACGCTCTGACAGCTTTAGACCTTTATGTGTTATGTGAGAATAGTTTGCCCGTGTGAAGCAACGGCATCTGTGTTACAGGTCTGGTAATTTGGGGTCTCAAATTGCATTCCTGTCAGTAAGAGCACAACATTCCTTCGCGCTGTTAACAAAGAGGAAATTAAATCTAAAGGTCTTTACATTTCAAATATTGAGAGATGATGAAGGTCTATTGTGAATCGCTTCAGGGGGGGGAAAAAGAAGGGCATCCAGTCCTTTTTTCATATACCAGACCATAATCAGATATCTAAACCCATTCCTTCTTGGACAAAGGCTGCAGGATCAAGCTTTACAGTCCCTCTTTCTCATTTGAAAGTCTGCCGCAGTATCAAGGTGTGATGTGATGTGCTCAAGACAAAGAGCAGCTCACGCTGCCTTTTTCTTTTCTTTTTTTGGGGGGAATTTTGTGGTGTTCAAGCAGCACTTGGTGTTTGACGCGGTCTATTCCTCACCCCTCCGCGCCAAGAATAAATTGTCAAAGATTTCTCAGCCTCCTGAACGTGATTGATCTCACAACAGTGTGTGGTTTTTCATTGTTTTGCTCAGTGGTCTTAAGAAGGTCTGTAGGAGAGGTGGATTTACTGTAATGGCGGCTAAGTAGTTTAACTTAATCCTGAATAAACAAACAGATGCTCTCACCAAGGACCTGGCATCTGGGGCTGTCAACATTTATTACTGCAAGGCTCAGAAGAGATAAAATTATCATTAGCCTTCACAGAAAGACCACGGATAGATTTTGAAAGGAATCTACTTCAGACCACAAGCTAGCCCCTCGGAGAAACTAATTTAGATGCTTAGATGCTGGTATTAATAATGAGCCAGGCAAAATACTGCTTTCCTTACTTGATTTGTGTTTCAAAACTCACATTTTGTATGTTTGTGGTTGTCCCCCGAGGGCTACGGCTGAAATAGGTGTGCGTTTACAGTTACACGTACGTGCATTTACAGTTGGGTATCTGTGCATCCTGCTGTGAGTTCATACTCAGAGTTTTCTCTATTGCTTCTGCTGGTTTCTTCTAAAAACCTCTCTGTTAAGGAAACTGAATGTCATTTAGTAATTAGCTGAGGTTTGGTAAGGAGCAGCCATATGGCAGTGTGCTGTTGTCAATAAGCTGGCTGGGGTGTGATGTCTGTGGACTGTGAGGTCCAGGGGGCCGTGTTGAGCATCCTTATTTCATGTGCCTGTGTGAAATACCAGGGTCTAGGATTATTCAAGCTTTCAGGCCATCAGTTTTAAACCTATGTCCGTCAAAAACCTCTAAATCCACAAACAACTACACGCTTTGTCTAATGCAATGAGGTGGTGGGTTCATCACTGCTTGTCAGTGGTTTAAATAGAGAACTTCAAACCTAGATTTCACACCAAAGAAAGGTATTTTAGCAGAATTTGAATGAGTACTTGAAAGTAGATTTGTAATAAAAATAATATATTTAAAGTTGACTCCTAAGTATTTCTCTGAGGGGGAACACTCCCCCACTCTAGCTCACAACAATTTGTCGATTTCAGGGGTGTACTAATCTTTATAAACCTGGATTTAAAAATCATACTGCAGTTCCTGTCAGAGAGAAAATGTTTTCTGAAAACATTTCTTTTGCTCCAACCCATATGATCTCCCCTCTTTTATAGTAAAGCTAATATTTTCAGGACTCTGCCAGGAGCACTCTTGCAGAAGGATTGTTGACCACTGCTGCGTGTGCCCTGAATGCTGCAACCTGGCTCAGAAAGCTGCTGTGTGTGTTTTACACACAAAAACCAAATACTCTGTGGAACTTTATGCCATCCCAAGGTCTCATCTCCTATTTATAGCTGACCTTTCCTGAAAAAAAATGCATACATATACATCTCAAAGCAGTTCTGTCCTGAAAGGTTGGAGAGTCACGTTGTGATGTATTCAAAATGTGACTAACAGTGAAGTTTCCCAGTAATACATTAGCTGAATGGGTTTCAAAAGGGTCGAGCTATCCACAAGGGGAAAAGGTAACTTTCTGGTCAAACTTGTTGTGAACAACTATGCTTGATAGACTGGAAAGTATTTTTACTAAGAATTCTTCACCAAGATTAGGCATTTTATTGGGAGAGAGAGTATCTGTAGTGGGAATCCAAATACTGGAAAATGGTTTGAGCACAAAAATGTCTCACTGCATCAGTGGACTTCGGTTCTTGATTTCCTATAAAATTGAAATTAAAATCTGTTTCTGAATTATTTCCTTCAAAGAATGACCATAGAACACAGATTTTGAACTGAGCAGGTCAGAACAATTTGGAAACTCTGTGAAGTTTCCTTCCAACATCTTCTGAGAACTCTCCAGTCTGCATTGCTTCTGTTTTCTTCTTGCTCACAGTTGGCAGTACCTTATGCCAGAGGTAGTTGAATTAAAGTCAATAGGCTAGATTATGTCCCGAGGACTTGACCCACAGTAATTGTGGTACGTTGCTGAGCAACCTCACAGGACTCCCAAGCAATGAACTGTGCTTAGGGAGCCACAATTTTC